>BSBM01000857.1:1800000-2350000 GCA_027924585.1 Larix kaempferi | reverse complement strand
AGGATGGAGACTTGCTTTGTTGATCAAATCATTTATAATTGATCTATTTCGACCATTGTTTCTTAACTACAGCTAGTGCAACTATTCGGCGGTTGGGCATTGAGACCACTTGAGTCCAAGAGAAGGTCGGTGAAGAAGAAGGCTTCCTGGTGGGGCTGCTGCATTTGCATTTACACTCAGACATCCTTTGATCGGTAAGTGTCCATAAACACAATTTGAGACCTACTTTGGTGCCCCTAGTTTTATTGGTACAGTCGACCGTTTTGAAACTTTGCCATCTTTTCTGGAATGCTTATGCCCATAAATTTGTTTGAAATATTTGTATGATATTTACCTAGATTGCAATAGCGCCGCTTACCACTATAGAAACTATATTATCTAAAGTTTGATCTTAGTTGTAGCGAATTTACTGCATGAATTAGTTTTTGTCTATGGCTATGATATTTAGATAATACGTGTCCATTGAAACGAGTCATCAATCCATTTCGAAGACTGTTCCTATTAATTTGTTTGCTTTATCATTTTGTTTGTGTAAAATATCTGGTAAACATAAAAATAGGGAAGGCGGGAGGAGAAAACACAGAACACGGGAGGATAAAAGCATTTTGGTAATATTTTTGCATAGCAATAACACTAGCGCGTTATGTATCCACATAACGCTAGCGCGTTGCTTATAACATTGAGTGCCAAAACACTAAAATTTGAATTTAAATACAACACGCACGCGTTATTTGAATTTAACCATAACACGCGCGCGTTCTTGAGCGCCTACTCACCCACTCCTCCCTCCCCCGCGTGTCAGCCACTGTCCTATGTGGCTGGTTCGGACTTACCAAACCTGTGCTAGGGAATTTTTAGACCATATCTAATTTGACATTTTCATCATTTTTCTGAGTATGCCTGTTTTTCGCCGCTCTCTACAGCATGACATACCTGACCATTATTGACGAAATTTTTGGCATAGATAGAATTTTTTATGCAGATTCCAAATATGTAATTTTTAAAAAAAAATATTGAGATTTTCTATTTATTTCCTAATTTTCTTGTGCCATCACTCAGTTGATCAAAAAGCATATTGTTAGTGTTTATTCCGTAACTTTTTCATTTCACAACCATTTTAAAAAAAAATTGTATGCTGCACTAGAGGACACTGACCTCTACATCCTGTAAAAAATCCAAGTCAAAATAACTACACTAAGACCTTCAAAGGCTGCACCCACATTTGACGTACCGTTCTCGAGGTTTGACCACTTACATAATTAAAAAAAATTAAAAATAAAACATTTAATTTTGGAAAAATAGCGCTGCACTAGTGCTACGAGTTCTATACATGTATACCATATTTTGTAGCCTGAAACCATCATTTAGGCAGTGAAAGGTTGCACCCACAAAAACATATACCTTATCATTTGCCAAAAAAATAAGAAGTGACTGTTAGAAATAATGAAATTTGACATAGTTATGTAAATCTTCAATACTTAAAAGTTATATATTCGGAAATGTGACTCAATTTCCTACGTTTCATCTTTTTTACTCGATGCAAGATATCTTGTGTAAGCATCTCAAAAAAACAAAGTAAGTTGAGGGATGCCTGATTTTTCAGTTTTCTATTGCATCTAACGCGCCAAAAGTGACCCTCATTAGCTTGCACATGCCCTTCTTCTTAATGGTTTAGATCCTCTAAAAAAACTATTTGTGGTGTATCTATTATATGGAATGGGTTCTTTAGATCTTTTCAATGGATAAACAATTGGATCTCGTGGAAAATTGGAAATGGTAAGAACATGTTGATTGGTATAGATCCTTTCATAGGAGATCATGGAAAGTATTTACTTTCTCAACCCCCGTTAGACTATTTGGAAGAATTTGGTTTGTCACGTTGAATCAGATCCAAATACCTCAGTGGTTTAGACATAATGGTAGTTATTGGTTTCAAGCTGTAGACCTAGGTATGGGTGGTCAATGGGCAGATGAATGGGACAATTATATCAGCTTGACCCTCAATAGAGCAAGAATTAGATTAAAGGAAATAGAGGATGTATTAGTGTGGATATGGAATAAGGATATTGGGTAGGTGAATGCTAAAGATGCTTATGATTCTATTATTAGCTCGTTGGTCTTATGTGAACGAAAATGGTGGTATGGTAAAAACTGGAAATGGTTCTTTCCTATGAATCTGAAGTGATTTTTCTGGTTATGTCTTGAGAATTGCTTACTGAACTGGGACAATTTAGTCCACAGAGGATGGTAGGGCCCTAGTATTTGTGCTCTTTGCAAGCAGGATAAAGAAACTATTTATCATCTATTTATTTTGTGTCCATTCAACAAGAGAGTTTGGCATGAAGTGTGTGAAGACTTGTCTATATTGTAGAGCTGGGAATCTAATAACATTGAGGGCAACTTCAGTAATTGGAAATCCAAGGTAGCTCATCATAAACTATTACCTATATTTGTGTGTTGGTCAATATGGAATATGAGGAATAAGACAATATTTGAAAATGTTATCCCCAATGCTCAGGTCTATAATTTGTAAAGTGTTGGCTTCTATAAGGAGTATAGTAAATATATGATTAATAGAGTGAAAAAACTGAGGACTGCTTCCTCCTTCATTTTTTATTCTGTTATCGGATTTTTTATGGTGCTTCTTCTACTGGCTCTTGTGGTAGTGGAATAATCCTAAAGATCAATGCAGATCATTGCTACAAGATCTGGATGGGGTGTGGTTTTGGTATCAATACTAAAGCAAAACTTGTTGCTTTATGGGGTCTGCTACATTTTTCCTTACTGAATGGTATTATCTCCCTTCAAGTTTATGATGACTCAGAAGTTATCATAAAACGGGATAATGGGTTGTATAATCTATAGGTCTTGGAGCTGCATCAGTGGTGTTATAGAACAAAATATATTCTTGCTTCCTTTTCTGAAATATCTATTTTCCACATATATAGAAATTTTAATATTGAAGCGGACCTCTTATCTAAAAGAGTAGTGAGTGGTCACGAAGGCACTCTATTTTTTGAAGAAACCATGGAATACATAGTCATATCTAAAGGCTCGGTTATGTTGATATGTTAATCATTTTTGTCTAGTTTTTTTGTCATATGCTCTAGGGAGGAATCTTATTAGTAGTTATCAAACTACTGTTATGGTTGGGTATATGTATTTTTTGTGTTAGAAGAATAGATTATACCCGAGGGTTAGTTTTTTGGCTGGTTGGACTTAGTTTTTGGGGCTATCTTGGAATTGATTTTGGCATGAAATACTGTTAGAGAGAAGGCACCGTGATATATCTTGATGTAATGCTCATATTTTCTTTGATTCAATGAATAGCAAGAAAATGTTTTTTCCTTTGAAATATATATATCTATATATCTATCTATCTATATATATATATAAGAGAGAGAGAGAGAGAGAGAATTTGCATACAAAGTATATGAAAAGTGTGTGGATTTTGATGGGGGTAATATGTTGGGTGAGGATCCTACACACATTTCGTATACTTGAAGCATTATTGGGAAGGAGTGCCCATCAACTAAGAGTTTTACTAAAGTAAATTTGGTTATTTGTTGCTCCTTGACATTGTGCATTGGTGGCAAAGTGTGCTTACATGGTTTTCTTGATTTTTGAACATGATTATTGGAGCTTCTACATCCTTTGGCACTCATTTCAATGGAACTTACCTTGGGATGCACATTGTTGTAATTGGAGGGTTGAGATATTCCTTGGAGGAGTATTTTACGCTAGAAGCATCCAAATTTCACATTAGATTATCATTGTATGGTGGACATTTACTTGAGGAGCACTGCACTAGTGCACACTTGTCTACATTGCCTCGTCCTTTTCCCATGGTTTTAAAGTGGATTCTGATGGCTTTGGGATCACTGTTTCATCTGGTTGAACATGGTTTTTGGGCCTCCTCTTCCTTGTACTCCACCTTCCTTGCACATCCTCGTAGGGAACACTATTTATATTATAATTTCGGAGTTGGTTTTAGTATGGATTCGCATAGATCTAGGCCTTGGCACATGGATTGAGGTCACTCTACTTCTTTGAGGGTGTACCACAACTATGTGGACCTTATTGCAAATATACCTAGGGCCCATGGTTTCTCTTGATGGGTGAAATTTACGATCCCTTGAAAGGAACTCCATAGAAATTTTAGCATGGTGTTAGTCTCCCAATGAAATTGACTTCTAGATCCAAGTGAATGCATAACAACATTTACACATCTCTCAAGGGTGCAACTTTCATTAATTAGTTTATATTAATTGGGCTTGGTTAAAGTGGTCCATAACCACCTTCTTACACTCATCCCAAGGGAATACCCATTTGTGGGGATTTATTATATTATTTGATGGACCATCTTCCACATACTTCTAGTGTATCTTCTTGATGGACGGGATGGTTATCTTCTCAAAGAACATTCCCCTAGAAATCAACACTAATTTGGGAATATTATGGTTTATCTTTAGCGTTGATCACATATCATAGTGGAGTGCACCCTTATTTTATTAGTGTGGTAGATTGGTTGAGGCAAGGATTGTTACATTGACATGTATTCCTATAACCCTAGCCAATTTTGCTATTGTTGGCTTAGTTTATCATTATTCTAGAGGAGTGCTCCAATTTGTGGAGTATTTTATCATATTTTTTGAGGCTCCTTGGAGTGAATATTTGTGGAGGTTATCTATGTGGTCCTATTGATGACTTGACATGGTCAAAATGCCTAGGTTCAAGGAGGCATTTTACATGAGAGGTGGACAAATGGAATTTTTCATGGAGCATTTAGTATGAGGAGAGGACAAGTGGCACCCATACTTTATTTTTTATGGTTTTTTGGGAAAATACCATTTGAACAACTAGACAGATTACAAAAGAACAATAGAAATTCCAATATCATAGGTGGTGTCGACATACACCTTTTACAACACTTAATCACAACGCATTATGATTAGAACATCACAATGCATTATCTATTAAAGAACAAATATTCATTGTTATATCAATACAAACCATAGGGTCTTTCTTTTATAGTCTCTAGTTCTAGAAAAATTCCTTGAATTGAGGGAGATATGGTCCAAAAATAAGGGTCAAAGGTCCTAACTGTTTCCTGAAAGATCATATGTTTTTTTTTATTAGTCATTTTTCTAATTGAATTCCTCATTGACCATCTAGTCGATCAATCAATTGACCACCCAGTCGAGCATACAATCGACTGCTCTACTAGTCAACTTTTGACTTTCAACTAATTATCTCTATAATATCTATAGGTGTGATGAACCTAAATAACCTTTGGTTCCAACACCCCCCCACCCATTAACACAACACTTTAGAGATTCAGGAGGTGTAATTATGTTATTTGAACCCCCCCCATAATTGCAGCTTCCTGAATCCCAAGCATAGCCCATAGTTTAACAAACTTAGCTTATGGTAAGGCTTCGTAAATATATCAACAACCTAATCATATTTCCTATAATAAATAAGAGTGACGACATTGTCTTGTATCAACTATCTCAAGTAGTGCACATGAAGTTAAACATGTTTCATTTTATTGTTTGCAACAAGATTATCGACAACCAAATTTGCACTTTGATTGTCACAATAGATAATAGTTGAGGGTTAAATAGGAAAACCAATATCCTCCAAAATATGACGAATAAATGTCTTTGTACCAGCATTGGCAATGCCACAGTAATCGACTTCTATGGTCAAAAGAGAGACTGCTTCTATTTCTTACATGACTAGACCAAGGGTCCAAAACTAAGTTCAAACACATAGCCAAAACATGAATTTTTGTCATCAATATCCTCGGCCCGGTCAGAATTAGTAAAACCGACCAGCGGATATGAATTGTGACAGTATCTAATGTGAAATTGATAAGTACCCTTAATCTATCAAACAATTATCTTTGCAACTTTCCAATGGATTTCTTTAGGATCCTACATGAACCAAGAAACCACACTAACGAAAAAGGATATGTCAGGATAACTATGAGTTAAGTAAATCAAACTATCGACCAACTATCGATAAAGCATGGCATAGACTCGGGGAGAGTCATAGTCCTTAGAAATTTTGACTTCCGATTGAAAAGTGTAGCACAAGACTTACAATCATCCATATTAAATCATTTGAAAATATACAAAGCATATTTGGGTTGAGAAATAAAGATACCATCATTCATTTGCAGCACTTGAATTCCAAAAAAATAATGTAGAAGATCAAGGCCAATCATTTCAAAAGTATCTAGAATTTTTTCCTTCAAATTCAAAATTAAGTCGACATTGTTTCCAGTTATGACTAAATCATCAACATACAACGCAATGATCAAATTCTCTTCATGATCATGTAATACATAAATATTATGATTATATTCACAGCATTTGAATCCAAGATTGATGAAAAAATTGTCAATATTCTCATACCAAGAACGAGGGGATTGCTTCAAACCATACAAGGATTTCTTCAGTAGGAAAACAAGACTAGAATCCTTCACAAAACCATAAGGTTGCTCTGTTTATATTTATTTAAACAAATCTCCATGAAGAAATGTACTTTTCACATCACATTGATGAAGTTCCCATCCAAATCGAGCAACAAGTGACATAATCAATCGAATAGATTTCATCTTTGCAATAGGGGAAAATATTTCATTGTAGTTGATACCTTCTTACTGACAGAATCCCTTGGATACCAGATGAACCTTGTGATGTTAAACAACACCTTATGCGGTAAACTTGGTATTATAGACCCACTAAAACTTCACACCATTCTTTCCATTTGGCCGAGGAACTAAATCCCAAGTCTGATTTTTCAATAAGGAATCAATTTCAGTTAAAATAGAATTCCTCCCATTCATCACCAACATAGGTTTCGAGATCACATATTTTGGGAACATAAGCCATCAAGGAAACATTGCCATGTTGTTTATGACTGTGGGTATGTCGACCAATACTAATGTCACCAACATCAGGTCCAATAGATTCAATAGTCCTAGCGATCCATTGAGGTAAACAAGTCGTCAATGAAATAAGTTGCTTGGTTTCAGGAATTCGTGCATGCATGTCGACATCTTTAGTCGATGTAGATTGACTATCAATCGACTCAGGAACAAAGGTTGATTTTCAGGTTGAGACTTCAAAGGAAGGTACAGTTGATCAAAATTCTCCAAAGATATCAAAAGGATCATTATGCAATAAGGCATAGGAAGAGTTCAATACTTAATACCTGAAGTATTCTCATCAAAGATCACATTCCTACTCAATATTATATGTTGTTTGATAGGGTCAAATAGTCGATAAGATTTTGATTCATTGAAATATCCCATCATGATGCAAGCATGACTCTTTTCATCCAATTTATTCCTACAATTATCACTGATGTGTGCCCAATCACCACAACCAAAGATTTTAAGGTGTATGATAGAAGGTTTTCTACCTCACCACTTCTCAAATGGAGTCATGTCACTGAAATAATTAATCGAAACAAGGTCCGAGAGGTAGTTTGAGCAGTAAACAACTTTTTCCCAAAATTTTGTCAGTATGTCTTTGGCCTACAGTAGACAACGAGCCATTGCAACCAAAGTCATGTTCTTCCTCTCTTCCACTCCATTCTACTAAGGGGTGTGAGGGACATATTGGTGCCAAGAGATACCATTCTATAATAGATATTATTCAAACTGTCGACTCACATATTCTCAACCATTGTATGATCTCAAACATTTAATAGGTCAACCACATTGTTTCTCAACCAATGCCCTAAATTCCTCGAATATTTCAAAGACACGATTCTTATTTTTTAAGAAATAAACCCATTTAAATTTGGATAAATCATCAACGAAGGTTAAATTATACTTCACACCTAATATTGGGGTTTTTTTCATGCAACAGAGATCACTATGAACAAGTTCCAGTTATTTTTTGACTTGTAATGGAGGAAGTTAGGAGATATTGTTTGTTTGTAATTCCCTATTAGAGATCAAGGTCTTAACTCATGGATATTATTATTTATTGGATGAGGTTTTATGCTTCAACTCTATAGATATTAAATCCCCCAAGAACAAGTCTTCTAAATCATGCAAGGTGTTAGCTTGACTCTCCATCTCTTCTACTAGGGGATAAACCCTAGTGCTACAACAAGACCCATCCTAACCCTGATCATATTCAATGTCATGATATTCTCTAGGGTTTAGATGTATATCACAAACCATAGCATCATACAAGAGAAATATCTCCATGAACAGCCAATATGTCTCTCTCTCCTTGTCTTCTCCTTGTTTTTTCTCATGAACCCTAGTGTTTAATAGCTACTAGTGTTTCCTCATGAACCCTAGAATCATGCTCCATAATAGACTTCTCTCTCCTAGGGTTTCTTTAGGAAACCTAATGTCTTTCTTACTAAAATACATCTCTCTCATAGGGTTTCCTCATGAACCCCAATATCTCTATGTCAAGTACAAAGATAGAGTATAACGATCATAATGAATACAAGAGCTCTCTCCTTATTTATATGAACACATTGCATGTTGAAACTAGTACATTTAAAACCCTTATTACAATACACATGTTATAGGTTTCATTGAAAGATCGAATTCTTAATCTAAAAAATATTTAGAACATGGTATGATGTTTGAAGTATTGTTTTACAATAGATTTTAGAATAATTGGTATCCATACTAACCAATTCACATAATAAATATCAAGCATAATAAATTACCACAATCACTACAAGGGGGACATCATAAGTCAACTATAAAACCAACATACCATTATTTCCATTAAAAAATATGTATGCCAAAACATATAACCAACACTCGCTTCATGTTGAAATCATAAGCATTATAACCATGTCTATGTGTGCACAAAGAAAATCATAACACTTTCTAACAAACCTTGGTGTTCCTCATATAACTCCCAAAATATTATCATTGATAAACATCTTTGCATTTGTATCCAACAAAAACAAGACTTGATTGTCATAAACCTTATTCCTTCATGTATGCTAGATGATGGTCCATTAGTTACCTTTTATTTTTCAAGGTTAAGAGCATCATAATTGATGAAAGGATATCTCAATTCACAAATTTTGGGTTTGGGTCCCTTAGGATATGACTTGCAAAATGTTAACAATTAGGAAGAGGTTGTAACGTTTTGAAATATTCTTATAAAGATGCAATTCTATTTCAATTATCAGTTAGAATTTTGGTGTGTTAATGTGTGGGATGGACATGGGAAGGGATGAAAATATGAATTAGGGTTGGCATACAAGTAAAGAAAAATTTAAATCCACTAAATATAGAACCTTTTGTGAAAAAAGGTCAAGGTTTGTGAAACTAAAATGGATTTATTGAAGGAACTCACAACCACATTCTAATTCCCCCAAAATGGTTGAAAGACATGAAACATGCTCGAAGGTGCTACTTTGTGGGGCCAAGTCCAAAATTAGGGTTAAGACTATGGATAAGAAAAGGTATTGAATTATATAGGAAACCACACAATAATATAAAGAATTAGGGGTGTGGACTTCACAAGACCCAAAGATATGAATTACTAGATGAAAACAAACATGCATAATGGAGACTTTTCACTCCTAGGAAAAATGCATGATAAGGAATGTTCACTCCTAATCAAGGAATTTTCACTCCTTATTCCTTTGGTAAAATGAATAAATAAGGACCCTAGGGGAGATTATTGAAGAAATGTTTGTAATATTTACTCATGCTTCCTCCATTCGACACATTGCCACACTAATCACCAAAACATGCTTACACCCACATAGATACATATATGATATGTACTTAAGAGGAGCCCTTTTGACATCAACCTACATGTTGTCTATTTTTTAATTTGCATCAATCACATCGTTGCATATGTAAATACAATGGGAATAAAGTGATAGAAGTGGAACTAATATACTAAACCATGAATGTTGATGCACCATGTCACAATGGTGACATAGCTCTCTCAACCTTTAACATTAGTGTCTAGGGTGGTTAGCGATATACATGATCTTTATCAATTAGGATGACATTGAGAGAAATAGATAACCTAAAATTCATATGTAATAATCCATTGATTCATTTAAGTTCAATAAGAACACATTATACAACTTGACGAGAACTTTATACTCAAAATGAGAACTTTAGCTATAAAAAAATCATATTTTTGCACAAAAAACAACCCTGGAATTGAAAGTGTTGCTACCAGTAGAAACCTTTTTTTAGGATAAAATACAAGTTATTACAACTTTTTTTAATGCCCGAGTGGTGCCATTACAATCAAAACCATAAATCAACCCCCGAATTGAAAGGGGTTCTATCGGTAGCACCCCATTTTTTCCATGGATAAATTACAAATTGTTTGACACTCTGACCTTAACAACCAGGGTCTCTACATTCAAAACACTAAATAAACCCTCTACTCAGAAATTGGTGCTACCATGGCACCCCCATTTTTTTCCAAGGCTGGAATTACAACTTTTTTTAAATTGTGGCCTTACCATTTGGTGGTGTTGCAACGAAAATGCCAAAATCGAGCCTCGAATCGAAAAAGGGTTCTACAAGTAGAAACCCTTTCTTCAGTAGGGTTAAAATTGCATGCATTTCGTAACCACGAAATAAAAATATATTTTGAAATTTAAAAAAAAAAATCTCTTTAAAGACATTAAAAAGACAAATTTGACTAAAAACATAATCCCCCCCCCACCCCCATGTGTAAAAGGGGATGGTGGGGTGTTAAAGGGAGGAGCTTGATTCTAGAATCAAGTTCCTCTCTCTCTCTCTCTCTCTCTCTCTCTCTCTCTCTCTCTCTCTCTATATATATATATATATATATATATATATTATTTTTTATTTGTTTAAACTGTTCACTATTTTAATTTTACCCTTCCATTTATTTTTCAGGTTTAAAAATTTTCAATTTTTTTAATTTTGTTTTATCTGTAATGTATTTTTTTTCTTCAATTTTTATTTTATTTTGTTTTAATTTTAATTTACTTTCTCTAAAAAATTATGTTTTTTAGTCAAATTTGTCCTTTTTAGTGGTTTTAAAGCGATTTTATTTTAAAATTTCAATATATTTTTATCCCATGGTTACAAATGCTTGAAATTTTAACCTCGTAAAAGAAAGGGTTTCTACTGGTAGCACCCTTTTTCGATTTGGGGGTCAATTTTGGCATTTTCGTTGCAATGTCGTCATTTGTTAAGGGCATGGTTTCAAAAAAGTTGTAATTTCAGCCTTGGGAAAAAAATGGGGGTGCCATGGTAGCATCACGTTTCTAGTAGGGGGTTTATTTAAGGTTTTGAATACAATAATGTCAGTTGTTAAGGTTAGGGTCTCAAACAATATGTAATTTTAGCCTAAAAAGGGGGGGTTCTACTGGTAGCACCCCTTTTCAATTTGGGGGTCGATTTATTGTTTTGATTGCAATGGCACCAAATGGGATTTAAAAAAACTTGTAATTTTAACCTTGATAAAGAAAAATTCTATCAATAGCAACAATTTTCAATTTGGGGTAAAAATAGCCACTAAATGCAACCTATAAAAAATTATAACTTTGGGGGGTCCTCTTCAAGTTGTATAATGTGCTTAAGCGGCATTGTAATTTTTTCATTCAAGGGTCAACTTTTGAAAACTCTAACTTGGGACATTGTGGATATAATGATCACATAAGGCTTCCCCAAACATGTGTATGATATTTCAATACTCAATTATATTTCTTTGTTTTTGTTTCTTATGCCTTTGACACAAATTCACCATGTGTCCCTGAATTCCTTCAGGAAGCAAGTTGTAATTCACCATAAAACACAAATTAGATCTTGGATCAAAGAAATGTCAATTCCATTAGACTCAGGTCTTTGAAATACAACCAAGGATGCCCCTCTCCTATGATTCCATGGCCCAAATTTTGTTTTATTTGGCGATTTCTAGAATGAGGGTTTTTCTTAATAAGAGAATGCAATTTTCTGCATTCAGAGGTCAATTTTTGAAAAATGTACCTCGGGAGCTTTTGGATAGTGTGCTCACATCAATATTGCTCAAAGAAACTTGTATGCTCGTACAACATTCAATGTTGTTACTCATTTGGTTTTTATGCATTCACCGTGTGTCCCTAAATGGATTTAGGAACCAAATTACAACTCACCATAAAATGAAAAACAAGACTTGGATCAATGAGATATCGATTCTATTGAACTCTAGAAATTGAATTATATATAGTGGTTCTCTCTCTTGTTAGCCCATGGCATGGATCTAGTTTTATTCATTGATTTCCATAACTAGGGATTTTCTCAATAAGAGACAATGCAATTTTTTCATTCAGGGTCAACTTTTGAAAAATATATGTCAGGATTTTGTTGATAGTGTTCCCAAGTTGGCCTTCCCCGAACATGATTTCAAGAGCTTACAAAACTTAATTCTATAACTTAGTTTGGTTTCTATGTCCCCATCACAAATTTTCCATGTGTCCTTGAATGGATTCAGGAAGCATGTTGCAACTCACCATAAAATTAAAACTGGAACTTGGATTGATGGGATGTCAATTCCATTAGAATCATGACAATCGATTACAACTCGGGGTGCCCCTCTCCCATGAGTCTATGGCCCGAATCTTGTTTTATTTGACAATTTATAGGATTGGGGTTTGCTCAATTAGAAAAAGTACACTTTTGCATTTAGGGGTCAATTTTGGAAAAAATTGCCTCAAGGGATTTATAGAAATCTCACATCGGCCTTGACTAAACATAGTCACAGAATCTTATGACCCTCAATTATGCTACTCAAGTTGTTTTGTATGCCCTTGGCATAGATTCACCATGTTTCCCTAGATGAATTTAAGAAGCATGTTGCAACTCATCATAAATTCATAATAGGGACTTGGATTGACAAAATGATGATACTATTGGACTCATGAAATTGTATTATAGATAGGGGTGTTCCTCTCCCATGAGTCCATGAATTGAAGCTTGCTTTATTCGATGATTTTTGGAGCTTGTGTTTTTCTTAATGAGAGATAATGCAACTTTTACATCCAGGGGTCAATTTCAAAAACTATTCCTCACGAGCATGTGGACAATGTGATCACCTAGGACTTGCCCAAATGGGATTATAGGAGCTTATAACAATAAACTCTGATACTTGGTTTGGTTTTTATTCCCCTGACACAAATTCACCAAGATTTAGATCAACGAACCATCAATTTTGTTGGACTTGTGACATTAGAGTTACAACTAGGAGCATGGATAATTTTATGGGCAAAATTTGGTCCATGGGAGAAATTAAAGGGTTTTTTAAGTTAAAATATATTCGTCCAATAATTATTAGGGGAAAAATAAATCCAAAACAAATATCCCTCTCGTATATTAATGAGGAAAATGAAAAAAATGATTTTCACTCTAACAAAATCTCCCTCCAATATGTCTTTCACCCCCAATTTCTAAGGAAATTGTAGTGAAATCATTCCTTTGCCCCTGATTTTCAGTGAAGGAGGCTACCATGCGTTTTTACGCCCACCATTTTCCCCGCAAGTCCGACATATGGTTGTATTCTCCCAAATTTCATGTTGATATATTCTTTGAGCCCTCGATTTCTAGTATTTAAGGGAAAATTAGGAGCAGTTGTGTCCTATATAAAGGCTACAGTGATTCATGGTTCACCCACATCAGATTTCACTTGCAAGGTGAAGTTTTATGTGACTACACTTAGAGGGCATTTGAAATTTCGAGATTGATTCTAGTTTCGAGCTCAATCTTGGTTTTGTAGATCCTGCCAAGTTTTAAAGTTTCATTGAGGTAACCCCCTCTTGTACACACAACTCTCTGCTTATGAACCAGCTTGTGAATGCCAAAGAAGATTTTATTGAGTGAAAAAATGTATTTTCAATAACTGGTTTCCCTTACTAAAATCATTACAGAGGATTATCAAGGTTTATTTGAAAGGACATACATTTTTGTAAAATAATAGAAACAATGGGTCCATACATTTATCTCAATGTTTTAATCTGAAGGGACTTGCATTTTTATTAAATCATAATCATGGAAACATACATTTATCTCCAGGGTTTATTTGATGGGGCATTTTTTTTTTAATCAATAATAATATTGATGGATACATGTATCTAATTTGAAAGATACAACATCCTCCAAGGCACTGATAACTGCTTGTGGAGAGGTAGTACAAAGAACTAATTGAATTCACACTTCATAACAAGTTCTTGATTGTACTGTTCCTATATTAATTCCACTTCCAAAACAAATGGTTCACTAGCTATAACCTATGACTCAAGATCTTGCAAATGAAACAAATGAAGTCTTCCTTTAATAGGTTTTGCATTGTGAAAATCCCCACAGCAGATCCAAGAGCTAATGTGTACCTCACAAGAAAGAATTTCAGAAAATAGAAGAAGAATAGTAGCAGAACATATATGCAATAGAACTCAGATAGGAGCAGAATAATCACACATGTTTCATTAATATGAATAATAAACAATAATGATACAATGCATAGGATTCAAATACCAAGAGTGTAATTCGAATTAGCCTACATGGATAGATCAAAAGATCAGTGGAGTGTCATCAAAGCACAAGTAACCATCAACTATGTGTCAAAATGAGTCTAACTGGGTGTAGAAGGTGTAACTGATGCATGGAGAATTGATGGAGGGTGCATGAGGAGCTAGCTGGAGTCAAAATAGTCAATCTAGGCTCTCTGGAGGTCCATAAGAGTGTTTCAGTGAGTTAACTAGGCCATATGTCCCTAAATCAGGGACCAAACCCATAAATCAAGGAACTAACTGAGTGGTAGGTGAGAGAGGTTGCCTTTCACATGTGGTAGGTGAAAGGAGGGCGGACTAAGCACTAGGAGGGATAGGAATGATCAGAAAGAAGCTCCTGGGGCTAGCAAAGTGAGGACTAGGTGCTGGGACTGATGACTGGGATGCATGCAATTGCATGACTCCATACAAAAATGCATGCAGGACTGAAAATGATGTTAGGACTAGGATGGAGTATAGGAATATCCCAACACCCCCCCCTTAATCCATCCTGGTCCCTAGTAACTAGGACCAAAGGTCACCCATACAATCAAATAAATGATAAAAAATAAGAACTGTCCATAAACCAAGGAAATGGGGAAAAACTCATGGGAAAAATACCCCCCCCTCAAAAGAACAGTAAATAACTCAAAGAACCATCATACTAAGCAGAGAAGTAAGAAGCTTTCCTCAGTGAAATTTTTTGCAAAAAACTTGGCAAGATGATCCTCTATAGAATGCCAATGCAGGTGCTAGATTTGGATCTGGTCTTCTGATGTGCCTCCCACTTTGTAGAAGATGTATTGGCCAAAGCAAGTCTTTCAGGAAACCTTTCTACTACTGGAACGAATGGATGATGATGAGTCTTCCCAAGGGATGGTAGATTGAACCCCACAATCATGCAATATCTGTCAGGAAGAGGTAGATGGAATAATGCAAGGTTGTCATGATGCTGATATCTTGTAGTTCTGTGATCAGATGAATCCTCAATTGTGTTCCCAGCGGCTGCAAGGACTGTCCCATATTGGCCTTGGATCTGGATAGAGAGCATGTGTTTCTTTTGGATCTAAATATGAATGTTCTTGAAATTTGATCTCAACATCAAGATCTTCATCTTCATCTTCATTAGAAGAAGAGTCACTCGAATCTTCATCAGAATCCGAAGGAGTAGGAAGAGAGAAGGGAAGAAATGTGAGAACTCATATGCCTTGGAGGCATGATTTGCAAACCCTTTCGCTATAGTCTTCCCAGTAGAGATCTCTGTAATCTCAATTTTCTTGGGATGAAAGATCACCTTCTTTGGTGATCTAGTGTGAGTCATCTAATATACAGACAACAAATTTGTTGTCAAGGAGGGAACATATAGAACATTCTTGAACATGACATGCTCCATATGTACTGTACCCATCCCTTTGGCAGAGATCTGAGAGTTGTCTCCCATGTGAATAATAGGACCACCTTTGATATCTAAAGAAGAAAATGATTCTTCAGAGGAAACCATGTGGTTGGAGGTTCCATAATCAATGAGGAGGGCCTTTGATTTCGAAAATCCAACCATCAATGCATGGAAATCCTCATGACCATCAGGTCCACTTCCAGAATCAGACACTTTTTCATCTTTTGGAATAGAAATTTTGTTCTATTCAAGAAGCTTGGTTAATTGATCTATTTTCTTGTGCATGCAAGATATCTCTAGGTGGTTTCCTCTCTTGCAATAGGGACACTTAGATCCATTAGATCTCTTATGTTTGTCCTTCTTGGAGATGGAGGCTCCTTTTGATGGACTTGACTTAGCATTCAGCTTAGTTTCAGATGGCTTCTTGTCCTTTCTTTTATGCCTCCATTTTGCATTCGCACTATTTGCTTCTCCAACTAGAAGAGCTTGATCTTTGGAGGCCTTGATGGCACCCATTTGGATCAATTTGTCTTGTTCTTGGAGGAGAGCTGCAGTAAAAACTTCTAAGGAGGGCATCTTCCATCCAGGGATTGAAATTTTCCCAGAGTGGAAGGTATATACAAAGACAAAAAATTTAGATCCTAGCTTACTCAGAATGGATAACACCAATTGCTCATCCTTCTTATCAATGCCACACTGCTTGCATTGCATAACTAAACTGTTGAATTTCAAGAATAATTCTTGAATGGTCTCAAAACTGCTTTGTTGTAGGGCAACCAATTCATTCTCCAGAGCATGGCCTCTTAGCTCATCTTGTTTTCCAAAGAGGGCCTCTAACTTCAATCATAAATCTCTTGGAGTCCTCAACCCTTCGAGATGAAACGATAGATCTCTATAAGAAATATGAATGCACATGTAACCAAATGCTTCATCTAATCGATTCAAATGCTTGACTTTCTCCACAGCTGAAGTTGGTTCAGTCTCCCTTCCCGTTGTTATCCTATGTAGAGATTTTCTTCTCAATGACAGTTCCATATCAAGTTTCCAATCAAAGTAATTGAAAGGAGTCGGGATTCTAGGAGTGAGGGGAGTGTTCGAATTGCTCATCTCAACTGCTGCTACTACTGGAACTTCGAATAAAATGCAAAAAAATATCAAGAATGGAGATAGAATATACTCTCAAATGGATTTGATACCATGTGAAGATCCTCACAGAAGATCCAAGAGCTAATGTGTACCTCATAAGAAAGAATTTCAGAAAATAGAAGAAGAATAGCAACAGAACATATATGCAATAGAACTCAGATAGGAGCAGAATAATCACACATGTTTCATTAATCTGAATATTAAACAATAATGATACAATGCACATGATTCGAATACCAAGAGTGTAATTCAAATTATCCTGCATGGATAGATCAAAAGATCAGTGGAGTGTCATCAAAGCATAAGTAACCAT
This sequence comes from Larix kaempferi, assembly GCA_027924585.1. Classification (NCBI taxonomy): domain Eukaryota; kingdom Viridiplantae; phylum Streptophyta; class Pinopsida; order Pinales; family Pinaceae; genus Larix; species Larix kaempferi. The sequence continues at coordinate 2,332,622 of BSBM01000857.1, read as the reverse complement.
CAACTATGTGTCAAACTAAGTCTAACTGGGTATAGAAGGTGTAACCGATGCATGGAGCACCGATGGAGGGTGCATGAGGAGCTAACTGGAGTCAAAATAGTCAATCTAGGCTCTCTGGAGGTCCATCAGAGTGTTCCAGTGAGTTAACTAGGCCATCTGTCCATAAATCAGGGAGCAGATCCATAAATCAAGTAACTAACTGAGTGTAACTAAGTGGTCGATGAGAGAGGGCGCCTTTCACATGTGGTAGGTGAAAGGAGAGCGCACTAAGCACTAAGAGGGATAGGAATGATCAGAAAGAAGCTCCCGGGGCTAGAAAAGTGAGGACTAGGTGCGAGGACTGATGACTGGGATGCATGCAAAAATGCATGATTGACTGAAAATGCAAAAATGGAAAATGTTGTTAGGACTAGGATGGAATATAGGAATATCCCAACATGCATGACATGGTCCATAGAGTTTGGTAGGGTATGGAACGGAGAAGAAAAAGAGATTTTTCATGGAGCATTGAAACAATGGATCTAATGAGAAATATTTTTCACCGAATATGCAATACCAAAGCTTATCAATCACCATATTCATCTACTTCTTGATAATTTAATGAAATCCAAGCACAAGTGACCTAGAGGAAGCACTTGGAAAACATCAAATAGGTGTCTTCCTTTTCGGATGAGGAGTACTACCTAGTACAATATGTATTTGGTCACATAATAAAATTTTATCTTAGAGAAAATACATAGTGTTTGTTTGAATAGTAAGAGTTCATCATAAAGAGAAAATACGCTCATAGTCTATAGACAGTCAAATATATTACATATAAAGGTTTTTTTGAATGTAGGTTCTTCTATTCATACAAGAGCTCAATATATAATATATTTGAGGATTTCTTCTTCAGTTTTACTCTTTTTAGTTTTTTCATCATAATATAAATTACCAAGTTTTCTAACCAACCCTTAATATTAACAATGGATACCAAGTAGGCATATACTAAATTGATACCACCAAAGATTTCTTTGAGTGAAATCATAGTTGGGAGGATCCTTAGAGCACAGGTCATTAATGACCACATATTGAGAAATAATCTTCATAAGTATATATTTAGGATTTAAAAAGAAACTTACAAATGCAAATATATCTTCAAAGAGATAGTATAGATAAAAAACTTGAGGTATGCATGAAACATATTTTAGAACATGAATCTTGAATGTGATTTGCTACAAAATTTTCCCAATTTTAGCACTCGTCCATCTACCAATCAAAAAAATTAAGTATCGAACATACCCCTTCCATCCTCAGAATGTGTATAGTGCAGTGTGACACAATTAGGTACTTAAATGCATGTGCTTCTATTAGGGTCGTACCCTAACACCCCTACTTTATCTATGTACAAGTCCATAAGGCCCATTAGCTAGTTAGTGGGTAGTTGTTTAATGTAAAATGGCCTTCCTTATTGATTAAAGGTCCTTAGGTGGTCGAACCTCATTAATAGAGGGACCGAAATTAGTTAGAATTGGGATATTGAAGTACTATATATAGAGTAGCAAGATATGTAATATGAAGTGAATAATTGTCTTTGTATTTGGAGCTAGTGCTCTTGGAGGTTCCCCCCTTGAAGAAGCAAGTGAACATTGCTATCTATTTCATCTATTTTTCCTTGTATTTTCTATATTCTCTACGAATTCCTAGGTTTAAGCATATTACAGCTTCAATATTTTGTACTTGAAGCTTCACCTGCTTAACATATAAGACAGATTTAGAATATGAATATCTAAACATACCAAGCCTTAGATCTAATAAGGCTATTACAAATCATTTAAAAAGTATCTTCCTGAGGTTTAGACTGCTTTCACATTTAATTTCCAAAAAATTCATAAACATCTCAACCAACTCATGTAAAAGCACTACCTTCTACAATTAGAACCATGTATCTTGTCTTGTTATGTATCCCTTAAAAACACTATATTTTATCTTATTTTGTATCCCCTTAACACCATATTGTTTCTTTATATAATTAAAACATTGTGAATATGTTTACCAAAATTGGATCATTGGTTTTTCTACGATCAATTTTGCTTCAAAGGAAGTATGCATTCCGCCAAGTTTATTCCCTAATGAAATTACAATCCTTAGATTTATCCATTTTATGTAAGGGACTTTAGGGTTAGTACTATTAGGTTGAGTTCTTTTTAAACAAGTATTGCATTCCACCTAGTTGTTGTGCATTTATTGGCAGAACCATTCCATAAATCAAGTAGTGGTTGAATGATTTATAAAGACTTAGGGCTTGACAGATTGACAAAAAATCATCGGCAACATGTTGCAGGGTATCTAGCTTGATTCTTGTTGAATTGAAAGAAGACATGCACTCATGCAATGACATCTTTTATATTTTTTTTACTTTCTATTATCCCTTGAGACCTACTTGGATTAACCTCTTCTTATAATCAAATGGGAAAATAAAAATGATTTTATTCTAAAATTTGGCCAGGGATGTCAGGTTTTTAAACCATCATATATGTGATGAAATACCTCATCTATGAAATTTTATAGCTTAGTTTTGGTTTTGTGGATTTCCTATCTCAAAGAGAGCTTAAATTTACCCTTTTTTATGTGGGGCATGAGAATCTTGACCTTTGTAGTAGGAATATGGAAAATATTATTGTGTAGAGAATGCTTGAAATCCTTAAAATCATTTTCATTAAATTGTACTGAAATTAATTGGATTTAAGATCTCTAGAATCTATGTTTTAGATATGTTTAGAATTTGGATCATCCTACAACAAACTTTACTCCTCTATCACTCTTTCAACGCTATTGACACCCTCTTTTCATCAATCTGATCATTGTTACTTTCTACTCATGCAACCAGTGAAGAGACACATTCCACTACAAGTTTAATGTCAAATTGATTTTGTAGTTGCCTTAAAATATGGGCCAAAAGTATGTTAAATGAATCTTTAAGAAACTCCCCCAAGACTACTCACAACATGCATTAAGTAACAAAGATAGCACTAACATACCCTATGATTTGATATTTATTTAACCATCAGTCATTGTCATCATGTTGCATACTTGCAATCTCTATAACTCAAAGATATCATATCTATTACGAGCTTCATCTTTTCTCATTAATTTGATTCCTTTATCCACTTCCCTATTGGGTATTGTAGGAAATTCCCCAGGACTATTATTAGGATCATGAATATATTATATTTTTCTCCAGTGAAACCCACTCGTTCTTGCCCTCTTTATGATATCAACAACTTGTCAGATACCATAGTATCTGGTACACATTCATTTGCAATCATTGATTCAAATTTTATGTGATCACAATACTCACTCAATAGAAATGCATATGAGGCACTATTGATAGCCACACACATAGATAGAGATTCATTAGTTGTTCTTATGCATCGTTTATCTTGCATCAACAAAACTTCGATAAACCAGAGCTACCCCTATAACCAAAACTTATTTTGCATCTTGTAATCTACAATTTGCATATATCCCAGGATCTTTGGTGTAGGTTCTTCTATGAAAATTAAAGAATGTAAAAAAATCAAGGAGTTAGGTTCTTCAATTGAGTTATGAATCCTATGGAAGGCTTCATGATGTTATGAAAGTACAGTTTCCCATAGGGATCTCTAGTAAGTCTCATCCTATAACTTCAAGAAAATCCAAACCTTTTGAAGTCCTTCTCGTTATCTTTGTATTCTTTCTTGAACATTGATTTCTAACCTTGTTTAAAGTATTTGTTTAATTCTTGTTGAAAGATAGTAAGGGAGATGAGGTGTCATGGAGTGGCTCAACACCTAATCTATTTTTTGTCTTTCTCTCTCATTGTAATAAAGGAGTTCAATTAATATCTAATATCTATAATTGTTTCTCTCTTGGGTCTTCATTTTCTTGAAATATTCTCCTCGAACTATCAATCTCTGTAGCAAGAGTTTCAACACTCCAACCATTAGCACAAATTCTGAAAACCTCCCAAAGTATGCTACTTTGATATAACATCACCAATTTGTGGTAATATGGTATTTCATCTATACCACTCCAAAGACCCAATATATTCAACAAAATTATCTTCAAATGGTGACATTTTCCCAATATATATTTTTCTCTTTTGCACGGAAATATTGCATCCATAGACCATATGAATTGTTATCCTAGTCAACATAAATTTAGCTTTCTCTATGCACAACAACTCGAACTCCCATTGAGCACAAAATAAGCATAGATTTGGAATGAGGTATCCCATAAGAAAGGTGCAATGGTGGTTTATTGTTCCAATGTTCCATATATTTTCAACACATGAGAAATTGTTCTACCAATTGAACAAGAGACTAGTCCATGTCCACCATGTAGTTTGAAAAAGGATTTCCACAATAACATTTCCCTAAATCACATTAGAAATTGAAATTGATCCAATACTAACCCATGTGGGCAAACCTTGAACTCACCTGAGTTGAAATGTTGAAGGCCGGATCTCTTTTGGGATATTAAAGCATTGCTATCACTAGAGAGTTTATCTATCTAATGAGGGAATTCAATTCCAGTTTCATTTGGAAATAGATTTTAATGAAAAAATGTCTCACCCTTTTATTTTCCACATAGAATAAATTTAAAAGTAAATTTCTAATTTGCATCAAATATTTTTCTAACAAAGTGCTTTCTTTGGCCAAGGAGTTGCTTAATATCCCTAAGGATAGTTCACCTTATGGACATCATCATAATAAAGGTAGACATGAACACCTAAAATAAGGTTACCTTGAGAAAAAACCAATCCATCCATATCGTAACCGGGCCCACAAAAAAGTCATCTACTACCATATTCCCATAGAGTAATGTTTTTTATACCTTTGAATTCCTCCTTATGACATAAACATAGGATTATTTAGATAATTGTTGGTGGAAATGAGTTCAACGTTCACATTGGCAGGACCTCCATTTATCTCTAGACAACTTTCTGCTCCAACAATTCTAAATCATGTTTTCAAAAGATTTTTTTGAGCTTTCCAATGGGTCGATTCCACCTACCGCATATATTTTATCTTTAATTGATTTGGGTAGATAAGGGTACCTTTGCTTCTTTATTTTCCTTGTCTATTTATCCTAGGTATCCATTTTTCCAACATTATCTTTTGTTATTAACATACAAATCACTTTGTGTAGCAAGTTGACCTTTCTTCAAATCCTCTAGTAGAGAAACATTTTATTGGCTTTAGAAGTCATTCTAATCCTTTGCATGAACTAAAAAATGTTTATCATGATGAAGAGATTATATATCCATAGTTATGAGATGATATGTTTCTTAGGCTCTGTCACACCAAAAAGAGTTGCAGATAAACTTGTGAGAGTTGTTAATGTTGTTTTCCAATTTTCCTTTCATTTTGCATAGATGTACACAATGCATCACACATTTTGTCTGTACTCATAAGGATGATTCATCTACTATAAAATGCACAATTGAAGATAGAGCAACATCAAGGCCATTTCTATGATTCTTGCAATCAATTGGTGCCTTAATTGTATCCAAATGAATTTGCTAGGCCATGCTTTGGGTATCTTGGAATGACCAAATTATAAGTTTTCCTAAGCATTCTAAGGGTACAAAGTGGGACAATCCCAATGAAATTTGGCCAAAAAAAAATTCAGGATGTTGATTTACTGCCTTTTCTAATTGAAATCAAGAGAAACAACCATATCATTGCATGAAACCATTTGCCTGGTCACATTGTTCACAAGCTATATTCAATTGATATTCTACCTAGGTTCCTTGATATTTTGAGGCTCATAACACATGACATGTATTTTCTATTTCACCAATTACTTTTTAAAAATATGTCATCTTTGTGCACAACCCATTAGAATTACCATTTTGGCTTTCTCATGCTACTTTATTTGGGGCAAAAATACCTGTTTATTATGCCATTTAAATATTTGAAAATGAGCATGTACATATATGATATCTTTTCTTTAGTTCGACAATGTCATAAAACAATGTAAAAAATGTCACTTTTGAATAATAATGTCATTTCTCTTTTGTAAGCAACATTTTTTAGATGTCACGTTCTGCTACATCCTTTATATCCTTATGCGTATATATTTTCTTTGCTTTTAGTTTTGGAGAATAGATATTTGAAATTTATGAATTATTTATATTTAAAAAATACCATTACGTCTTATAAATTTAAATTTTAGAGGTGATGGCCACAAGGGAAGTAATGTTATTGTGTATTTTGAATCTTGATTCTTATGAAGATATCACTTTTTCTACTAGGTATTTTGGCAATGAAAAATGTAAATAAAAAATTAGGTTTTGAACACATACGAAATCAAAACTCATATTTATATTGATGGTTTTAAGTCTAATCAATGAATTATAATCATTAGTGGGTTTAGGTTACTAGGTTCAAATTTTCTAGCCTCTATAATTCATGTCATCATGGATAGATTACAAATTGTACTAATTTTATATCATTTTTCTCATGCAGGTTTCACTTTTGGTTTCTAGATTGATTTGATATTTTAATTGTGGAATATTCAGTGAGATGTCAAGTAATGGTCATGGAAAGAAAGCATAAAAACAAAGGGATGTATTATCATACATTCAAAAGCCTCAATTCGATAATTCACATTCTCTTCATGGTTCAAGATCTTTTGAGCAACCCATCAGCGAGAGAGATCATGTAAACTCTTTTGAGAATGCATCTAATATCTTATAACGAATGATAGAAGGGTTTCCTCTAGTGATCAAAGTAAGATAAATGCAATTCAACTAGAAATTGACAATAACAATGTTGAAGGTTTTTCTTGGAAGGTAGCACAAATATTTCACAATCACGAAAAAGGGAAAAAGGCCAACGAGACATAGGGAGATGATTCCAACCGAAATGGGTCTCAAAATTTCCATTCATTCAACCAATATCTCCAACAAATGAGAAAGAGGCTCCGCGAGAATTTAAATGCAATATATGTAGTTGGAAGCTTGGCAAGGAAGTAAAATTGCAAATGAAGTTAGATACAATAGAGAAGCATGCATGAAAGGTGTATGCTAAGGAAATTGTAAATGGCGAGGAGAAATCTATTATCAAATGGAAATCTTACGAGGAATGTCCACATGTCAAATTTGAAGATGAATATAATAAATAATTAATAAGTAAGAATAAACTCAAGGAAAGTGGAGGGACCATCACATCTCTATTTAGAAAGACAATGGAAAGAAATGTGTTATCCAAGACGATGCAATTAAGCATCATATTTCACATCTTATCTAGAGGTCATTCTATGACAGAATATCTAGATTATAAGAAGTATATATATTTTCTTAAAGTGTCGAATTTTCCATCTTCTCATTGTTCTATAATGAGTGGTTGGGAATGGGAAAGATATTTAGTTCAAGTAGAAAAGGATGATTTGAAAGAGAAGATTGCAAACACCAAGTTTCTTTCACTATCTTTGGATGAAGTTACAGCTATTGATAATACTTCATGGATATACATGAAGATTTATATGGTTAATGATCATATTAGGCATTCATATATACTTGGGATTCATATCATGAAGAAGAGTTCTACAACTGGAAATATTTATGAACTTGTTATTAAGGATTTGAAGGAAACTGGTGGTATGGATGACTTAATGATCGCAAAAATGTTGGTATGTGTTAGAGTAGATGGAGCATCAATCATGTAAGGAAAAAGGAATGGCCTTTGTTTCAAACTAAAACTATTATCTTCACCATTTATTATTAGTATTCATTGTATGCCTCATAGGATGAATATTTCATTTAAAATAGTAAGCAAGTTTCCACTAGTTTTAAAAGTTGAAGAACTTGTACATGAGACTCATGTATACGTTTGTTATAGTCCCAAGTGATTTACAGAGTTTCAACAATTTGTTGATGGAGTTACAAATGGAAAAATATATTAAAATATGTTGATACAAGATGGACCTTATTGAACGGACCAGATCAAAGACTATTTAGTGAGTACCAATCATTGGTAGGAGCGATGTATGAACATTGCTTCAGTGTAGACAAAGCTCAAGGTATTCTCTTTCGGCTAACTGATATAGAGACATTATTAACATTGGATGGAATTATTCCTTTGATTAATGAAATGAATGTCCTTTTGAAAATGGTCATAGTTGCACAATGTATATTACAATGTACACAAATGCAAGAAAATTGGCATGCCTTGCAATGGATAATTCGTATATGGTGCCAAAGTCTTTTACGGGCCCAACGTTTAATGGTTGGACTACTATCATTGATATAGAAAATCTTGAAAACCGTTTGAAGTTTGATTAAAAAGGGAGACTATGTATGGTAGTGTGCGGGTATATGGTTCCCTTTCATTATGTTAGTAAGATGGTACCAACCACCAGAGAGTGACATGTGTCAAGAGACCAATTCAACGATATTGTGATTTCAGTGAGACGCAACTTGATACAAATTTCACAATCACTATAATTAGAGAAAAGAGAACAATTTTCTCGAGATGAATTATTGGAGGCCATGTCTGTGGTATACCCTCAATATTCGAACACTGAAAAATTCATAAACACTTTAAAAGTCAACTTTCTAGCAAAATTGAATATTTTAGTGCACCACTTTGGTAGGACTGTTAAGGTACAAGGAGAAGAGATTGGAGGTATATTATATTCATCAAAATTATATCAACAAGCCTCTTGATTTACTCAAACAATGTTGGATCAATATCATGCTTTGAGGAAACCTATAGAATATGGTTTAGAAAACAAATTATGGACTATTTTAGGTGAAATTCAATACCTACAAGAAAACATGTCAGAGTATTTCAAATTAGTTGATTTATGTCAAACCATGATTTTGGGGTCAGTGGAGGATAAGATAATGTTTAGTGCACTATCATTCTTGAATTCAAATTCAAGGAACAAGCTTGATAAACATATGGATACTTGTTTAAGATTATATGTAACAAAGTATGACATTACCAATTTTCCATTAAATAGAGCACTAGCACTTTGGCGATCAAATTGTGAGAGAAGGGGAGAATACAATATAACAAATTTCTCTGATGAACTTGATATGGAGCATAATGCTTTGGAGGCTCATAATGGTATTTCATCTACATAAGTTCATGTTTAGAATGTAGAAAATGAGGGCCGACATGAGAATTGAGAATTTGATATGCCACAAGATATTATCTAAATCAATATACATTGATAATGCATAAATAATGAATGGAATATAATATATGATATGATTCTTGTTAGTTGTTTGAATTTGATGTTCCTCTATTTTTGGAGTAGGCTGGGAAAGGGAAATTCTTGATATGAGAAAGATTTGTTTGAGGATAGCCATACACAATGTCATATTTGTAGGTGGGGGAGCTATGTGAAAATTATAGAAGTTCTCGACGTTTCGATCCCTACTGTGGGATCATTTTCAAGAGACAGTCAAAGCGTGAATTGAATATCAAGATGCCCAAAGTTCATAAATACTATAATCTTCAATAAAGAGATGAGGTATCGACTGGAGATGAAGACATCTAGGTTAAGAATGATAAGGCCACGAGTTTTGTAGGAAAAATGATATATAGATATAGAGGAGAATAGGGTTAATAATGTGTTTTTTTTATTTAAATTAAATTTATTTATATCATCAAGTTTTATATTTATTATTAATTATAACTTTATTTTGATTATAGTCTTATTTATATTATTGTAATTATTTTTGTTTCAATCTTTAAGGATTAGACTTAATAATTAGAAAAATAATATTATTGTTTTAAGGAAGGGGCAAATGATGTGATAATTAATTAGTATGCCTAAACTTAATAATCAAATAGAATATTAATAATTATTACATATCCTAATTAATTATTCCTACATCATACTGATTAATTATAAATCCATATGGTCATTAAATAATTGGGAGTTTTCAAGGCTAATTAATGTTACAAAGAATTGTGTCAAATTAATTAGAGGTAAGGTTCAATTGTAAATTTTTTAAAGGTATGGTTCAATTGTAAAATTATTAATTAGGTCCTAACTATTAATTTTTATAATTTATGGTCAAGTTCCTAAGGGGTCAAAGAATCTAAGGGACTAGGACACTCGGTATTCAGGTAGAAGAGGTTTGATTATTTATTTTTAGGGAGTGAAGGATAGTTTTCCAAGAGTCACTAAGTTTAATTCCATCATCCCTATTAAGGAAATATTGGTTAATGTTAATTTCAATTTTCTCCCTAACCTTTCGTTTGCTAGGTTATCCTCTCTAGCTATGATTTTGTCTTCTTCCAAGCAAATATGGCGACGAGTAAAGTGAGAGTGCTTGGCTAGAGCTGATTTTTGTGTCTATTGTGTCTTAGGTCGGCACTATGTTCCTTGAATATTGTGTTCATGTATCTCCTCATTTCTCCTATGTACAATTTCCTGCACGAATAGGGGATAGAGTAGACACCCTTGCAAGCACCACAATTGGATCTTTTAGTGAGTCCACCATTCTTCCAATTGAGTTGGGAGGTGTGAAAAATACTATGAAGTTGTATCGTCGTAGTGTTCTAGCTATTTTTTTTGTGGTCCCTTTAATATAAGGTAGGGATATCCTTCTTTCCTCGTTATTATCCTCTTTCTTTTTCTTATTGTTCTTCGTTTCTAAATCGACCGTTGCGATTGCTTTTTTGAACTGATTATTATCATACCCATTCCCTTCAAACACATTGGATAGGTGCTCCATCTCTTTCTTAATGTGATCCTTATCTGAGATTCTAAGGCCCCTGGTTACTAAGGTACTAAATACACATTTTTTTTGCGGAGGTAAATGATGTGAGTTGGCATGAAGATACCTCTCGGTATGAGTCTTCTTCCTAAATACTTGATGTGATATGGAATTGTCTTCCTTCTTTGAAATCAAAACATCAAGAAAGGGTAATTTTTTTTTTTTCAATCTCCATTGTGAACCTAATGCTATCATTCTAGCTATTGAGATGATTGAGAAACTTGTACAAGTTGTTTCTCTTGTGGGGCCACGCAACATCTGTGTCGTCCACATATCGTTTCCATCTCTTGGGTTTCAAAGGAAACAAATCAATAGCCCGCTTCTCAAAATTATCCATGTACAGGTTTGCCACAATTGGCGAGAGGGGTGAGCCCATAGCCACGCCCTCAACATGTTCATAGAAATTTTTTTGTAATGTGAAAAATGTTGACTTAAGGCATAATTCAACAAGTTTCGCGGTGTCCTCGTCGGTGAGTTTCTTAATAATTTCAATAGCCTCAGAGACCGGTATTTTTGTGTATAAGGATACTACGTCGAAGCTAACTAACAGGTCATCCTTGTCAAGTCTCTCCTCCTGGATCTCATTAATACATGATGAGGAATCCTTCACAAACGAGCTTGTTTTACCTACCAGAGGCTTGAATAGGTTAGCTAAGTGTTTTGCTAGGTTATAAGTGGGAGAGCCTATGGTATTAATGATTGGGCATAAGGGCACTCCATTTTTGTGCACATTTGGAAATCCGTAGATTCGTGGGGATGTTCCTTCTCTAGGGTATAATTTCCTTTTGGTTTCATTATCCAAGTTAGAATGATTGATCCCTTATGTTACACTCCTGTAGATATTTCTGCTCGGGTCCCTATCAAGCCTTCGGTAGCTTCCACACGCTAAATGATCAAGCATATTTTTATTGTAGTCATCTAAGTCCAATATTACTATGGTGTTCCCCTTTTCGTCCCTTACGATTTTAATCTCCTTGTTCTTTCTTAAGTCGTATAAAGCAATGAACTTAGCTCTGGAAATGTTTAATTTCGGTGTTTAATAAGTTATTAGTCGTAGTATATGGATTTGGTTATGATCTAGGAATTCAATGTTTCTTTGGAAATTATTATTGTTCTCTTTAATATTTTATGGTTCGAGGAAATATGTTTCTATTTCCTTTCACTTTGTAGCATGACTCAAGCATCTTCACCATTTAAAATCTACCATGTTTATTTTACATATTATTTTAAAAGACATGTTTGTATTTGGAAAAGGAAATGAGATTTGAGTTGCTAAGCGAAGAGAAAAAATATCTATGCACTAGCTTACTAGGTTCCTATGCATTCATCGTAGGAGACCTATTTCCAATGAGACCGACATTCCTCTAATGAAATTATACTTTTAATTTTATGACTAAAATACCATTACATGTAGCCTCTAGTATTCTAGCTATATCTATAAATTCCTTGATAAACTTTAGCCTTTGATCACATAATAATGTTAGAACTCAAGTGGTATTGGTCTAACACACCCTTGATTGTAAGGCATGTGAAGTAGGAATTGAAAGTATATGTTGAGGTACGTGCTTCTAAAATTTTCCTTATTGTGAATCATACATAAAGAGGAGCATTGATATTATATGGAAATTTTGTACAATAAAAAATGTTGTTATATTTCATCTTAATGTTTTGTGAAAGGTATCTTATTATCTTTCTCTTACACAACTTATTCACTTCAATTGCATGTCGTGATAGAAAATGGGGACATCTATGCTAAGAAGATGCTAATGTCAATGTGGATGCAATGAAACCATCCATTGAATTTTTTGAGAGCATTGAGATAGAGATTGCCAAGCCTTCTATTTCGGGTAGTGTTTCAAACAACTTTATTTTATTGTAGTGATATTTTTAGATTGAGGGGGATGGTTAGGTCCAACATAATTTGTGAAAATTAACTGTACATTGAGTGTAGTAGGATAAATGAGTTTCACACTTTGATCAAGTGCTCCATTGTAAATTGCAAATATTGATGAAATCATCTCTCCTTTTTATATCTAATGAGGTTTGAACTTAGTAGCATACAAGTAGTTGTGACAATAAATTAGCTTAGAAGTTGGATTTGATTTACAAGTTGTTCTAGTGCAAGAGTACATGAAAAATATAAAGTGAATACAAAATCATCTAAGTAATTTTATTAAGTCAAGTTTCAACCAATTTATCAAGATTTTAAAGGTTTTTATAGTACAATGAAAGATTCACCAAGATTTTACAAGATTTTCTAATTCTGTGAAAGATTCGCCAACAAATTTACAAGGTTTTATAATTTTGTGAAAGATTCACCATGATTTTACAAGGTTTTATAATTATGTGAAAGATTTGCCCAGATTTTATAGGATTTTATAATTCCATGAAATATTCACCAAAAAAGTATATATGCATATTATATTATTGATAAAATATCCTTCACACTTTCCTATGTATCACAAGGATTCGCTCATTATTATACACATAAATTTAGGGGGTGTTCTTAAAATTTTCCCTGACTAGGAGTACCCCTTTCCCATGATTCCATGGCCCTGAGTTTGTTTTATTCGATAATTTCAAGAACTAGGGTTTTGTTCAATAAGAGACAATACAATTTTTACATTAAAGGGTCTAATTTGGAAAAATATGCATTAGGAAAATGTGGATCATTTTTTATGTTGGGATTTCCCAAAATAACTTGTAGGAGCTTATGACACCCAATTCACCATGTGTCCTTAAGATGCTTTACCTAAATGCAATTGGGGACACACAATGAAAATTATGCATTGAAAAGACACATCGTCAATTGTAGCATACCTATTTCAATAGGGATACCTTCCCCATGCAATCAATGAGGTCAGATATAGTCCTATCAAGTTTGTACCCCTAGATGCAAAGTTTGTAAGGGTTTCTAACCCCTGTATCATGGGAGTTTGTGAGTTGTAAATATGCTTTGATTGATTTACATGAAGGACCAGATTTAACCTCTTGGAAATACAGGTAACACCAATCCTTTTAAATATCTTCCATTGACTTGTGCACTCTTAAAACTACATTCACAAAGACAATTTGCGCAATGTATTTTTTATGATTCCTCTTGTGTAAACCTCAACAAAGATCAAGCATAAGGAAAGTTCAAAAGACAACAAAATTGTCAAATAAGGAAGAGAAAAGGGATAATAAAGGGGACATAAATGGCATGGAGAAAATGATTTTACCTCCTTACACGAGTGGGAACAAGTATGAAGTGAGGATACCAAATGAATTTGGGATTTTCCACTTCACATACTAAAATATGGGGTTTCCAAGACAAGCCAATGTAAGTTTTAAACCTATGAAGTGAAACAATGCATACATATTCTTCAGAAAAATAGATATAAAGAAATGGAACACACATAGTACACATATATTTACCCTAGAAACCCTTAACCAAAAAACATTGGGAAGACTTAAAGCCACACATCTATATTTCTCATTGTGTTTTTCTTAACCATTCACAATACAATAATTAGGTATTCAGTAGCATCCAAAACCCTAGTTTGTTAACCTTGATTATATTTAAACCATATTCCATTAACAAGGATTAATTACATATATTCCAAAAAAATAGCTTAAAAAAATTGGGTTGTTTCCCTGAACCCCGCGGTTTGGAGCTAATACCCCTTATTGAAATCTGCTTCATAGAGTGTGGAGGCACACCTATGACCCCCTTGAGAAAGTGCCACACACATGCCCAACACATATGATATAGCACAAGATGGAGGTGGATCATAAGGTGACTGCACAACCCACATGAAAATAATATAACACATACCCAACATTCTCCAACTTGTTTTTCCTTTGCAAAATAGTGAGCCACATATTTATAGGGTCACAAGTTCAGGGAATAAATGGCCATATATTCTTTAAACCAAGAGAAATGATCAGTACTAACAATCTTCATTAATGAGTTTGCAACATTCTTTAAGGTAGCACCTTCTTGTCTTCAACCATATCTCTCACAAAGTGGTACTGCACATCAATTTGCTTCATTTTAGCATGATAAGAAGGTTTTTTTCCATAAAGATTGCACTTTGACTATTGCAATCTAGCCTTACATCTTTCTCTACAAACCCAATACTTGAACATAATTTTTGCAACCATACAACTTCTTTGGTTTCATGAGTGGTTGTAATGCATTAAGCTTCTGTAGTTGAGGGTGCAATTGTAGCATGTCTATTTCTCATCCAATTGATAAGTCCTCCAAATAGGTTAAACATATAACCACTTATAGATATTATGCGATCAAGATCTCTAGCCCAATTTACATCAACAATTCCCTGTACATTTGTTTCTCTATCTAGTACAGATCTTCCTTGTTAGTAGATTGCATAATATGTGATGCCACACAAATACTTGAAGACCCTCTTTACAGTTGTTTAGTGCTCCTTCCCTGGTTTTGACATATATTTTCTCAAACTCCCATTGCATGGGAAATGTTTGGTTTGATACATACCTTTGCTTATGTCAAAATACTAAAAACACTAGCATAGGGAACTCATGACATGTCTTCTTCCTCTTCTTGTGTCTTGGGACACTGATCTACAGATAAATTTACACCTAGATAAATAGGGACCTTAACCAGTTTACTTGTCTACATGCTAAATATCTACAATATTATCTCAACATATTTTCTCTAACTCAACTAGAGTTTCATTTTTGCATGATCTCTTTTAATCTCCATTCCCGGTATGAAGTTAGCAACACTAAGATCCTTCAAGTCAAATTTGGAGGATAACCATTATTTCATCTCCTTTATGGCATTCATGTTGTTTCCAATCAACAACATGTCACCAACATACAATACTATATTAATGAAGCAATCACCAACATTCTTGGAGTATACATAGTAATTAGACTTGCTTCTCACAAACCCTAAGCCAAGGATGTACATGTCAAAATTTTGGCACCACATCCTTGGAGATTGATTTAGGCCACAAAGGGACTTGTTTAGCTTGTAGACCATCTCTTTCCTTCCCTTTATTTTAAAATATTCGGGTTGTTTCATGTATATTTCTTCTTCAAGATCCGCATGTAGGAATGTTTTCTTCACATCATTATGCTCTACTTCGAGATCAAATGTAGTTGTAGTAGAAAGAAGGAATCTGATAGAAGTTAATTTAGAAATTGGAGAAAACCTTTTACCAAAATCAATTCTCTCCACCCAATAATATCCCTTTGCTACTAAGGAGGCTTTGCTATGAATATTATATGTATGTTAATTAAAGTTATTAATTATTAAGTGAAAGGGTGTAACCCTTCACTATACACGCTCAAGCTTATAAAAGAGAGCCTCATTGTAAATTATTAATCATCTTCTTATCTATTAAAAATATCTATATAAGTTCGCCTACTAATGGCTTATTTGATTTACCAGGTCTTTTGGTAACTATTATTGTATGAGCGAATAGTTTTTCGCTGCATTTGGTATCAGAGCCAACCGTTCTCGGCCCTGCTGATTCTGGCTTTTAGCCATCCATCTTGGAGCTTCTCCAAATCTGGTTTTTAGCCATAACTTCAGAGTTTCTCTGATTTTGAGGTCCTTGACCACCCACCATTCGGTTCATCCCACAACATCTATCCAAGCTCCCTCCCACTCCATTATTTGCTACATCCCGCACACTTCCACCATTCTTCTTTCCCCAAGCACTATCCAATCCATATCCCCTCCAAATCTCTCCTCCACCATCTACATCTATCCCCTGCGACCTGCTCTCCTACGCACCTTCTCCACAAGCTCCCTTCCCGCTCCTCGTTGCATTGACGAGCTACCCCTTCGTACCATCCTTCACGCCATCCATTCCAGCTTCTCCCTACCCTCCCATCCTCCACGACTACCTCATCCACACAACACAATCCTTCGTGGCCACCTCCCATCCTTTCCATCTCTCCATACGCAGCACCCACTCTGCTCCCCTCACTGCCCCCATTACTTCCACCCTCATTCTCCAGCTCCAACGCAGCCTCCTCCCACACCGCGCCCACACCTGCTTCCACACCCCAGCACTCCTCTACATCTCCCATCTACCTGCGTCCTGCTCACTGCACATCCACTATCTTCCCTCGCCCCCACGGTACCTCCTCTCATTCCTTCCGCCATCACCACGCCGCAGCCGCCCACTCCTCACGCCCTCTCCCGCTCCTGTATCAAACACCAGACCCTGCGTTCTCCTTCTGCGACTATCTCCGCGTCCATACATCCACTCTAACGCCTTCTCTGAACATAGATACTTGCTGTTACGACCCACACGTTACCCATTCCACGCATCTCTTTTCCACTCACGCATACCATCAGCCATTGTCTCCTTCGCGTCCTCACTCCGTTGTCTCTCCTAGCTGCACCTTGCATCCAGCCACGCCTTCTGCCACCCCTCCTCATCGCACTACCTCCAAGCTCCATCACTAGTGCGCTGCCTCCCTCCATTGCAATGCCCCAACCCCCACTTTGCCTGCTCACTCCCACTACAAATCCTCCCTCCGCCACCACTCCTGCCTGCCCTCCGCCACCTCCTGACCGCTCCACGTGAGCCCTACACAAAACAAAACAAAATTACCCATTTTCAAAATAAAAATGTTATAATAATAATATTATAAACAATATTATTAATTATAATATTTTAATCAACAAAACTATTATTACTATTTAGTAATATTTAGTGATAGTAATTATCAATTACTTTTAGTGCTATTAAAATACATATAATATTAATATTATTATTTTTATAATAATAATAATTATTATTACTTTTAATAGTTGAAAATTCAAAAAAACATTCCCAAAGAAAAGAATATTGAAAGAAAATTTGAAGTTAAAAAAAAAAAAGCAAAGAAAAAAGGGGAAGATAAAAAAGAAGGAAATAAAAGATATATCTTTTACAAAGGGGCCACATTAAGGGTTATTACACATTTTTGGTGTCTACTTATTGTCGAAGAAAAGAAGACAAAGTCATCGACCACTTATCGTCGAAGAAATCAAAGAAGATCATTCCACCGTCGAAGAAGACAGAAACCATGGAAGCCGATTTGCGAGAGAAATTAGAAGCCAAGTTAAATCGCTATCGAAAAGACAATGAAGAATTACGAGACATTAATACACAATCAGAAATAAAGATTGAACTACATAAGATACAAGAACGGTTCAATGAACAAACAATGTCCAACCAGAAAAATCACATAGAAAAATTATGTGCGCAAATCAAGGAATTAAAAGATGAAAGTGATTTCAATCAGAGATTGAAAAATCAAGATATAAAGAAGGAAATAAATAATTACGAAGCAGAAATAATACGCTTGAACAAAATCGTTAGCGACAAAGATGAAGAACTAATGCAGTTACAACATAAATTAGAAAGTCAAGAATCAGAGGTCGGCCAATGTCGACAACAGATAAAAGTTCTTCAACAACAAAATGACGACTCTAAAAAGACACATAAATCAGAGATCGCAAAGAGTAATAAAGCATTATCTAACAATGCTGAAGAAATTTTTAGACTAAGAAATCATAACAAGATACTAGTCACAAAAATTAAGAAGTTGAAAAATAGCCGAAAGATAGAACAATCTATGGATGACATTGAAGGGAAACTTCTAGACAAACAGGAAGAAAATAGTTGTATCAGAAGTCATAATGAAGATCTTAAGGAACAACTTAAGACATCTGAAGATGACAGAAAATTGCAAGTTGAATTGATTAAGAAGTTTCAAAATGATAATAGGTTGTTAGAAAACAAGTTGGAAAAGATACTGAACAAAAACTTAAATCCTCAAGAGACGAAAATACAACTTCCAACTCAGATCAATGCTCTAAAGGCGACATTAGTAAATGAAAATGACATCGTGAAAGTTCCTTATCGACACCCCAACCATAAAAACCGATATTTGAAAAAGTGGGAAACGTCGAAAGATAATGGTACTAATGTGATCAAATCTCCTGACGACACATCAGTAGGGAATCCCATCAGTCCACAACAAATCAATTTGGGATGGATTCATCCGTCGACGTATCGGAAGTTATGCTCTACACTTAGCAGTTCGTATCGACATGTTTCATCAGCCATGACATCGCAAAGAACAATGCGACAAAATTATAAGGCTTTGAGGACAAAGCCTTTCTAGGAGAGTGGCAATGCTATGAATATTATATGTATGTTAATTAAAGTTATTAATTATTAAGTGAAAGGGTGTAACCCTTCACTATACACGCTCAAGCTTATAAAAGCGAGCCTCATTGTAAATTATTAATCATCTTCTTATCTATTAATAATATCTATATAAGTTCGCCTATTAATGGCTTATTTGATTTACCAGGTCTTTTGGTAACTATTATTGTATGAGCGAATAGTTTTTCGCTGCAGGCTTTGTGCTTCTCCACTTTACTTTCTGCATTCAACTTCTTCTTAAACAACCATTTGCTACCAACGATTCTTATTCTAGTTGGTAACTCAACTAGATACCAAGCTTCATTTTTATCCAAGGAATCCATTTCTTCAACCATGGCCTTCTTCTAGAGTTCACTATCCTCTGAATAAACTACTTTATTCATATTTCTAGGATCATCATCAGTAATAGATAAACAAAAACAAGATTGAAAATCAAAAGAGGAATACCTTTCTGGTTGCCTACTTTCTTGAGATGATATCCTCAAAATTGGGGTTTGAGGTTCTTCTTCTTCTAATTCAACTTCTTCTATTGGGTTAGATTCTTCATCCTCTACCTCAAACTCTATTTTCTCTAGTTCATTTTCCATAGGAGTGACTTCCTGTTTGGGAACATCTTTAACCTCTCTAAAATCAACATCTCGACTGTAAATAGTCTTCTTAGTTTCTAGGTTCCAAAGTTCAAAACCTTTCACACCATCTTTATAACCAATAAATATACACTTTTAAGATTTATTGTCCAACTTACTCCCTTTTTCCTTTGGAACATGTACATAAGCATCACACCCAAAAAATTTCAAATGTTTAAGAGAGGTTTTCATACCAACATATACCTTATGCAAAGTTTTTTCAACCAATGTTGATGTGGGTGGTTGATTTACCAAGTAACATGTTGTATCCACTACCTCTTCCCATAATTCTTATCCTAACCTAACACCATTGAGCATGTTCCTTGCTTTTTCCATTAACGTCCTATTCATTATTTCTGCAACTCTATTATGTTGAGGTGTGTATGGAGTAATATTCTGCCTTTCTATTATGCATTGATTGCATAATTCCTCGAATTCATTCCCATAGAACTCCCCACCATTATTGATCCTCAACACCTTTATTTTTTTCTCTATCCGATTCTCTACAAAATCCTTAAACCCTTTAAATTTATCAAATACTTCATATTTATTTCAAAGGAAATAAATCCATGTGTTCCTAGTGAAATCATCTACAAATGAAATATAATACACAAATTTACCTAATGATGGAACATGCATAGGTCAAAACACATCATTATGTGTTAAATCTAAGATTTCATTTTCTCTTGTAGCACCATATGCAAATCTTACTCAATTGTGTTTACCATATATGAAATGTTCACAGAAATCAAACTCTAGTGTGGAATTGGCCATACCTTCAACCATACATTTATCATGTAATGATCGAAGGCCCTTCTCTCTAGTATGTCCCAATATTTGATGCCATAGCATTTTCTTTCCTTCAAAGACAATAGGGTTTTTTTCTTATTTATTTCCACCCTCAGGCACAATAGAATTGTTACACCCATTAGTGATTATGCTTCCCAATAGTTTGTACAAAGTTCCATTTTGAACTCCACTCATTAAGACCATTCATGTTTGAAACATTTTGCATATTTATTTTTCAAACATAGTTTGTACACTTGCTTCACTCATATTTCTATTGGATATCAAGTTTCTAGCTAGATATAGAATGTAAAAAACCCCAAGAAGAGTTCTAATCCTTTAGCAACAAATTAAATTTCCCACGTCATATGATTTTGGCTATTGATTCATCTCCTAACGAGACATAACCACTCTCTATAAAGAGTCATATGAAAATATGCACTTGATTCAATCGACTGTACATAACAATCTGAACGGGTACCTATAGAAGCCAAGTACACATCCCCTCCTTTTTATGAGGAGTTCTTCACTTTTGTGTAATGGGAATCATCATATCCATTTGCTTTATCAACATTTTTATATCTACAATCCTTAATATAGTGCCAATCTTTAGCACATTTCCTCAAATGTTTTCCCAAATATTTAAAATATACCCTTAGATTTAAATCTCCCGCCACAAGCCTTATTTTTATTTCTATCTTGGGGATGCAATCTCACAAACAAGGCATCCATGCTCTAAATATCCATGGTTTTTTTCCTAATTTCCTTTAACAGAAAGGATGCCACTATTTCCTCAAACTTTAAAGTGTCTTGACTAAAACTACCTATTGCTACAATCAAATTATCCCAAGAAACTGACAAAGAACATAACAATGTAATGCATTTATATTCTTCCTCCATCTTAATAACAACATAGGTAATTTGACTTACTAGAGTATTATAAACATTTAGATGATATGTCATTGAGTCATTATCATCCATCCTAAGGTGATATAACTTATTTCGAAGAAACAACTTGTTTACTAAGGACTTTGATTGATACAAAATCCCTAGCTTATTCCACAATTTCAATGAATTGTCTTCTCTGAATACATTCAACAACATTGAATTTGATAGGAAAATCCAAATTGTACTCCTCACCCTTCTTTCGAGTTTCTCCCAATCTTCTTTTGTTAATCTAGTAGGTTGTGTACCTGGATCCACAACAATCCATTATTCTCAATCTACAAGATGGTATTCTATCATGAACTTCCATAACTCAAAGTTTTGATCATTAAATTTCTCAATCTCGATTATAGAATTTCTTACCATTCTCTTTCAACACATGAATCGCCATTGCAAAGCTCCCGCTGGGCCTAGGCTTATCATAGATCCAAATCAACTTTCTCTATCAAACGAGCAAAACCCTCAGTAACAAGATGTCTCCTGAAGCCAATAATTGATCTCTAATACCACATTTAAGTTTTAAAACTCCGAACTAAAATAGTGCATACATATTCTTACATAAAATATAGACAAAACAATGGCACACACAAAATACACAAATATTTACCTTGGAAACCCTTAACTATGGAAAATCAACAAAACTTAGAGCTGCACCTCTATCTTTCTCATTGTGTTTTTATTATCCATTCACAATACGATATTTAGGTATTTTGCATCATTCAAAACCATAATCCATTAACATGGATTATATTGAGACCACAATCCCTTAATTGAGATTAATTACATATTTTCTAAAAAAATATCTCATTTTTTTTGGGCATTGCCCCAAACCCTATGGTTTGGGGCTTTCACCTCTCACCAAAATCCTCTTTGTGGAGCGGAGGGGCACCGAGATTATCCCCCTCCTTGATCCTATGCATGCATATTCTCGACGCATGTGATAGAGCACTAGATGGAGGTGGATCGTAAGGTGATGCAACCCACATGCAAAGAATATAACACATACCCAAAAACCATGAGACAAGCATACCAATTACTAAATGAAACAAAATGAAAACACCATGAGAAACAAGAAGAGGAAAAAAAGGTAAACAAAAAGGTTGATACAACTAAACCACAAGGGATCACTTGGTAAACAGATAATAAAATTGTCAAATAGGGAGAGGTCTTGGTCATAACTTAACTTTTTAGGGACGATTTGCAAGTTGAAGTTGGAAATCCCACATGTGCATAATGAAGAAGTGAGGAGACCATATGAATTTGGGGTTTCCACTTCCTTAATACAAGTGACATGGAATAAACAAGCCATTGTCCTTACACCTACCAAAATTATGGGGTTATTGAGACAATCCACGAGGAAACAATACCACACTAAACCAAATACAAGGAAAATATCATGTGAAATGAGAAGAGGAAGATGAAGTGTAAGATCAATAGAATATGCATGAACATATAAACAAAAGATCTAAATTTATCTAAAATCCAATGGAAAGCTTCAAATTATAAATGTAAGATCTAATAAATAAGATAAAGAAAAGAGAGGAGACTAGATTTACGTGATAAAACCCCAAGGTGGGGAAACATCCATGGAAGCAAGTCCTTATTCTTTAGAAAAATCATCCCAGTTACAATTGCTAGAGCACACACATGTATGGAGTTCAAATGGGATCCATACAACTATCCAACATATGGATGATCTGGCCTAAGGACCCATAGGGTCCAAGCTAAATATCAATACCATAAGCCACCCTCCATACCTAATTGATTCAATACTAATGGCCTCAATTTATAGTAACTAGGATAAAATTAGACCATTGATCATAAGGCACAATCAAGGGTGGAAATCAAGTAATCCTTAAAGGTTGATTATAATCTCATCAAGAGATAAGAGAGAAGTGGTGGATAAGAATGACCTGCTATTGTACATCAATCTTACTTGAAAAATAAGTCACCACCACATAACACCCAAAAACTATCTCCATTTGCACATGTGCAATATTACAAAATTCTAGTGAGGACAAGTTACATGTATGAGTGCCCCATGAATGATGTTATAAAGATAGCCATTATGACACTAAGTATAATATTACATCAAGATTCCACTAGATAACATTAAAATACATTCTAATATTCCCCCCTTAATGTTTGCTAGAGAAATGAGCACTTGAGCAAAGGAAATAGTTGTGGTACATAAGAATAATAGACCAATAATGTAAGAAATTTGAGATCTCACAAATCTAATGATGCCTTATTTATGTGTGCAAATGCCTTGGAGTGATATTCTCACATCTATAATAATGATAGGTTATACAATGGTAAATGTGGCCACTAGACAATCATTGCATTAGGGATGTAACAAATTCATATGGAAGAAGATGGTGTTACATTACATTTCCCCTTAATAACAACTTCAAACATCCAGGATAAAATGGAAAAGAGAGTTTCAAACTTTGTTGTTGTCAAGGATAAGTTGCTGAGTGGAAAAATGCAGGAAACTAACAATAAGTTGCAACAATATCCTCAATAAGATGCAAGGAGAATATGCCTACTACCATCAAGAATCATTGTAGAATGCCCAATAATTACAACTTCAATATCCTCACAACATAGAGAATATTCTATTGAACCAATCCATCTCCAAACTCTTCACACACGCTACTTTGAAATATGTTAAGAAAATAGAGAGAAAACTACAAGAAATATCATCCAAGAGAAAAGGTATGAATCATCATGGAAATTCTAGAATGTGTTGAAGAAAAATCTCCCCAAAATTACATGAAAAATAGAAAATTTTGAATTTGAATGTGATACAACAGCCTAAAAAGTGTCTATGATCAACTATAGTGCTTCAATCAAGAACTTGAACATGATCTCACAATGATCATCAATATTAACAAGTTCTCAAATATGCATCACATGCAATTTAAAATGGTCTCCCCATCACAAATACATGGTGCCAAACAAAGCACCAAATTTATGCTGACAAGAAACTTTCTCAAATAGACTACTGTCATAGAGAAACAAAGGAGGTATGTGACCATTACCATCCTAAATAATCACAAGAAAAATAAACAAAAATTATATCACCATTGCATAAAGTGAAAACAATTATGTACTTGTAAACAAATTCACTCAAAATGGTATCTTAATCAACAATTTATGATCATTTTAAGTTCCAAAATTGAGGTATGGCCTGGGGTTTTGGGAAAAAAATGCAAATAATGAACATCAAACAGAACAATTCATTGAATCCTCCTATGTTACTATCAAGGGGTGTCATAAATACATAGTCTAGAAAAAACCACACTCAAAATGGATGTTGTATGCCGAAGTTATGAGCAATAGAAAATAAGCTCTGAAAATTGAATTGCAAGCCTCATAAGTTGAGCAAGAAGTGCCACTTAGAAATTCCTAATTCATCGATTTCTTTGATGAAAGCATAAAATTGAATCCCATATCTTAGTTGGCATATTTATTGACTTGTCAATTTCATATTTTCACATGCTGATTGATCTAAAGAGGGATCTATATGGCAATGTGAAGGAATCCATATGGTATGCATGAAGGGAGGATACATTCACTCTAAAAACTTGAAAATTTCAAGAGAAATAGTCTAATAAGGACGACAGAGAGATCACCTAGCCTACCACGATCCAATGTAAGGTATAACATGGTGGTGCTATTGGAGGGACACCACGTACAAATCTACAATCAAACATACATCAAAGACCATATGATCTGCACTCCCCAATCTTGGAATAGTGGCAAAAAATACCATGTTTTTAGATCATGGGAAGGTATAAAATTTATGTGAAAACCGAATCCCAATACCTTTAGAAAAAATACATGGACACATTAGTTTTTGATACTCCTAAATCCATTCTCCATGCACATATCCAAAAGGAGGCCGAGAGTTGAGTATCTAGAATACTGAATACACACTTCCTCTAGTTCAGTAAACCACACTTTAACATAGGTGTTGAACAACTTCATATTCAAAATTGAGACAAATGGATATCCCTCCTTCAATTTCTAAGTATGAAAGACGTGTAGTTAGCATTCTACCTAACACTCTATGATTTAGGACCCTACTTTCATAGTTTTGGACTAATCAATCTAAGAGGAGAGATCATTGTGCATATGTGGTTTCAACCCAACTGAATAGAGGTCGATATAGATCACAAATCATGTAGTTTTATGCAACAACAACAAAAAATTGTCTTAAACCAATAATGGCAACATCAATATTGTCACAAGTTAGAGTAATAATCTATTGAACCAATTTGTCTCCAAACTCTTCAAACACACTACTCTGATGCCATGTAATATCAAGAACATATAACCACAACATCTAACCTTTCTAAACTCCTATGGAAAGCATCAAATACAAAATGTAATATCTAAGAAACAAGAGAGACAAAAGAGAGGAGACTAGGTTTACGTGGTAAAACCCCAAGGAGGGGAAATGTCCATGAAAGAAAGTCCTTATTTTTCAACAAACTCCTCCAAATTAAAACTACTAGAGAACACACATGTATGGATTTCAAATGGGATCAATACAAATATCCAGCATATGGATGATATGGCCTAAGAACCCATAAGTTCCATGATAAAAATCGATACCATAAGCCACCCTCCACACTTACTTGATTCAATACTAATGGTCTCAATTTATAGTAAACAAGAGAAGCCTAGACCAATGATCATAAGGCACAACAAAGGGTGGAGATCAACCAATCAATAAATATTGATGATATGGTCATCAAGGGATAAGGGAGAAGTGGTGGATAACAATGATCTATTAGTGTTGGTCAATGTAAAATTCCTAAGCAAATGGAGCTAAAAATTTTGCAACTGTCTATTACTTGGGCTAAGGAATTCTCAAACATTCATAATTCTGACCCAAGATAGATGTTTGCTTAGTATTTGGTTAATAACTCGAACAACACTTTGCATATGAGTGACTATAGTTGATTGTACAATAGATCTAATTCGAGTTTTAGTCAAACCCTTGGATTCTTTAATGTTGTAGGTAGATTGGGAGTTGTTGAGTTGAAATATGATTTTAATGGTGTCACAAATGCATAGTTCATAGAGCAACAATTGACATTACAACATACCAACTCACAAGATATTTTGGTAAACAACCAATACCCATAACCATATTTATAACAAGCAATTCTCATATATGAATATGTATGTAACGACAGTAAAACTGCCTGGAAATGATGAAGAAACTTCTTGATTTAGATTGGTTGAGCGTGACACTAAAGATATCTTCCACTCTAATGTAAATAGGGTGGTAATATATCTCACATTACAAATCATCCAACATTTTCAATGACTAAAGAAGTCTCATATATATCTTTTCCATAATAAAAAATATTAAATAAGAAATCAGATATTTAACTATCCTCTAACCTGGTTACAGACAACCACTTTATCAAAAATGTATGTGGGAGAAGTCCATCACTTTTTGCATGAATATGCCAATGACAATATATAGTATATATGGTTCCTAACAAGAGAATAGAATGCATGAAAGAGGGAGAATAAACCCAGTCTTTAATGAATTTATCTATCCACAAGAAAATGCACTTAATACCTCAGAATCTCTGTAGTAGTAGTCATGAAGTAACTCACCCTCTTGTGGTTTCTTTCCAACCTAGTGGTGAACTGTAACTCGAAATTTACCTTTCACTTGTGCAAGGTCGTTGGTCCTCAAATACTGGACAAGTTATTTTATGCTCAACCTATGCAACTTACTATCAATTTTATGAGTTTGTGCCTTCCTCAAAACAGTGTATAAATGCGCCCTTCTTCAAAAAAATTGACTATGGTTACCCCAAGCAAGTAACTCCCCAACAGAGAATGGAATAAATCCTCAATCCACTGCTCCCTTACTCAGATCAGGTAGTGTTCCCTCCTGAAGTGATAGTCTACAAAAATGAAGAAGCGTTGAGATTGTTGAAGAAGGAACTATCCCTCCTTCCTCCTTTTCCCTATATATCATGACTTCTCAAGAGAATGGGCAGTATCCTTAAGGAAATGAGCCCTTTCATTTAACTTACCAAATATCTGCTTGTAACACAAATCTGAAGATGAAATTGCTTATGCAAATCACTGCGTTGAAGTTCAATGAGAAATCCGAAGTGATTCCTCAATTATCAAGAGCTAGGGTAGATTGTTGCACTACTGAAACTCTTCACATCCTCCTATGGTTTCATCCAAGAGAAGCTTAGAAGATCAAGAGCTCTTAGTTTTCAAAAATGAAAATGACAAGAATGAAGAGAATGAGCTCTCATGTCCCTTTTTATAATTTCACTTTTGTCCTCTTGTGATTTTTCGACTTCCCTTGACACTTTCTGACTTTTTAATATTCTAAATGACTTTAGTGAGAATATGACCCTTTTTTATCTTTTAATTTCATTTTGACCCACCCTTTTGGCCCTACTTTACCTTTTTCGCTCACTTTATTATTTAAGTGACTTTTATAAAGTCACTTTATTAAATTAATTATTAATGTCACTTTATAAAGTAATTTTGGCCCTTGGTGACATTAGATAATTAATTAACTCCCTATATTAATGACTATAGCCTACAGGAACTGGATAGGCTAGTAAGTTGCGTCATGGTGGTCAGCCAAAATGGGACATGAAAATTCGCCCTTCCTGAAATTGTTTTTCCACAAGCAATTATAAGTTGGGGTGTTGTATGATCTGTTCACTCTCCCAAGTGAAATCCTCTACTGGCATATGCCTCCATCTGATCAGGTACTCCTAGATCATCTTATTTCTTAGTATTCTTTCTCGTACATCCAAAATATCTTCCGGGTCTAAAATTAATGTCCCTCCTCATCCAATGGGGTTAACTCTATAGAGGTTGTGACCTGCTATCCTAGTACCTTCTTGAGGCATGATACATGGAATACATTAAGAATATTGCTCCCCTCAGGAAGCTCCAACTCATAGGCCACTTCTCCAACCCTCTTGACCACTCTGTAAGGTCTGTAGAAGCAAGGCTTCAATTCCTCTACACCACTTTTCTTCAGTGAGGAATTATGATAAATTTGTAGTCTCATAAATACCAAGCCTCCCACATCAAAGATTTGTTACGTCTGGTTCCTATATGCATATAACTTATGTTGATTTTGATCCACTTGTAATTTTCCCTTAAGGAATCGAAGGATGTCCTGACTCTCTTGTATCTAGTCCTTCGCCTTGGTTTCCCTACTATCCACGAAGTTCATATCAACAAATGATGGGGCATCATACTTATATAAATCTCTGAATGGATTCATCCCGATCAACATGTGGTAGGTAGTGTTGTAGTAGTGATTAGCCAAGTGTAGCCACTTGATCCACGCTCTCTTCTATCCAGACACATAGTTCTGCAGGTACCTGTCAACCAACTTATTCACAATTTCAGACTGTCCATTAGTATGGGGATGGTAACTAGTGCTGGGGGTCAACTCCGTACCAACCAACCTGAAGAGCTCATGCCAAAAATCCCATATAAATATTATGTCCCCGTCACTAACAATGTTCCTTGGTAGCCCGTGTAGATGAAATACCTCCCTGAAGAACACCTATGTTACATGTTACGTTGTGTAATTTGACGAAATCATGAAGTGTTGTGTGAATTTCATCAACTGGTCTACCACCACATAGATACAATCTTGGCCCTGTACCCATGGCAATTCGGTGATGAAATCCATGGAGACACTCTCCCATTTCTGCTCCGGAATAGGAAATTGTTGTAGAAGTCCTCCCGGATGGATCTATTCAGTCTTGTTCTGCTGAAAGACCATGCATTCTCTCACATGCCACAACACATATTCCCTGAGTCCCTTCCAAGAGAACCTCTCCCTTACCCAGTTGTATGTTTTAAAGAACCCCTGGTGTCCTGATGTAGGGACGTCGTGTGTAGCCTGCAAAATATTTTCCTTCAGTTTGGACTCTGGCACCAAATATATCTAGTAGTTATATAAAATTATATCATCAACCAACCAATATATATCATCCTGTATAAGGCCATCCATCAGTTCCCAATCAAATTTATATTTGGAATACTCCACCAAAAGATGAGATTTCTTACTGGCTGAAATCTCCATCAAAGAACATGCAGTTGGTGTCCTGGAGAGTGCATCAACAACAATATTTTTCTTCCTCTTTACATACTCTATATCAAATTCATATGCTGGTATCCTGCTGACCCACTTCGGTTTCCTCTCATTCAAGTATTTTTTATCAATAAAATATTTCAAGCTATTGTGGTTCGTCCTCACCACAAACCTATTTCCCACCAAGTACTGTCTGAACTTCACTAATGCATGCATGATGGTGAGTATCTCTTTGTCATATATAGAGTAGATCCTTTCTGTATCCCTAAGTTTCCTTCTTTCAAAGGCTATTGGGTGTATGTTCTACATCAAAACCACCCCAATTCCGATGCCTAAAGCATCACATTCCAACATGAAGGCTTGGCTGAAATGTGGTAGCGCTAAAATTGGGAAAGTTCTCATCACCTCCTTGAGCCTGTTAAATGCCCGATGTGAATCTTTCATCCATCTTAATGATCCTTTATTTGTAATATCATGATGGTTGCGGCCAATTGTGAGAACCCCTTCACGAATCGTCTGTAAGGGAACTCGGTTTAGGCCAATCCAAAATATCCTAGATCTTCTCCTGATGAAATTACATGCCTTGTGGACTGATCACATGGACCAAGTATAATATATATGTGAGCCCAAAATCACATGTGGAAGCCTTGGCATGCAATCACTGCTCCCCCATAATGCCTAGTATCTCATCTAGATACCTCATGTGCTCCTCCCATGTCTGACTATATATGAGGAGATCATCAAAGAACACCAGTAAACATTTCCTCAACTGCTTCTAGAAAATATGGTTCATTCAATACTATAAGTTGGATGGTGCGTTGGTTAGCCCAAATGACATAACCAAAAAATCGTAATGGCCATAATGGAACCAGAACGTTGTCTTGTGCACATTCTGCTCATGGACCTTAATCTGGTGGTAGCCTGACCTGAGATTAATCTTTGAAAAATATGATTCTTTGTGCAACTCATCCAACAACTCATCAATCCTAGGAATGGGATACATGTTTTTGATCGTATTCCTTTTCAAATCCCTGTAATCGATGGACATCCGCATTGCCCCATCCTTATTTTTTACCAACACAACCAGAGATGCGAATGGACTGGAGATGGATCTGATATGTCCCATAGCAGGAAACTCCTTGATCACTTTCACGATCTCATCTTTAAACTTCTTGGGGTTCTAATAGGGGGTGGTGATTACTGTATTCCCCCCCTCCTCCAACTCTATGGTGTGTTAGAAGCCTCTGTCTGGTGGACTACCTAGTGGAATCTCTCCGAACACCTTATCATGATTCCCCAATAAATCGTGTATGGCAATATGGTACTGTTGGATGTCATGAGATATCTTTTTTCTAGTTATCAGGAACTCCGCTACATAAGATACATCCCCATGTCTAAATAGTGCCTCCATACGCTTGGTTGAGACAACTCTTAGGGCCTCATGGGACATACACCGCATAACTACCCTAGTGCCATCCATTGCAATGAACCCCATCTCCATGGTTCGATAGTTCGTCATGATAGGGCCCAAAGTGTTGAGCCATTTAATTCCAAAGACCACACTAGTCTCTACAATATCGACAATATAGAAATCATCCATCAAACTATAATTCCCCATCGTCACTATAAACTAGGGGGCCTTGAATAAACAATGAATCACTTGCCTTATGAAAACCTCCACACCAAATCCCTCAAACTGTTCGGCGTGGATGCCTCTCCTATATACCAGGGAATAATCTATGAAGTTGTGGGTTTCCCCACCATCGATTAGAATAATGACTCTCTATACCCTTATAACACCCTTGACCCATAAGGTGTTGAACCTGGGAGTAGTTGATAAAGTGGAAATAGTCCCATTATGCGGCTGTATCGGTGGATGCAAAGTCTATGACTCCTGAAACCATGGCTACGATAGATGTGGCCTCTATACCTGTGGTTTTTGTTCCATCTCGTTGTCCTGCTCATCATCCTGCACTTTCTCCTCCACATCATCATCGTCCTCATCACTATATGACACCACCTCTCTATAATGAACCTTTCCTTTACCCATACATCAATGTCTAGGTTCCCAAGGTTCCTTGCAGATGAAGCATAGTTTCTTCCTTCGGAGTTCATTCCAGGTTTCTTCATCCAACCAATTCTTCCCAAATCCTCCCTTCTAGAAGGGCTTCTTGTCCTTACCTTTCTAGGGAATGAAAGGTTTGGACAAAGGTTTGTTCTTTGTGGCGGCTCCCTCCATGTCCTGTACTCGGGAGATGGCATCCTGTAAGGTAGCAATCTTGAAATCCTTGACCCAACCTCGTAGAGGTTCAAACAAACCTTTTGTGAATAGCATAATAAGTCGAGTCTCTAAGATATATGTCACCATCATTTCCAATCTCCATAACTCTGCAATATATGCATATGTAGTACCTGTTTTTATGACTTGTGCCATCTCTCAGAAATGTAGCTATGGATCCTTCCTATCAAATCTTTCCATCAACCTCTACGTGAACCACCACTCGTGGGCCTCTCCCTCTAGATGTAAGGTGGAGTATTTAATGGAATTTGCCTCTTTCATTGGGTTGAGATAGAAATAAGTATCCAACTTTTGAACCCAAGCCCTCGATGTGGATTTGTTGGATCCATCAAAGGAAGGAAGAGTGAGCTTTCCAACCTTCCTTTACAGCTCATAGTTCTGAGGTCCCTGTTGAATTATTTGGGCTTGTTTCTGTACATGATATTGCAAAAGTCCTAGAAAGACAGAGCTGCATGGAACTCATCCCCAATATATTGGTACTCCCTCAAATAATCTTTAAAGATATCTCCTGGTACTGGTTGTCCCGATTGACCCATAAGCTGCTCATTTGTGAATTTGGGCATGAGAGGTCTGGGTGTCCATGAACTAGATGCTTGTGTGTTTGGTTGAATGGGAATATTTGTATTTCTTCCTTCTGCATGGTTCCCATTCCATCCATTAGTTCCATTGTTTCCCCCATCATTATGGTTTGTCCTTTCGTTCACGAGTAGCTGAGTCATGATGCCAACCAATTTCTCCTGTCCCCTTGCCACATTATTAGTTAGGAATTTGATCAGTTGTTGCTGCCCTCTATCCAAATCATTCAAAATGTTCATTATACTAACTACGGGGATGTCTTCTCTGCTTGATTCGTTCCCATTACCCCCTAATGGGTTGTTTCCGTCACCCATCTCTCCTTCCTCTGATATGAACTACTCCTCTTCTTCCCTAAACAATTATTATTCTTATTCAACTAGCCCTTCTTTTAACTCTGATAAAAATATCCTTCTAGGATGCCCCCTTTTCCTTCTATAAGTTAATGGATTACTATCTTCTCGATTCATATAATATCATGCATCTCATAGGATGGGAGGATTGCAAACTCTGATACCACTATAAAATTCCTAAGAAAACATAGCTAAAAAATTTCCAACTGTCTATTACTTGGGATAAGGAATACTGTAATACCCCTACCCTACCATAGTAAATATTGGCCTCAATGTAAATATTGTGTTTGTGCAATGTGTGTTGATCCTAGTGTGGAGCTCAAGACCAAGGCCCCACTAGTGGATGCTTAAGTTTTGCTTTCATAGGAAAGTATTTGACAGTGAAACTATGCATGTGTTGTTAAGCCATGAAAATTTGTAATTGATGTAAATGTTTAAAATTGCAATGAAATACCCAAAACTGTCTAAGTGAGGAAGCTAATGAGAAGGGGGCAAAGGTATCCACTAGGGAGAGGTGAGGGGGTTGCGGGATGGTGACCCATGCTGCCACTCGGGCAGGAGTAACCGATTTGATCCCCTGTACGAGTATGGATTCAGTTATAGAACATGGAGAAGGAAAGCCGGCGGAGGATATTCACAAGAGATAAAAACGGTGTTGAGATATGGCGAGGGGGTTCTTCATTGGTTGGTTGGTTTTTCATTGGGTGGGTTCAATCCTTTTGGTTGTTGGGTAGTGTTGTTGTTCAGAAAGGGAAATCCTGAGCAGAGAGGGAGCCATGAGATAGAAGAAGGAGACAAGATATATTCTGTGATCCGAAGTAGTGAAGCCGAATGCCAGAGGAATCTGGCGCGTATGCGTTATCTTTGAGTAGATCCCTGAAGGCAAGTTCGAAGGTGGACTACGGGGAGTGAATAGCTTGAAGAAGTTGTGTGAATCTTGGAATCCACAAAGCAGAGAGTCGAGTTGCGGGACAGAGCTTAGTCCACAACTCTAGAATGAACCAGCATGTTTAGCAGATGTAGAAGATAGGGTTTAAGGGTGGAAAGCTTGATAAACCCAATGAAGACTATGATCTATTAGAACTGGCGGTTGGACCTTCTTATGCCTACCCTGAATATAACTCGAAGGGAAGGATCCTTGAGGGACTGTGTAGTAGAGAAGAGGGCCTTCCTTGTATTGGGTGAGGTGGATAATGTGGGTGCCTTAACTGCTAAGTGAATGAGATGTCTGTAGATCTATGGTTGAGCTCACTGTCTTATCAATATCCTCCCTGATTCCCTGTATTCTTGATAAAACCAACTGCAGGTTGGCTTAGCATGTGTATGCTTGATAAACCCAACTGTAGGTTGGCTTAGCATGAGATTGCTTGATAAACCCAACTATAGGTTGGCTTAGCATTGAGGTGGATCTTGACTATTAGAGAGCCTACCTAGCCCTCCTTAGTGGATACATAGCCCAGCTTGGGGGTGGTCTCTCATCTGAAAGAGTATAGGCTGGACAGAGACCTAAGGTTGGGTGGAACGTTGCTCTCACTTAGCTAGTTGCTGGGACAACTTCAAGATACAAAGATAAGTATTATGTGGAATGAATGATGTTATTTCATGTATTATTATTATCATCTGTTGCTTAAACTGTTGAATGAATGCTATATGAATGTGAAAAGTAGGTAGACTATGTGTAAGCCTGAGTAATGGTTGAATGCTTCATTTAGTTGCATGAGTTTAATGCATTGCTAATTTACATGTGCCTGATGTATGGTTAGCCTTAGTTTCATTTATTATATGTATTTTTTCATGAGATGCTTACCCTTGTAAATGGACTGCTTAACCTTACTTAATCGAGGAATGGTTATGTGGCCTGCGATATGTTTAGCTGCTCTGTGAGTCAGAGGAAATATGGGTTATGGCAGGAGACAGGTAGAGACCTGTTAAAGGTTGAAAGATACCTTAGAAGGATTACATACAAAAACTCAGAGAAGTAAATGAGTAGGTTAGATACCTCATCTGGGTAGGGGATCGTACCATTATATAGAGTTCTCCAAGAGCTTTCCAACAGTACCAACCTTGTCTCATTTGGACTCAGGATGAGGAATTTATGCCTCTCAGAAGTTTTCCTTGGTGTGCTGCAGGAATAGAGAAGTTGGGCTTCCGTAATTCCGACTTCCGTGATGCGGATTGCAGATTGTAGAGGGGGAAGTTTTCCGGAAGTTGAAGTTGGGATTCTGCAATTCTGACATCTGCAATGCGGATTGAATATTGCGGAAGGAGGAGTTTCCCGTAAGTTTGAAGTTGGACTTCCACAATTCCGGCTTCCACAATGCAGATTGTGGATTGCGGAAAGGGAAGTTTTTTGGAATTTGGAAGTTAGACTTCTGCATTTCTGACTTCCGCAATGCAGATTGCGAATTGCGGAAAGGTGTAATTGTGGATTATGGTTTGTGGAAAGGCACAATTGCAGATTGCGGATTGCGGAAAGGCGCGATTGCGGATTGTGGAAAGACGTGATTGCGGATTGCGGAAAGACGTGATTGCGGATTGCAGAAATACACAATGCGGATTGTGGATTGCAGAAAGACGCCATGCAGACTGCAGATCGCAATGGTGGATTGCGGATCCGAGTCGAGTGCGGCTGTGTGTAGTTTTGGAAGTAAAAGAAGAAGAAAAAAAATTAATGGCGAATATTCGGTGGTCTCCGAAGGCCACAAGGGAGGTCCGGGGACGTTACAGAATGGTATCAGAGCTTCAGTTACAACACTGGGGATATTAGGGCCGAACCGTGGAAGAAATCGCACACAAGGAAATGCCTATGGCATTGTTTTAACCTAAGATAACTCTTATTTATTAATTGTTTAATGAGTAATTTCCATATTGTATGGATGTTTCGAGTTCTATGCTATCTAATAAACAATTATATCATGCACAGTGATTGCAGCAGATTAAAATTTTGAATCAAACAACAAAACCGTGTGTCAAAAAGAAAGAATGGTGACTGTTAATGATGTGCAGGATCCCTACGAACCTGAAGAAGATGTGTTGGGGGAAAATGTGCAGGAAGAGAACACTGAAACAATGTCTAATGGAAGAAGGGAGCAGGTGAATCCCCAGGACTTGGTTGAGACCATGGTAAGCTTTAATGAGATGCTGATAAAGGTGCAACAAGCGAAGCACCATCTCAATGCAGCCATTCTGCAGAGCCTCACTGACATGCATCATAAAGTAAACATGGGGTCCAATCCCAGTAATATGGGTCGAGAATAAAGGAATGCAGTCAGCCATTCTAGAGGTCATTCTAGGCAGAGGACTCCAAGCCATAGAAGGGGTTCTGTGAGCAGAAGGCACAGAACATCCTCTTCAGGATCTCCTTCCAGTAGATCAGAACACTCCAGTGACTCTCAAATAACTCCATGGCACACTTACGACAGGACTAAGAGAGGAAGGAAGTCCAGAGGGATTCCACAAGGAGAATTCAGGAAATCAACAGCTCCTACCTTTGATGGAGAAAGCAAGACAGGCTAGGAGGCAGAGGCATGGCTACTTGGAATGAAAAAGTACTTCAAACTGCATGATTATTCAGAAAGTGAGAAGGCTAGAGTTGTCATTTACAATATGCATGGCAGAGCTTCCGTTTGGTGGGAACATCATGAGAGTAAATAGAACCAGCGAAAGGAGGATCAACTAGGATTGGTTTAAAAGATACTTTAAGGAGAAATACCTATCAGCTAGGTATTATGACAACAAGAGAAAGAATTTCAATGCAATCATGTTGGGGAAAATATCCATGGAGGAACATGTTCATAAATTCTTGGAATTGTTAAGGTATGTAGATTACATCAATAATGAAAGGGTGAAGATTCAGTGTTTCCTTGGAATCCTACCACGAAACTACATGGATAGGATTGAGTTTGTCCATCCACCAAGTTTGGACGAAGCCATCGGGATGGCCATGCTCTGTTATGAGCAGAATAAAGGGAAGACAGATACTCAACTAGCATGGAGAGGAAAACCTAAAGGGGGATTTTAACCAAGAAGAAGTGGCTTCAAGCCACCTTTCAAGAATCAGTCCAGAAACTTTCCACAGGGACAACCAACATGAAG
Organism: Larix kaempferi; assembly: GCA_027924585.1. NCBI lineage: Eukaryota > Viridiplantae > Streptophyta > Pinopsida > Pinales > Pinaceae > Larix > Larix kaempferi. The sequence goes on along the minus strand of BSBM01000857.1, from coordinate 2,295,857 downwards.
TGGGTTCAAACCAATGGTAACAACAGAGAAAACATCAAAAGGACCACTTCAGTTGTATGCAAAGCTGAGCAAGTGTGACTTTTACCAGCAGAAGGTACAGTATTTGGGACATATTATTTCAGCATAAGGTATTGCAGTGGACCCAGAGAATATTGAGGCCATAATGGATCGGCCTACTCCGAGAACTGTTGCATATGTAAGATATTTTATGGGCCTTGCATGTTACTATAGAAGGCTCATTGAAATTTTCTCCAAGATAGCTCATCCCATTACATCATTACAAAGGAAGGAAGTCAAAATTATATGGTCTGAGAAGTGTGAAAGGAGTTTCCAAAAATTAAAAGAATTACTTACCAGTGCTCCTGTTTTAAATATTGCAGATCCAAATAAAGATTTTATGGTATGCACAAATGCTTGCATGGAAGGATTGGGTGGAGTACTCATGCAAGAAGGATTTGTAATTGGATATGAGTCAAGGAAACGAAAAGATCATGAAAGGAACTATGCCACACATGACTTAGAGCTAGTAACCATAGTGCATGGTCTCAAGAAATGGAGGCATTAGATTTTGGGAAGAAGATTTGATGTCACATACCCCAATTTTGTAAAAATTATGTAATTATTTCATTATATTCCTGAGACATTATGTTAAATTTAATGCTAAGTAGGAATTGATGACTCAACAGAGTCACTAGAAATGGAATGTAATTCAGAATATTTTATTATTAATAAATAAATTATGGAGACAACAGCATGGGAGAGCTGTTAAAAAGAGGTTACTGGTTAAACTGGTGGATGGAACTAGGTGGAAAGGCAAAAGACAAGTGGCAGCATCCTCAAACACTTCCTAAGTTGCAGGTGGCAACTTCCCTATATTTGGGGTCATGATTCCCCAAGGAAGTGGAATCAGAGCAGGTGGCTCATTAATGACAGTTAACCCAACAAAGACCTAGATGAAGGAAGCTAACGTATTTTACAAGATTGAATTGAGGTCTGGCTACCATCAAGTGAGGATAAATGATGAGGACATTCACAAAATCGCTTTTCGAACTAGATATGGACACTATGATTTCACTGTGGTGCCATTCGGTCTCACTAATGCATCTGCTACTTTAATGTGTCTTATGAACAACGTCTTCAGCAAATACTTGGAAAAGTTTGTGATTGTAATCTTGGATGACATTCTGGTGTATTCAAAGAATGAAGAAGAGCATACTGAACATTTGAGAATATACTGCAAGTCCTTAGAGAACATCAGTTGTATGCAAAGCTGAGCAAGTGTGACTTTTACCAGCAGAAGGTACAGTATTTGGGACATATTATTTCAGCATAAGGTATTGCAGTGGACCCAGAGAATATTGAGGCCATAATGGATCGGCCTACTCCGAGAACTGTTGCATATGTAAGATATTTTATGGGCCTTGCATGTTACTATAGAAGGCTCATTGAAATTTTCTCCAAGATAGCTCATCCCATTACATCATTACAAAGGAAGGAAGTCAAAATTATATGGTCTGAGAAGTGTGAAAGGAGTTTCCAAAAATTAAAAGAATTACTTACCAGTGCTCCTGTTTTAAATATTGCAGATCCAAATAAAGATTTTATGGTATGCACAAATGCTTGCATGGAAGGATTGGGTGGAGTACTCATGCAAGAAGGATTTGTAATTGGATATGAGTCAAGGAAACGAAAAGATCATGAAAGGAACTATGCCACACATGACTTAGAGCTAGTAACCATAGTGCATGGTCTCAAGAAATGGAGGCATTAGATTTTGGGAAGAAGATTTGATGTCACATACCCCAATTTTGTAAAAATTATGTAATTATTTCATTATATTCCTGAGACATTATGTTAAATTTAATGCTAAGTAGGAATTGATGACTCAACAGAGTCACTAGAAATGGAATGTAATTCAGAATATTTTATTATTAATAAATAAATTATGGAGACAACAGCATGGGAGAGCTGTTAAAAAGAGGTTACTAGTTAAACTGGTGGATGGAACTAGGTGGAAAGGAAAAAGACAAGTGGCAGCATCCTCAAACACTTCCTAAGTTGCAGGTGGCAACTTCCCTATATTTGGGGTCATGATTCCCCAAGGAAGTGGAATCAGAGCAGGTGGCTCATTAATGACAGTTAACCCAACAAAGACCTAGGCAATCTTTTAAATATTACTCAATGAACAGAGATGGGGGTTCGAATTGTTCAGGAGGGAGAATGCATTCAGGTGAATTTTATTCAGGAGTCCCATTGAGGAAGAGGGAAATATACAGTAAGGAAGTTGTTTGAGAGGAATGCTGCAGTAACTTGGTTCCATTATAGCTGTTTGGGCAGAGAGAATTACTTTGTTGCACCTAGTTCCAGCCAGGGAGACCAGAGCAAGCTCGGGGGTCCTGAGAAGTGTTGTCCGGGCACTCTCCAGGAGTTGGTAGGGAGGAACAGCCTCCCATTGCTGTTGTTGTCCACAGCTTAAACAGGTTCTGCCATCTATTTCTGTATGTTATTTAAATAGGAATGAATGTTTGTTGTGTTTATTTCTATATGATTGAAGAGTAATTAGTTAGTAATGTTAGTATCTCAGAATAGCAGTAGATAGATTTGGTAGAGTTATTGAGTTTTCAACATTCTTTAATATCATTAATACATTATTGATAAGGTAGCGTTAATGCATTCCATACAATAGTAATAATTTAAACAATAGTTTATTATTGCAATTATAAACCTAGTTTAGTTATAATGGTTGAATAGTTAAGTTAGGGTTACGTATAAGATATTTATGCTCTGTGTATTCAAAATTAAACAAACAGTCATAGAGGACAATAGTAAATATAATCTTAAACAATACAATATTTATATCATGGATGAGAGTCTTTGCAGGAGTTTTGTAGTCGTAGTTAGGATCTCTATATAAGGGTACAAACCCTAATTAATTTTTAACAAGTCTTTGTATAATAATTACATACATAAACAAAACCCTAGCAAGAAGTTATCACAAAGAACTAATCCACAGTTAAATAAACTAGTTATTTGTTTTAAAAACAGAAGAGTTAATAGAACAATATCCAGTTCGATATCAAGCTTAAACATCATGTAATATCCTTCCGACAGAGTCATAATCGTAATAACGGAGAAAGCAACTAAACAAAATTACGACTGTGGAGCTCAATTGAACCCTATCATTCTAGTTTGTTAAATAAAATAAATACAAAAACTTAAGACCACGATTTCACCCGTGGCCGCAGCTCTGGTTTACTGTTAGGTGATTTTTAGAAACTTGGAATTTAAAATACACGCCACATACCAGCACAAACTTATAGAAGGATTTCTATTAAGTCATATTATAAAAGCTTAAAACACACAGGAAAAACTTATAACAAAACCAATGCTAAATAGTTAAGATAATATTCTACCTACGGCCGAGTCACAAATCCATTGTATAAGTGTTTTAAAAACTAAAGATTTACTTACTACTGTACATAGCATAGAACAAAAGGAAAACACATACAATATACAAGCCTGTTGTACAGGCAGAACTTTATATTAAGTTAAATTTCAAACCCTGGGTAAAAACCCTGAGCAAAACTTTGCAAGTACAGTATTAAAACCACAAGGCCGTAACCTCATTTACAGACAGGCTCCCAGCCTTTGTATTCTCTTCTTCTTATACATTAAATCTTCTGTAGTAAACCCTATCTACCAAAAGCAAGAATATTAAATTACAAATGACTGAAGCCATAACATTTCCTTACATCACAGGGTTAAACCTGTCAAGGAACTTGTGGTAACAAGCAGTTAAAAGACTAACAAAACGGAGATAGTCACAGAGTTGTTCTTCCAAATCCAAACCCTAACCACCCTAACAACCAGCAAGAAGGAGAATGCCATGGTGGAAACCAGGCTTACCCGGAACGCCATTTGTAGAAGCTTGTGACATCCACACCTTTGAGAGGGGCCAGAACCTGCAACCACGGAGTGGTATCAGCTACAAACTTTATTTTGTTAAAACTAAATCATTAACTGAAATAACGAAGGAAAAAGACTAATAACTTACCAGCAAGCTAAAATGTTTTCGAACACCATAAAAAGCCTGTTACTCCCGAGCAGAGAAAGTGTAATACCCCACCCTTACTATTGAATGAACAAACGAGCTGACAGAAGCATGGGGTATCTTCCATCCGGGAATCTTAAACATAACCAAATCAAGAAATTGCAGTCATGCCGTGACAGAGACAGTGAGGGTAGTAAAGAAAGAACCCTAGGTTTCTAACAACCATTTGGTCGCCAATAACAACGTATAACGACCCCACTCATAGCAGTTGACAAGCACGAAGGAGTGAAACCGCATAGAATCGGCCACCCAACACTGTAACAGGAAGGTTCGGGCAGGAGGGTTCTCAGAGCGACCGAGCCCGAAGGCGAGGGAGAAATGCCAAGTTAGGGTTGATTCAACGCTTTATACCATCAACACTTGGTTCTAAAAGCACCACGTATCATTTTAATATTCCCATGCAGTGGGTCTACGTTCCAAAGTTCCTCGATGTGTTTTCAATTGTTTGTTTTCCAATTAAAAATCATAGCGTGGGTACACCAAGATCATAGTATAATCATAGAATGGATATTCCATGGTGGTCGTGACCCATAAGTTTTAAACCTGCCATCATATCCATGTTAGAACAATGCCTAGAACTTTGTATAAAGAAAATTACACCTTGCCCTATATTCTTTAAAACTATACTTTGTCAATAGCATTCGAATTTAAGTCTTAGAGCCTATTTAGGCATAGAGAGTTTGATTATTAATATAAAAATTATAAAGAGGCAGGGTCCAAATGAGTTTTATATGGTTGTTAAACCTAATACTATATTGCCATTCACCCTATATTATTATGTGATAAGACTTAGATTATTCCTTAAGCCTGTAAGATAAAGAAATCATATTAGGGTTTAGCTGTTACAATTCCACTACTAATGGCCGTTGGTTACAGCTTGCACAGATGGTTTAAGACATGTCATTCCTTCATTATGCGACTCTAACTGGTGAAATTCAAACTATACAACTCACAAAAAATGGACTAATGATACTCTAGTCCTTGCTACTTCTGGTTATAATAAAATAAGAATCTCTTAATAGTCTCAGACTCCTAGTGGTATATGAACAAAAATAGACTATATGATCCCTAATATCCAACAAGTTTAATCAATTATGATAATTGAGGACTATTTCTATAAGTGCTTATAGATTTCATTTAAGTGTTATTTATGGAAACAAAAGTAGATTCCAATCTATGCAAACCCTTAAATAATAATAGAAGACAGGTAATGACAGGTACTCCTTGCAATTGCTGAAGGTAAGAAAAGTACAAACATAGTGATATTTTTAACTCCCAAATCCTTTGCAATTAAAGTATAAATCAAAACATATTCAGAATTTGAACTTGGCATGATGCAGGAAGAGTTCTACCTTTAAGAGGCCGGATAAACATGGTTAGCATGCTTAAACTTCTACTAAATGTTTTAGGAACAACATTTTAGTTTTACAATACTTTAAAGATTTAAATGTAGCGACCCGCACGTTACCTGAACATCTGTAAGAGAAAGACAATTTGATGCATTAGCTCGGAAGCTAAGTAAGCCCAGGCTTCTATGGCAACTCCCCCTTGTGGTTGAAAAACAGAAAAACAACCAGCAACGGTAAAGAAACTCATATAAAATTCTAAGTATAACAAAAGATCATTCAGACACATTTATGATCACTTAAGCTAATCAAACAGATCAATGAATGCATTTATTAATATTACATGCTATTTAAAAATTTTAAATTTTTTGGAATTTTTGGGTTTTGACATGTGGTATCAGAGCATGGTTCAAATACTAGGCCTTGATGTGGCCAAACTAGTTTCCGCAGAACGGTGACAATGAAAAGAAAATTTATATATATATATATAATGTACTAATTTGTATTTTTGTTTCATTTAAACAGAGCAGAAAATTTCCTTTTTTTGAATCTAACAGGAAGGTATGGAGAAGCTAGGAGAATATGCTGAGGAGGAATCTCCAAATACTGAGACAAGACAGATGTCTAGAGAACCTGTGATAGAGGAGGTAATTGCTCACTCCTCATAGCTGATGCAGACTATAAAGGGTTTAAAGACTGAGATAGAAACAGTCAAGAAGGATAATGAAAGGATTCTGAAAACTCAAGAGCAGTTAAATCAAATTTTGATAGAAAAATTTCAGACTGAAGGAAGAAGCAAAATAGCTGAATCTGAAGAAGCTAGTCATCAAAAAGGGTCTAAAAGGGTGAAACTAGCTAAATCAGACAGCAGTTCATCATCTGAAGGAAGAAGGGAACAACACAGCTATCACACTACTAGTGACAGCAGTGAGGCTGAGTTGTATAATAGAAAGAAAAAGTACAGGACTTATGAAGAGATTTCTGGGGAATTCAAGAAAATAAAACCCCCAACTTTCAATGGAGAATCTGAAACAGGAGAAGAGGCAGAATCCTGGTTATCCGGGATGAGAAAATCTTTCCAGATATACAACTATTCAAATCAGCTGAAGGCAAGAATGGCCATCTATAACCTTTCTGGAAAAGCGGACATATGGTGGAAAGACTTGAAAAGGGTCAAGGGGATCAAAGAAAAAGAAGTCAATTGGAGTACCTTTAAAAGGTACTTCAAAAAGAAATTTCTGTCTGAACAATACTATGAAGAAAGGGCCAAAGAATTTTATGATTTGAAGCTAGGATCTATAAATATGAAGGACTTAAACAGTAAGTTCTTAAGTCTGTTAAGATATGTGCCATATTTTGTTGAAGAGAAACCTAAAGTACAGTGGTTTCTCAGCTGCCTGCCATATCATATAAAGGATAGAATCGAATATGATAACCCCAAAACTCTGGAAGAAGCTATGCGAAAGGCTAATTTCTGTTTTGAACAGAATAAAAAGAAAGAAGGGATAGCCAACTGGAAGGCTAAAAAGAACAGTAATCAGCTTGAGTACAGGAAAAAGGAGTTTGTACCCCAGAAAAATTTCAAGAATAACAAGAACGGAAACCATTTTAATGGTAAAAACTTCCAGGGAAGCAAAAATGGAGCTGCTAATCATTCCAACAACTTCAAGGGCAGCAAGGAGGCTTCTAACAATCATGGAAATTACATTAAGAATTTTGAACGAAAGGATCCTGTTAAGTGCTGGGAGTGCAATGGCCCACACTATGCTTCAGTTTGCCCAAATCGGAAGAAACCAAACAGCAATATTCATACTATACAAGATGAAATGACTGTTGGAGACTTTGCAGGGACTATGCCCCGAATCAATGCAGCATTGGAGAACCGCCAAGCTGACTATCAAACTTCCATGGTGGAAGTAGGAGGTATGGTTAACAAAACCCCTGTAACTATTTTAATAGATCCAGGTGCTAGCCTTAGTTATATTTCACCACAGATAGTAGAAAGGTGTAATTTGACTGTTGAAAGGTTTGATAACTCTTGGTCAGTACAACTAGCCACTGGGGCAAAAAGGAAGGTGAACTGTTATGTTAAGGAATGTGCTCTAGATATGAATGATTTTAAAACTACTGTTAAATTAAATATTCTGCCACTTGGCTCGTATGACATACTTATTGGTATGGACTGGTTAGAACAGCATAAGGTAGTTTTAAACTGTTTTGATAAAACTTTTACGTGTGTAAATATTAATGAACAGCCTGTAACTGTTAAGGGTATTCCTAGGAAAACAGTAATCAGGCATATTTCTGCTTTACAACTTAAAAGGGCGGTCAGAAAAGGGTGCAAAGCCTATGCTATAACTATTACAGATGAGGCCGTTAAGTCTGAAGTAAGTAAGATAAAAGTAGAGGATATCCCTGTAGTGAACAAATTTACTGATGTTTTCCCAGAGAAAATTCCAGGATTACCTCCCAAGAGGGAACTGGATTTCACAATTGAGCTGGTACCAGGTGTTGTACCCAGTTCAAAGGCTCTGTATCGTATGAACATTCTGGATCTTAACGAATTAAAAACACAGTTAAAGGAGTTAATAGATAAGAATTACATTCGACCCAGTGTGTCCCCTTGGCGAGCACCAGTAATCTTTGTTAAAAAGAAGGACGAAACTATGCGACTCTGCATAGATTACCGTCAACTAAACAAGATGACAATTAAAAACAGATATCCGTTGCCTCGTATAGATGATCTGTTTGATCAACTACATGGAGCTACGGTGTTCTCTAAGATAGACTTGAGATCAGGCTATCATCAGGTGAGAATTAAAGAAGAGGACATATTCAAGACAGCTTTCAGAACGAGGTATGGACATTACGAATTTGTCGTAATGCCATTTGGGCTCACTAATGCCCCAGCCGTCTTTATGTGCCTAATGAATAACATAATGCATAAATGCTTAGATAAATTTGTTGTCGTATTCATCGATGATATTTTAATTTATTCTAAAAACGAAGAGGAACATAAAGAACATTTATGGATAGTCTTACAAGAACTGCGAGAACAGCAGCTCTTTGCGAAGTTCAGTAAGTGTGATTTCTTCAAGGATGAAATCCAGTACTTAGGTCACGCAGTGACTAAGGAAGGGATTTCAGTTGATCCTGAAAAGATCCGGGCAATTGAAGAATGGCCAGTACCAAAAGACGTAACTGATGTTAGGTCCTTCATGGGAATTACCGGTTATTACCGGAGATTCATTGAAGGCTTTTCAAAAATAGCCAACCCAATCACTTCCTTGCAAAAGAAAGGCAAGAAGTTTGATTGGAACTTGAAGTGTGAAGAAAGCTTTAAGAAATTAAAGACTTTATTAACAACTGCGCCTATACTGAGAATAGCGGATCCTAATAAGGATTTCGTGGTTTGTACCGATGCCTGTAATGACGGTCTAGGCGGAGTGTTGACTCAGGATGGGCATGTCATTGCCTATGAGTCCAGAAAGCTGAATATTCATGAAAAGAATTATGCCACTTATGATTTAGAATTAGCTGCTGTTATTCATGCTTTAAAGATGTGGCGACACCACTTAATAGGCAGAAAGTTTACCTTAATGACTGATAATAAGGGTCTAAAATACCTTTTAGACCAGCCTAACTTAAATGCAAGGCAAGCCAGATGGTTGGCCTTCTTAAGTCAATACGATTTCGAAATTCAGCACATAAAAGGAAAGGAAAATAAGGTGGTTGATGCTTTGAGCATAAATGCAAAGCTGAATTTTACGACAGCTATCAGCACTTATACCTCTGATTTAAATGAACAGCTGACTGAAGGGATAAAATTGGATGAAATTTATCAAAATTTACAAGCTATAGCTAAAGAAGAACCAACAGAAAGTTTGATAAAGGGATATAGTCTAAATAAAGATGGATTTTTATTGTTTAAAGACAGACTGTATGTTCCGAATGTATCTAAAGTTAAACTGTTAATTCTGGATGAAGTTCATAAAACCCCTTACTCAGGGCATCCAGGCTACCAGAACACTGTCACCATGTTGAGAAAAGATTATTTTTGGTCTAATATGAAATCTGAAGCAGCTGAGTATATAGCTAGATGTTTGGACTGTCAACAAGTAAAAATGGAACATCAGCATCCAGCTGGGTTATTGCAACCTTTGCCTATTCCTAGTTGGAAGTGGGAAATAATCAGCTTAGATTTTATTACTGGTTTACCCAGAAATCAAAATCAGAATGATTCAATTATGGTGGTAGTAGATGAATTAAGTAAATCAACACATTTTATTCCTGTTAAAACCACTTACAAGGTTGCAAACATAGCTGATATATTTCTGAAGCAGATTTTTAGGTTACATGGTGTCCCAAAGGTTATGATTTCAGACAGGGATCCTAAATTCACAGGAAATTTCTGGAAAGCTTTGTCTAAAGGATTAAACACAACATTGAATTTCAACACTTCTTTCCATCCTCAGACGGATGGACAAACTGAAAGAGTTAATCAGGTATTGGAAGATCTGCTAAGAATGTATGTTAAGGATCAACCCAGTAAGTGGGAGGATTACTTATATTTAGCAGAATTTGCATACAATAACAGCTATCAATCGTCAGCTAAGTTCAGTCCTTTTGAAATTCTGTATGGGCGTAAATGTAACACTCCTATCTCTTTGAATAATCCAGTAGATAGATTAGTGTTAGGTCCTGAATTATTAAAAGAAATGGAACAGATTGTGAAACAAGTGCAGGAAAATTTGAAGATTGCCCAGGATCGGCAAAAGAGCCAAGCAGATTTGAAAAGAACTCCTAAAGAGTTCCAGGTGGGTGAACATGTGTTCATAAAGGTAATACCAAAGAAGAGCTCCCTAAGATTGGGGAGTTGTGCAAAATTAGCACCACGTTACTGTGGTCCGTTTGAAATTTTATCTAGAATTGGTCAAGTTGCTTATCATCTAGCATTACCACCTAATTTAAAAGTGCACAATGTTTTTCATATTTCTGTTCTGAAAAAGTACGTTCATGATGCTACTCATGTTATTGATTGGAACATTGTACAGGTAGAACCAGAAGGGGAAGTTCTGGTGGAACCGGATTGTATCCTGGAGAGGAGGGAAATTACTCTGCAGAACCGCACAATTGGATAGCTAAAGGTGCAATGGAAGCACCTTAGTCCTGAAGAAGCCACCTGGGAACTGGAAAGTAAGATGCGGGAAGCATACCCAAATCTGTTCCAGAAGGTGGCTGAGGATGAGGAATAAGTAACATCGAGGACGATGTTACATTTTAAGGGGGTGTGTATGTCACATACCCCAATTTTGTAAAAATTATGTAATTATTTCATTATATTCTTGAGACATTATGTTAAATTTAATGCTAAGTAGGAATTGATGACTCAACAGAGTCACTAGAAATGGAATGTAATTCAAAGTATTTTATTATTAATAAATAAATTATGGAGACAACAGCATGGGAGAGCTATTAAAAAGAGGTTACTGGTTAAACTGGTGGATGGAACTAGGTGGAAAGGCAAAAGATAAGTGGCAACATCCTCAAACACTTCCTAAGTTGCAGGTGGCAACTTCCCTATATTTGGGGTCATGATTCCCCAAGGAAGTGGAATCAGAGCAGGTGGCTCATTAATGACAGTTAACCCAACAAAGACCTAGGCAATCTTTTAAATATTACTCAATGAACAGAGCTGGGGGTTCGAATTGTTCAGGAGGGAGAATGCATTCAGGTGAATGTTATTCAGGAGTCCCATTGAGGAAGAGGGAAATATACAGTAAGGAAGTTGTTTGAGAGGAATGCTGCAGTAACTTGGTTCCATTATAGCTGTTTGGGCTGAGAGAATTACTTTGCTGCACCTAGTTCCAGCCAGGGGGACCAGAGCAAGCTCGGGGGTCCTGAGAAGTGTTGTCTGGGCACTCTCCAGGAGTTGGTAGGGAGGAACAGCCTCCCATTGCTGTTGTTGTCCACAGCTTAAACAGGTTCTTCCATCTATTTATGTATGTTATTTAAATAGGAATGAATGTTTGTTGTGTTTATTTCTATATGATTGAAGAGTAATTAGTTACTCATGTTAGTATCTCATAATAGAAGTAGATAGATTTGGTAGAGTTATTGAGTTTTCAGCATTCTTTAATATCATTAATACATTATTGATAAGGTAGAGTTAATGCATTCCATACAATAGTAATAATTTAAACAATAGGTTATTATTGCAATTATAAACCTAGTTTAGTTATAATGGTTGAATAGTTAAGTTAGGGTTACATATAAGATATTTATGCTCTGTGTATTCAAAATTAAACAAACAGTCATAGAGGACAATAGTAAATATAATCTTAAACAATACAATATTTATATCATGGCTGACAGTCTTTGCAGGAGTTTTGTAGTCGTAGTTAGGATCTCTATATAAGGGTACAAACCCTAATTAATTTTTAACAAGTCTTTGTATAACAATTAAATACATAAGCAAAACCCTAGCAAGAAGTTATCACAAAGAACTAATCCAGAGTTAAATAAACTAGTTATTTGTTTTAAAAACAGAAGAGTTAGGGTTTCACCAGATGAAGGAAGCTAACGTATTTTACAAGATTGAATTGAGGTCTGGATACCATCAAGTGAGGATAAATGATGAGGACATTCACAAAATCTCTTTTCGAACTAGATATGGACACTATGATTTCACTGTGGTGCCATTCGGTCTCACTAATGCATCTGCTACTTTAATGTGTCTTATGAACAACGTCTTCAGCAAATACTTGGAAAATTTTGTGATTGTAATCTTGGATGACATTCTGGTGTATTCAAAGAATGAAGAAGAGCATACTGAACATTTGAGAATATACTGCAAGTCCTTAGAGAACATCAGTTGTATGCAAAGCTGAGCAAGTGTGACTTTTACCAGCAGAAGGTAGAGTATTTGGGACATATTATTTCAGCATAAGGTATTGCAGTGGACCCAGAGAATATTGAGGCCATAATGGATCGGCCTACTCCGAGAACTGTTGCATATGTAAGATATTTTATGGGCCTTGCATGTTACTATAGAAGGCTCATTGAAATTTTCTCCAAGATAGCTCATCCCATTACATCATTACAAAGGAAGGAAGTCAAAATTATATGGTCTCAGAAGTGTGAAAGGAGTTTCCAAAAATTAAAAGAATTACTTACCAGTGCTCCTGTTTTAAATATTGCAGATCCAAATAAAGATTTTATGGTATGCACAAATGCTTGCATGGAAGGATTGGGTGGAGTACTCATGCAAGAAGGATTTGTAATTGGATATGAGTCAAGGAAACGAAAAGATCATGAAAGGAACTATGCCACACATGACTTAGAGCTAGTAACCATAGTGCATGGTCTCAAGAAATGGAGGCATTAGATTTTGGGAAGAAGATTTGATGTCACATACCCCAATTTTGTAAAAATTATGTAATTATTTCATTATATTCCTGAGACATTATGTTAAATTTAATGCTAAGTAGGAATTGATGACTCAACAGAGTCACTAGAAATGGAATGTAATTCAGAATATTTTATTATTAATAAATAAATTATGGAGACAACAGCATGGGAGAGCTGTTAAAAAGAGGTTACTGGTTAAACTGGTGGATGGAACTAGGTGGAAAGGCAAAAGACAAGTGGCAGCATCCTCAAACACTTCCTAAGTTGCAGGTGGCAACTTCCCTATATTTGGGGTCATGATTCCCCAAGGAAGTGGAATCAGAGCAGGTGGCTCATTAATGACAGTTAACCCAACAAAGACCTAGATGAAGGAAGCTAACGTATTTTACAAGATTGAATTGAGGTCTGGCTACCATCAAGTGAGGATAAATGATGAGGACATTCACAAAATCGCTTTTCGAACTAGATATGGACACTATGATTTCACTGTGGTGCCATTCGGTCTCACTAATGCATCTGCTACTTTAATGTGTCTTATGAACAACGTCTTCAGCAAATACTTGGAAAAGTTTGTGATTGTAATCTTGGATGACATTCTGGTGTATTCAAAGAATGAAGAAGAGCATACTGAACATTTGAGAATATACTGCAAGTCCTTAGAGAACATCAGTTGTATGCAAAGCTGAGCAAGTGTGACTTTTACCAGCAGAAGGTACAGTATTTGGGACATATTATTTCAGCATAAGGTATTGCAGTGGACCCAGAGAATATTGAGGCCATAATGGATCGGCCTACTCCGAGAACTGTTGCATATGTAAGATATTTTATGGGCCTTGCATGTTACTATAGAAGGCTCATTGAAATTTTCTCCAAGATAGCTCATCCCATTACATCATTACAAAGGAAGGAAGTCAAAATTATATGGTCTGAGAAGTGTGAAAGGAGTTTCCAAAAATTAAAAGAATTACTTACCAGTGCTCCTGTTTTAAATATTACAGATCCAAATAAAGATTTTATGGTATGCACAAATGCTTGCATGGAAGGATTGGGTGGAGTACTCATGCAAGAAGGATTTGTAATTGGATATGAGTCAAGGAAACGAAAAGATCATGAAAGGAACTATGCCACACATGACTTAGAGCTAGTAACCATAGTGCATGGTCTCAAGAAATGGAGGCATTAGATTTTGGGAAGAAGATTTGATGTCACATACCCCAATTTTGTAAAAATTATGTAATTATTTCATTATATTCCTGAGACATTATGTTAAATTTAATGCTAAGTAGGAATTGATGACTCAACAGAGTCACTAGAAATGGAATGTAATTCAGAATATTTTATTATTAATAAATAAATTATGGAGACAACAGCATGGGAGAGCTGTTAAAAAGAGGTTACTGGTTAAACTGGTGGATGGAACTAGGTGGAAAGGCAAAAGACAAGTGGCAGCATCCTCAAACACTTCCTAAGTTGCAGGTGGCAACTTCCCTATATTTGGGGTCATGATTCCCCAAGGAAGTGGAATCAGAGCAGGTGGCTCATTAATGACAGTTAACCCAACAAAGACCTAGATGAAGGAAGCTAGCGTATTTTACAAGATTGAATTGAGGTCTGGCTACCATCAAGTGAGGATAAATGATGAGGACATTCACAAAATCACTTTTCGAACTAGATATGGACGCTATGATTTCACTGTGGTGCCATTCGGTCTCACTAATGCATCTGCTACTTTAATGTGTCTTATGAACAACGTCTTCAGCAAATACTTGGAAAAGTTTGTGATTGTAATCTTGGATGACATTCTGGTGTATTCAAAGAATGAAGAAGAGCATACTGAACATTTGAGAATATACTGCAAGTCCTTAGAGAACATCAGTTGTATGCAAAGCTGAGCAAGTGTGACTTTTACCAGCAGAAGGTACAGTATTTGGGACATATTATTTCAGCATAAGGTATTGCAGTGGACCCAGAGAATATTGAGGCCATAATGGATCGGCCTACTCCGAGAACTGTTGCATATGTAAGATATTTTATGGGCCTTGCATGTTACTATAGAAGGCTCATTGAAATTTTCTCCAAGATAGCTCATCCCATTACATCATTACAAAGGAAGGAAGTCAAAATTATATGGTCTGAGAAGTGTGAAAGGAGTTTCCAAAAATTAAAAGAATTACTTACCAGTGCTCCTGTTTTAAATATTGCAGATCCAAATAAAGATTTTATGGTATGCACAAATGCTTGCATGGAAGGATTGGGTGCAGTACTCATGCAAGAAGGATTTGTAATTGGATATGAGTCAAGGAAACGAAAAGATCATGAAAGGAACTATGCCACACATGACTTAGAGCTAGTAACCATAGTGCATGGTCTCAAGAAATGGAGGCATTAGATTTTGGGAAGAAGATTTGATGTCACATACCCCAATTTTGTAAAAATTATGTAATTATTTCATTATATTCCTGAGACATTATGTTAAATTTAATGCTAAGTAGGAATTGATGACTCAACAGAGTCACTAGAAATGGAATGTAATTCAGAATATTTTATTGTTAATAAATAAATTATGGAGACAACAGCATGGGAGAGCTGTTAAAAAGAGGTTACTGGTTAAACTGGTGGATGGAACTAGGAGGAAAGGCAAAAGACAAGTGGCAGCATCCTCAAACACTTCCTAAGTTGCAGGTGGCAACTTCCCTATATTTGGGGTCATGATTCCCCAAGGAAGTGGAATCAGAGCAGGTGGCTCATTAATGACAGTTAACCCAACAAAGACCTAGATGAAGGAAGCTAACGTATTTTACAAGATTGAATTGAGGTCTGGCTACCATCAAGTGAGGATAAATGATGAGGACATTCACAAAATCGCTTTTCGAACTAGATATGGACACTATGATTTCACTGTGGTGCCATTCGGTCTCACTAATGCATCTGCTACTTTAATGTGTCTTATGAACAACGTCTTCAGCAAATACTTGGAAAAGTTTGTGATTGTAATCTTGGATGACATTCTGGTGTATTCAAAGAATGAAGAAGAGCATACTGAACATTTGAGAATATACTGCAAGTCCTTAGAGAACATCAGTTGTATGCAAAGCTGAGCAAGTGTGACTTTTACCAGCAGAAGGTACAGTATTTGGCACATATTATTTCAGCATAAGGTATTGCAGTGGACCCAGAGAATATTGAGGCCATAATGGATCGGCCTACTCCGAGAACTGTTGCATATGTAAGATATTTTATGGGCCTTGCATGTTACTATAGAAGGCTCATTGAAATTTTCTCCAAGATAGCTCATCCCATTACATCATTACAAAGGAAGGAAGTCAAAATTATATGGTCTGAGAAGTGTGAAAGGAGTTTCCAAAAATTAAAAGAATTACTTACCAGTGCTCCTGTTTTAAATATTGCAGATCCAAATAAAGATTTTATGGTATGCACAAATGCTTGCATGGAAGGATTGGGTGGAGTACTCATGCAAGAAGGATTTGTAATTGGATATGAGTCAAGGAAACGAAAATATCATGAAAGGAACTATGCCACACATGACTTAGAGCTAGTAACCATAGTGCATGGTCTCAAGAAATGGAGGCATTAGATTTTGGGAAGAAGATTTGATGTCACATACCCCAATTTTGTAAAAATTATGTAATTATTTCATTATATTCCTGAGACATTATGTTAAATTTAATGCTAAGTAGGAATTGATGACTCAACAGAGTCACTAGAAATGGAATGTAATTCAGAACATTTTATTATTAATAAATAAATTATGGAGACAACAGCATGGGAGAGCTGTTAAAAAGAGGTTACTGGTTAAACTGGTGGATGGAACTAGGTGGAAAGGAAAAAGACAAGTGGCATCATCCTCAAACACTTCCTAAGTTGCAGGTGGCAACTTCCCTATATTTGGGGTCATGATTCCCCAAGGAAGTGGAATCAGAGCAGGTGGCTCATTAATGACAGTTAACCCAACAAAGACCTAGGCAATCTTTTAAATATTACTCAATGAACAGAGATGGGGGTTCGAATTGTTCAGGAGGGAGAATGCATTCAGGTGAATTTTATTCAGGAGTCCCATTGAGGAAGAGGGAAATATACAGTAAGGAAGTTGTTTGAGAGGAATGCTGCAGTAACTTGGTTCCATTATAGTTGTTTGGGCTGAGAGAATTACTTTGTTGCACCTAGTTCCAGCCAGGGAGACCAGAGCAAGCTCGGGGGTCCTGAGAAGTGCTGTCTGGGCACTCTCCAGGAGTTGGTAGGGAGGAACAGCCTCCCATTGCTGTTGTTGTCCACAGCTTAAACAGGTTCTGCCATCTATTTCTGTATGTTATTTAAATAGGAATGAATGTTTGTTGTGTTTATTTCTATATGATTGAAGAGTAATTAGTTAGTAATGTTAGTATCTCAGAATAGCAGTAGATAGATTTGGTAGAGTTATTGAGTTTTCAACATTCTTTAATATCATTAATACATTATTGATAAGGTAGCGTTAATGCATTCCATACAATAGTAATAATTTAAACAATAGTTTATTATTGCAATTATAAACCTAGTTTAGTTATAATGGTTGAATAGTTAAGTTAGGGTTACGTATAAGATATTTATGCTCTGTGTATTCAAAATTAAACAAACAGTCATAGAGGACAATAGTAAATATAATCTTAAACAATACAATATTTATATCATGGATGACAGTCTTTGCAGGAGTTTTGTAGTCGTAGTTAGGATCTCTATATAAGGGTACAAACCCTAATTAATTTTTAACAAGTCTTTGTATAATAATTACATACATAAGCAAAACCCTAGCAAGAAGTTATCACAAAGAACTAATCCACAGTTAAATAAACTAGTTATTTGTTTTAAAAACAGAAGAGTTAATAGAACAATATCCAGTTCGATATCAAGCTTAAACATCATGTAATATCCTTCCGACAGAGTCATAATCGTAATAACGGAGAAAGCAACTAAACAAAATTACGACTGTGGAGCTCAATTGAACCCTATCATTCCAGTTTGTTAAATAAAATAAATACAAAAACTTAAGACCACGATTTCACCCGTGGCCGCAGCTCTGGTTTACTGTTAGGTGATTTTTAGAAACTTGGAATTTAAAATACACGCCACATACCAGCACAAACTTATAGAAGGATTTCTATTAAGTCATATTATAAAAGCTTAAAACACACAGGAAAAACTTATAACAAAACCAATGCTAAATAGTTAAGATAATATTCTACCTACGGCCGAGTCACAATTCCACTGTATAAGTGTTTTAAAAACTAAAGATTTACTTACTACTGTACATAGCATAGAACAAAAGGAAAACACATACAATATACAAGCCTGTTGTACAGGCAGAACTTTATATTAAGTTAAATTTCAAACCCTGGGTAAAAACCCTAAGCAAAACTTTGCAAGTACAGTATTAAAACCACAAGGCCGTAACCTCATTTACAGACAGGCTCCCAGCCTTTGTATTCTCTTCTTCTTATACATTAAATCTTCTGTAGTAAACCCTATCTACCAAAAGCAAGAATATTAAATTACAAATGACTGAAGCCATAACATTTCCTTACATCACAGGGTTAAACCTGTCAAGGAACTTGTGGTAACAAGCAGTTAAAAGACTAACAAAACGGAGATAGTCACAGAGTTGTTCTTCCAAATCCAAACCCTAACCACCCTAACAACCAGCAAGAAGGAGAATGCCATGGTGGAAACCAGGCTTACCCGGAACGCCATTTGTAGAAGCTTGTGACATCCACGCCTTTGAGAGGGGCCAGAACCTGCAACCACGGAGTGGTATCAGCTACAAACTTTATTTTGTTAAAACTAAATCATTAACTGAAATAACGAAGGAAAAAGACTAATAACTTACCAGCAAGCTAAAATGTTTTCGAACACCATAAAAAGCCTGTTACTCCCGAGCAGAGAAAGTGTAATACCCCACCCTTACTATTGAATGAACAAACGAGCTGACAGAAGCATGGGGTATCTTCCATCCGGGAATCTTAAACATAACCAAATCAAGAAATTGCAGTCATGCCGTGACAGAGACAGTGAGGGTAGTAAAGAAAGAACCCTAGGTTTCTAACAACCATTTGGTCGCCAATAACAACGTATAACGACCCCACTCATAGCAGTTGACAAGCACGAAGGAGTGAAACCGCATAGAATCGGCCACCCAACACTGTAACAGGAAGGTTCGGGCAGGAGGGTTCTCAGAGCGACCGAGCCCGAAGGCGAGGGAGAAATGCCAAGTTAGGGTTGATTCAACGCTTTATACCATCAACACTTGGTTCTAAAAGCACCACGTATCATTTTAATATTCCCATGCAGTGGGTCTACGTTCCAAAGTTCCTCGATGTGTTTTCAATTGTTTGTTTTCCAATTAAAAATCATAGCGTGGGTACACCAAGATCATAGTATAATCATAGAATGGATATTCCATGGTGGTCGTGACCCATAAGTTTTAAACCTGCCATCATATCCATGTTAGAACAATGCCTAGAACTTTGTATAAAGAAAATTACACCTTGCCCTATATTCTTTAAAACTATACTTTGTCAATAGCATTCGAATTTAAGTCTTAGAGCCTATTTAGGCATAGAGAGTTTGATTATTAATATAAAAATTATAAAGAGGCAGGGTCCAAATGAGTTTTATATGGTTGTTAAACCTAATACTATATTGCCATTCACCCTATATTATTATGTGATAAGACTTAGATTATTCCTTAAGCCTGTAAGATAAAGAAATCATATTAGGGTTTAGCTGTTACAATTCCACTACTAATGGCCGTTGGTTACAGCTTGCACAGATGGTTTAAGACATGTCATTCCTTCATTATGCGACTCTAACTGGTGAAATTCAAACTATACAACTCACAAAAAATGGACTAATGATACTCTAGTCCTTGCTACTTCTGGTTATAATAAAATAAGAATCTCTTAATAGTCTCAGACTCCTAGTGGTATATGAACAAAAATAGACTATATGATCCCTAATATCCAACAAGTTTAATCAATTATGATAATTGAGGACTATTTCTATAAGTGCTTATAGATTTCATTTAAGTGTTATTTATGGAAACAAAAGTAGATTCCAATCTATGCAAACCCTTAAATAATAATAAAAGACAGGTAATGACAGGTACTCCTTGCAATTGCTGAAGGTAAGAAAAGTACAAACATAGTGATATTTTTAACTCCCAAATCCTTTGCAATTAAAGTATAAATCAAAACATATTCAGAATTTGAACTTGGCATGATGCAGGAAGAGTTCTACCTTTAAGAGGCCGGATAAACATGGTTAGCATGCTTAAACTTCTACTAAATGTTTTAGGAACAACATTTTAGTTTTACAATACTTTAAAGATTTAAATGTAGCGACCCGCACGTTACCTGAACATCTGTAAGAGAAAGACAATTTGATGCATTAGCTCGGAAGCTAAGTAAGCCCAGGCTGCTATGGCAACTCCCCCTTGTGGTTGAAAAACAGAAAAACAACCAGCAACGGTAAAGAAACTCATATAAAATTCTAAGTATAACAAAAGATCATTCAGACACATTTATGATCACTTAAGCTAATCAAACAGATCAATGAATGCATTTATTAATATTACATGCTATTTAAAAATTTTAAATTTTTTGGAATTTTTGGGTTTTGACATGTGGTATCAGAGCATGGTTCAAATACTAGGCCTTGATGTGGCCAAACTAGTTTCCGCAGAACGGTGACAATGAAAAGAAAATATATATATATATATATAATGTACTAATTTGTATTTTTGTTTCATTTAAACAGAGCAGAAAATTTCCTTTTTCTGAATCTAACAGGAAGGTATGGAGAAGCTAGGAGAATATGCTGAGGAGGAATCTCCAAACACTGAGACAAGACAGATGTCTAGAGAACCTGTGATAGAGGAGGTAATTGCTCACTCCTCATAGCTGATGCAGACTATAAAGGGTTTAAAGACTGAGATAGAAACAGTCAAGAAGGATAATGAAAGGATTCTGAAAACTCAAGAGCAGTTAAATCAAATTTTGATAGAAAAATTTCAGACTGAAGGAAGAAGCAAAAGAGCTGAATCTGAAGAAGCTAGTCATCAAAAATGGTCTAAAAGGGTGAAACTAGCTAAATCAGACAGCAGTTCATCATCTGAAGGAAGAAGGGAACAACACAGCTATCACACTACTAGTGACAGCAGTGAGGCTGAGTTGTATAATAGAAAGAAAAAGTACAGGACTTATGAAGAGATTTCTGGGGAATTCAAGAAAATAAAACCCCCAACTTTCAATGGAGAATCTGAAACAGGAGAAGAGGCAGAATCCTGGTTATCCGGGATGAGAAAATCTTTCCAGATATACAACTATTCAAATCAGCTGAAGGCAAGAATGGCCATCTATAACCTTTCTGGAAAAGCGGACATATGGTGGAAAGACTTGAAAAGGGTCAAGGGGATCAAAGAAAAAGAAGTCAATTGGAGTACCTTTAAAAGGTACTTCAAAAAGAAATTTCTGTCTGAACAATACTATGAAGAAA
Organism: Larix kaempferi; assembly: GCA_027924585.1. Lineage (NCBI taxonomy): Eukaryota > Viridiplantae > Streptophyta > Pinopsida > Pinales > Pinaceae > Larix > Larix kaempferi. The sequence continues at coordinate 2,274,446 of BSBM01000857.1, read as the reverse complement.
GGGCCAAAGAATTTTATGATTTGAAGCTAGGATCTATAAATATGAAGGACTTAAACAGTAAGTTCTTAAGTCTGTTAAGATATGTGCCATATTTTGTTGAAGAGAAACCTAAAGTACAGTGGTTTCTCAGCTGCCTGCCATATCATATAAAGGATAGAATCGAATATGATAACCCCAAAACTCTGGAAGAAGCTATGCGAAAGGCTAATTTCTGTTTTGAACAGAATAAAAAGAAAGAAGGGATAGCCAACTGGAAGGCTAAAAAGAACAGTAATCAGCTTGAGTACAGGAAAAAGGAGTTTGTACCCCAGAAAAATTTCAAGAATAACAAGAACGGAAACCATTTTAATGGTAAAAACTTCCAGGGAAGCAAAAATGGAGCTGCTAATCATTCCAACAACTTCAAGGGCAGCAAGGAGGCTTCTAACAATCATGGAAATTACATTAAGAATTTTGAACGAAAGGATCCTGTTAAGTGCTGGGAGTGCAATGGCCCACACTATGCTTCAGTTTGCCCAAATCGGAAGAAACCAAACAGCAATATTCATACTATACAAGATGAAATGACTGTTGGAGACTTTGCAGGGACTATGCCCCGAATCAATGCAGCATTGGAGAACCGCCAAGCTGACTATCAAACTTCCATGGTGGAAGTAGGAGGTATGGTTAACAAAACCCCTGTAACTATTTTAATAGATCCAGGTGCTAGCCTTAGTTATATTTCACCACAGATAGTAGAAAGGTGTAATTTGACTGTTGAAAGGTTTGATAACTCTTGGTCAGTACAACTAGCCACTGGGGCAAAAAGGAAGGTGAACTGTTATGTTAAGGAATGTGCTCTAGATATGAATGATTTTAAAACTACTGTTAAATTAAATATTCTGCCACTTGGCTCGTATGACATACTTATTGGTATGGACTGGTTAGAACAGCATAAGGTAGTTTTAAACTGTTTTGATAAAAATTTTACGTGTGTAAATATTAATGAACAGCCTGTAACTGTTAAGGGTATTCCTAGGAAAACAATAATCAGGCATATTTCTGCTTTACAACTTAAAAGGGCAGTCAGAAAAGGGTGCAAAGCCTATGCTATAACTATTACAGATGAGGCCGTTAAGTCTGAAGTAAGTAAGATAAAAGTAGAGGATATCCCTGTAGTGAACAAATTTACTGATGTTTTCCCAGAGAAAATTCCAGGATTACCTCCCAAGAGGGAACTGGATTTCACAATTGAGCTGGTACCAGGTGTTGTACCCAGTTCAAAGGCTCCGTATCGTATGAACATTCTGGATCTTAAAGAATTAAAAACACAGTTAAAGGAGTTAATAGATAAGAATTACATTCGACCCAGTGTGTCCCCTTGGCGAGCACCAGTAATCTTTGTTAAAAAGAAGGACGAAACTATGCGACTCTGCATAGATTACCGTCAACTAAACAAGATGACAATTAAAAACAGATATCCGTTGCCTCGTATAGATGATCTGTTTGATCAACTACGTGGAGCTACGGTGTTCTCTAAGATAGACTTGAGATCAGGCTATCATCAGGTGAGAATTAAAGAAGAGGACATATTCAAGACAGCTTTCAGAACGAGGTATGGACATTACGAATTTGTCGTAATGCCATTTGGGCTCACTAATGCCCCAGCCGTCTTTATGTGCCTAATGAATAACATAATGCATAAATGCTTAGATAAATTTGTTGTCGTATTCATCGATGATATTTTAATTTATTCTAAAAACGAAGAGGAACATAAAGAACATTTATGGATAGTCTTACAAGAACTGCGAGAACAGCAGCTCTTTGCGAAGTTCAGTAAGTGTGATTTCTTCAAGGATGAAATACAGTACTTAGGTCACGCAATGACTAAGGAAGGGATTTCAGTTGATCCTGAAAAGATCCGGGCAATTGAAGAATGGCCAGTACCAAAAGACGTAACTGATGTTAGGTCCTTCATGGGAATTACCGGTTATTACCGGAGATTCATTGAAGGCTTTTCAAAAATAGCCAACCCAATCACTTCCTTGCAAAAGAAAGGCAAGAAGTTTGATTGGAACTTGAAGTGTGAAGAAAGCTTTAAGAAATTAAAGACTTTATTAACAACTGCGCCTATACTGAGAATAGCGGATCCTAATAAGGATTTCGTGGTTTGTACCGATGCCTGTAATGACGGTCTAGGCGGAGTGTTGACTCAGGATGGGCATGTCATTGCCTATGAGTCCAGAAAGCTAAATATTCATGAAAAGAATTATGCCACTTATGATTTAGAATTAGCTGCTGTTATTCATGCTTTAAAGATGTGGCGACACCACTTAATAGGCAGAAAGTTTACCTTAATGACTGATAATAAGGGTCTAAAATACCTTTTAGACCAGCCTAACTTAAATGCAAGGCAAGCCAGATGGTTGGCCTTCTTAAGTCAATACGATTTCGAAATTCAGCACATAAAAGGAAAGGAAAATAAGGTGGTTGATGCTTTGAGCAGAAATGCAAAGCTGAATTTTACGACAGCTATCAGCACTTATACCTCTGATTTAAATGAACAGCTGACTGAAGGGATAAAATTGGATGAAATTTATCAAAATTTACAAGCTATAGCTAAAGAAGAACCAACAGAAAGTTTGATAAAGGGAGATAGTCTAAATAAAGATGGATTTTTATTGTTTAAAGACAGACTGTATGTTCCGAATGTATCTAAAGTTAAACTGTTAATTCTGGATGAAGTTCATAAAACCCCTTACTCAGGGCATCCAGGCTACCAGAACACTGTCACCATGTTGAGAAAAGATTATTTTTGGTCTAATATGAAATCTGAAGCAGCTGAGTATATAGCTAGATGTTTGGACTGTCAACAAGTAAAAATGGAACATCAGCATCCAGCTGGGTTATTGCAACCTTTGCCTATTCCTAGTTGGAAGTGGGAAATAATCAGCTTAGATTTTATTACTGGTTTACCCAGAAATCAAAATCAGAATGATTCAATTATGGTGGTAGTAGATGAATTAAGTAAATCAACACATTTTATTCCTGTTAAAACCACTTACAAGGTTGCAAACATAGCTGATATATTTCTGAAGCAGATTTTTAGGTTACATGGTGTCCCAAAGGTTATGATTTCAGACAGGGATCCTAAATTCACAGGAAATTTCTGGAAATCTTTGTCTAAAGGATTAAACACAACATTGAATTTCAGCACTTCTTTCCATCCTCGGACGGATGGACAAACTGAAAGAGTTAATCAGGTATTGGAAGATCTGCTAAGAATGTATGTTAAGGATCAACCCGGTAAGTGGGAGGATTACTTATATTTAGCAGAATTTGCATACAATAACAGCTATCAATCGTCAGCTAAGTTCAGTCCTTTTGAAATTCTGTATGGGCGTAAATGTAACACTCCTATCTCTTTGAATAATCCAGTAGATAGATTAGTGTTAGGTCCTGAATTATTAAAAGAAATGGAACAGATTGTGAAACAAGTGCAGGAAAATTTGAAGATTGCCCAGGATCGGCAAAAGAGCCAAGCAGATTTGAAAAGAACTCCTAAAGAGTTCCAGGTGGGTGAACATGTGTTCATAAAGGTAATACCAAAGAAGAGCTCCCTAAGATTGGGGAGTTGTGCAAAATTAGCACCACGTTACTGTGGTCCGTTTGAAATTTTATCTAGAATTGGTCAAGTTGCTTATCATCTAGCATTACCACCTAATTTAAAAGTGCACAATGTTTTTCATATTTCTGTTCTGAAAAAGTACGTTCATGATGCTACTCATGTTATTGATTGGAACATTGTACAGGTAGAACCAGAAGGGGAAGTTCTGGTGGAACCGGATTGTATCCTGGAGAGGAGGGACATTACTCTGCAGAACCGCACAATTGGATAGCTAAAGGTGCAATGGAAGCACCTTAGTCCTGAAGAAGCCACCTGGGAACTGGAAAGTAAGATGCGGGAAGCATACCCAAATCTGTTCCAGAAGGTGGCTGAGGATGAGGAATAAGTAACATCGAGGACGATGTTACATTTTAAGGGGGTGTGTATGTCACATACCCCAATTTTGTAAAAATTATGTAATTATTTCATTATATTCTTGAGACATTATGTTAAATTTAATGCTAAGTAGGAATTGATGACTCAACAGAGTCACTAGAAATGGAATGTAATTCAAAGTATTTTATTATTAATAAATAAATTATGGAGACAACAGCATGGGAGAGCTATTAAAAAGAGGTTACTGGTTAAACTGGTGGATGGAACTAGGTGGAAAGGCAAAAGATAAGTGGCAACATCCTCAAACACTTCCTAAGTTGCAGGTGGCAACTTCCCTATATTTGGGGTCATGATTCCCCAAGGAAGTGGAATCAGAGCAGGTGGCTCATTAATGACAGTTAACCCAACAAAGACCTAGGCAATCTTTTAAATATTACTCAATGAACAGAGCTGGGGGTTCGAATTGTTCAGGAGGGAGAATGCATTCAGGTGAATGTTATTCAGGAGTCCCATTGAGGAAGAGGGAAATATACAGTAAGGAAGTTGTTTGAGAGGAATGCTGCAGTAACTTGGTTCCATTATAGCTGTTTGGGCTGAGAGAATTACTTTGCTGCACCTAGTTCCAGCCAGGGGGACCAGAGCAAGCTCGGGGGTCCTGAGAAGTGTTGTCTGGGCACTCTCCAGGAGTTGGTAGGGAGGAACAGCCTCCCATTGCTGTTGTTGTCCACAGCTTAAACAGGTTCTTCCATCTATTTATGTATGTTATTTAAATAGGAATGAATGTTTGTTGTGTTTATTTCTATATGATTGAAGAGTAATTAGTTACTCATGTTAGTATCTCATAATAGAAGTAGATAGATTTGGTAGAGTTATTGAGTTTTCAGCATTCTTTAATATCATTAATACATTATTGATAAGGTAGCGTTAATGCATTCCATACAATAGTAATAATTTAAACAATAGGTTATTATTGCAATTATAAACCTAGTTTAGTTATAATGGTTGAATAGTTAAGTTAGGGTTACATATAAGATATTTATGCTCTGTGTATTCAAAATTAAACAAACAGTCATAGAGGACAATAGTAAATATAATCTTAAACAATACAATATTTATATCATGGCTGACAGTCTTTGCAGGAGTTTTGTAGTCGTAGTTAGGATCTCTATATAAGGGTACAAACCCTAATTAATTTTTAACAAGTCTTTGTATAACAATTAAATACATAAGCAAAACCCTAGCAAGAAGTTATCACAAAGAACTAATCCAGAGTTAAATAAACTAGTTATTTGTTTTAAAAACAGAAGAGTTAATAGAACAATATCCAGTTTGATATCAAGCTTAAACATCATGCAATATCCTTCCGACAGAGTCATAATCATAATAACAGAGTAAGCAACTAAACAAAATTATGACTGTGGAGCTCGATTGAACCCTATCATTCCAGTTTGTTAAATAAAATAAATACAAAAACTTAAGACCATGATTTCACCCGTGGCCGCAGCTCAGGTTTACTGTTAGGTGATTTTTAGAAACTTGGAATTTAAAATACACACCAGATACCAGCACAAACTTATAGAAGGATTTCTATTAAGTCATATTATAAAAGCTTAAAACAAACAGGAAAAACTTATAACAAAACCAATTGTAAATAGTTAAGATAATATTCTACCTACGTCCGAGTCACAAATCCACTGCATAAGTGTTTTAAAAACTAAAGATTTACTTACTACTGTACATAGCATAGAACAAAAGGAAAACGCATACAATATACAAGCCTGTTGTACAGGCAGAACTTTATATGAAGTTAAATTTCAAACCCTGGGTGAAATCCCTGAGCAAAACTTTGCAAGTACAGTATTAAAACCACAAGGCCGTAACCTCAGTTACAGACTGGCTCCCAGCCTTTGTCTTCTCTTCTTCTTATACATTAAATCTTCTGTAGTAAACCCTATCTACCAAAAGCAAGAATAGTAAATTACAAACGACTGAAGCCATAACATTTCCTTTACATCACAGGGTTAAACCTGTCAAGGAACTTGTGGTAACAAGCAGTTACAAGACTAACAAAACGGAGATAGTCACGGAGTTGTTCTTCCAAATCCAAACCCTAACCGCCCTAACAACCAACAAGAAGGAGAATGCCATGGTGGAAACCAGGCTTACCCGGAACGCCATTTGTAGAAGCTTGTGACATCCACGCCTTTGAGAGGGGCCAGAACCTGCAACCACGGAGTGGTATCAGCTACAAACTTTATTTTGTTAAAACTAAATCATTAACTGAAATAACGAAGGAAAAAGACTAATAACTTACCAGCAAGCTAAAAGGTTTTCGAACACCATAAAAAGCCTGTTACTCCCAAGCAGAGAAAGTGTAATACCCCACCCTTACTATTGAATGAACAAACGAGCTGATAGAAGCATGGGGTATCTTCCATCCGGGAAGCTTAAACAGAACCAAATCAAGAAATTGCAGCCATGCCGTGACAGAGAAAGTGAGGGTAGTAAAGAAAGAACCCTATCTAACTACCATTTGGTCGCCAATAACAACGTATAACGACCCCACTCATAGCAGTTGACAAGCATGAAGGAGTGAAACCGCATAGAATCGGCCACCGAACACTGTAACAGGAAGGTTCGGGCAGGATGGTTCTCAGAGCGACCGAGCCCAAAGGCAAGGGAGAAATGCCAAGTTAGGGTTGATTCAACGCTTTATACCATCAACACTTGGTTCTGAAAGCACCACGTATCATTTTAATATTCCCATGCAGTGGGTCTACGTTCCAAAGTTCCTCGATGTGTTTTCAATTGTTTGTTTTCCAATTAAAAATCGTAGCGTGGGTACACCAAGATCATAGTATAATCATATAATGGATATTCCATGGTGGTCGTGACCCATAAGTTTTAAACCTGCCATCATATCCATGTTAGAACAATGCCTAGAACTTTGTATAAAGAAAATTACACCTTGCCCTATATTCTTTAAAACTATACTTTGTCAATAGCATTCAAATTTAAGTCTTAGAGCCTATTTAGGCATAGAGAGTTTGATTATTAATATAAAAATTATAAAGAGGTAGGGTCCAAATGAGTTTTATATGGTTGTTAAACCTAATACTATATTGCCATTCACCCTATATTCTTATGTGATAAGACTTAGATTATTCCTTAAGCCTGTAAGATAAAGAAATCATATTAGGGTTTAGCTGTTACAATTCCACTACTAATGGCCGTTGGTTACAGCTTGCACAGATGGTTTAAGACATGTCATTCCTTCATTATGCGACTCTAACTGGTGAAATTCAAACTATACAACTCACACAAATTGGACTAATGATACTCTAGTCCTTGCTACTTCTGGTTATAATAAAATAAGAATCTCTTAATAGTCTCAGACTCCTAGTGGTATATGAACAAAAATAGACTATGTGATCCCTAATATCCAACAAGTTTAATCAATTATGATAATTGAGGACTATTTCTATAAGTGCTTATAGATTTCATTTAAGTGTTATTTATGGAAACAAAAGTAGATTCCAATCTATGCAAACCCTTAAATAATAATAGAAGACAGGTAATGACAGGTACTCCTTGCAATTGCTGAAGGTAAGAAAAGTACAAACATAGTGATATTTTTAACTCCCAAATCCTTTGCAATTAAAGTATAAATCAAAACATATTCAGAATTTGAACTTGGCATGATGCAGGAAGAGTTCTACCTTTAAGAGGCCGGATAAACCTGGTTAGCATCCTTAAACTTCTATTGAATGTTTTAGGAACAACATTTTAGTTTTACAATACTTTAAAGATTTAAATGTAGCAACCCGCACGTTACCTGAACATCTGTAAGAGAAAGACAATTTGATGCATTAGCTCGGAAGCTAAGTAAGCCCAGTCTGCTATGGCAACTCCCCCTTGTGGTTGAAAAACAGAAAAACAATCAGCAACGGTAAATTAACTCATATAAAATTCTAAGTATAACAAAAGATCATTCAGACACATTTATGATCACTTAAGCTAATCAAACATATCAATGAATGCATTTATTAATATTACATGCTATTTAAAAATTTTAAATTTTTCGGAATTTTTGGGTTTTGACATTTGAAATCAGGACGGATCACATGAGTTTAAAATACTTATTTGACCAGCCAAATCTAAATTCCAGACAAACCAAATGGATGGAATTCCTCTGTGAGTTTGATTTAGAAATTAAACATGTCAAAGGAAAGGAGAATAAGGTTGTTGATGCGCTCAGTAGGAAATTTCATGTTGTAGCAATAAGTATTTGTAAATCAGATTTGAAAGCAAGGATCATTGAAGTTCAAGCCAATGATGAAGCTTACCTACAAATCAAAGAGAAGTTGCAGTAGGGCAAGGTGGATAACAAGTGTGCGTCATATCATATTGGAGAAGGTGATGTCCTGTTAGTTTTTCAGAATTTACTTCAATCTGATCTAGGATCTTAACTGAGAGAACAACATGTACAACATATCTACAGCATATCAATCATAGACACAATAATGCAAGCACACAAGAGACACAGAGTTTCACCGGGGAAAACCAAGAAGGTGAAAAACCCCGCAACTTCCTCAGAGATAGATAGAGCTATGATACAAAACCCAAGCATAAGAGATATACTCTTAGTAGCAGCTTCTCCTCCTCCAATAGTCCACCACTCTCCAATGAGTGTATGAGTGAGAAGTGAATGATCAAATAGAGTGCCTCCCGCACTCTATTTATACTTGACTTGACTTGCCTAATAACCTTTACTAGGTCGGCCTCATCTTAACCACTTAACATAATGCTGACAGGGCCAACCCCCAATAGGGTGGTCTAATAACCCTTTAACCCACATGACTTATATAGGGCCGACCCCAACAAGGTGGTCTAATAACCCATCAAGTATAAGTTACGACACTTACAATATAAATGACGACACTTTTGTATAGAGGAATGATAACATCTCTATAGGAATACAATATAGATATGTGAAATACATTCTGAAGTTACAAATACATCAACACTCCCTCTTAACTAGGAAGGTATTTCTCGACACAGGTCGTCTAGCACAAGTCTTCTTCTCTGGATCATCGTCACTGGATGATCGATATGGAATCATCATCATCGTCACTGTTGCTGCTATCTCAATCAATCTACGATCTACTCATCATAGGAAGTTCTACAGAGCCAACCCTTTTTCATGTTGGATGTAGGCCCACCACCTGCAGGTCTTCATCATCACTGGCATACTGTGGAATCCTTAGAAATTATTACATGCATCACAATACCTCGAAAGAGCATCCTAGGATCCTTATGTGCTAAAGCACGATCGAAAAGATCTCCCAGGTCCACTTATATGTGACTGTCACAAAACCTTTAAAAAGTGTATTGACTAGCAAGAACTCTAAAGAGCATCAGAGGCCTTTTATGTGACTAGCACAACCTGTCCGGATCTCCAGGATGTATTACATGTGACCCCCACCACAAAACCTTAAAAGAGTGTCAATCAAGAACTCTAAAGAGCATCTGAGGCCTTTTACGTGACTGGCACAACCGGTCCAGATCTCCAGGACTTATTACATGTGGTCATGGCAATGCCTCGAAAGAGAATCCCAGGACTTATTACGGGCACACAGCTCAACCTCTCGGATCTCCAGGACTGATTGCATGTCTCCGTAGTAATACCTCATCCCAGGACTGATTACGATCACACAGCTCAACCTATCGGATCTCTGAGGACTGATTACATACTACATAGCAATACCTCATCCCAGGACTGATTACGAGCACACAGCTCAACCTATCGGATCTCTGAGGACTGATTACATGCTACTTCCACAACCTGCCATATATCATCTCTGACCTCCAAGTATCAACCTGATACTCATGATCCAACTGATCATCATCGCACGAAGCATCATCCTAATTCTCATGATCATACTGATCATCATCACACAGTACATCATCCTGATGTACATCATCCAGAGTATCATCCTGATACTCATCACACATGATCATCCTGATCATTGTCACTGCATCATCCTGATGCATATCATCTGGAGCCACATCCTGAAGCTCGTCATCTATGATCATCCTAATCATACAATGCATCCACTTCATGCATAACAAGTATCTACTCGATACATATCACATACATGATCCACCTGGTCATACAATGTATCCACCTGATACATATGCATCTACCTTATGCATATCACATACATGATCCACCTGATCATACAATGTATCCACCTGATACATATCATGCATCTACCTGATGCATATCACATACATGATCCACCTGATACATATCATGCATCTACCTGATACATATCACATACATGATCCACCTGATCCTACAATGTATCCACCTGATACATATCATGCATCTACCTGATGCATATCACATACATGATGCACTTGATCATACAATGTATCCACCTGATACATATCATGCATCTACCTGATGCATATCACATACATGATCCACCTGATCATATCTAGCATCCAACATGATGCATATATAGAGCAGTAACTGGAGCATTTTCCTGATGCTCATCATCCAACGCTTACATCCACAGCCATGGGAAGGATGCTCCTCTCACCATGCTTGGAATGGATCCTGCAAATGTGTCCATCACTTCTTCCTCGAAGTGTCGTCAATCTGAAGAACACCAAGCCTCTCTCTGAAGTACTCAAACTTCACTCTGGCTAGTGGTTTCGTCAACACATCTGCAATCTCCTCATTCGTCGCAACATTTAGGAGCTTCACTACTCCTCTCTGCACCATATCCTTGATATAGTGATTTTTTATCTCAATGTGCTTCGACCTGTCATGGAACACCGGGTTCTCAGACAGCTTCACACAACTCTGGTTGTCACAATAGATACCAGTAGCATCCAACAGGAGATCAAATAACTCAGACAGTAGCTTCCTCAGCCATACTACCTCACAACTAGCCGAACAAGCTACAACATACTCTGCTTCAGTTGTACTCAGTGCTACGCAGGACTACTTCCTGCTAAACCAAGAGATCACACCTAATCCCATACTGAAGCAACACCAAGAAGTGCTCTTCCTATCTGCAGCACTGCCTGCCCAATCTGAATCAACATAACCTTGCAGGTTAAACTTTTGATTCGCATCATACTTGAGCCCATAGTCAATTGTACCCTTCAGGTATCTCAGAATATGCTTTACAGCAACCAGGTGAACACCTCTAGCATCCGTCAGGAACTGGCTCAATGTGTTCACTGCAAAGAAAATATCTGATCTCGTATTTGTCAGGTACATCAAGGACCCAATCATCTAACGATACATCATGACATCAACCGGCTCAGATGAAGCATCACACCGAATCTTTAGGTTGGATGCCATAGGTGTGGCCATGGCCTTGTAGTCCATCATCCTGAACCTCTTCGAGATCTCTATTGCATACTTCCCTTGTCCAAGGAAGATCCCATCTGCACTCTGCCACACCTCCATGCCTAGATAATACTGCATCATCCCCAAGTCCTTCATCTTGAACTCAACAACAAGCTTCCTCTTGGTATCGACAATCAATCCATCCTCACCTGTAACAAACAGGTCATCCACATACAGAAGTAGTATCACAGGATTGCCTTCCTCAACCTTGTAGTAAAGGTTGGAATCTGCTTTACTCTTAGTAAAGCCCAAACTGGATAGAAAGCTGTCTATCCTACCATACCAAGTCCTAGGAGATTGCATCAAGCCATAAAAGGCTTTGTTCAACCTACACACATATGACTCCCTTTCATGTGTCTCAAAACCAAGTGGCTGCTCCACATACACTTCCTATTCGACTACACCATTCAAGAAAGTTGTCTTGACATCCATCTGGTGTATCTTCCATTTCATCACTGCAATCAGGGAAAGTACTAATCTGATGGAAGTGTACCTAGATACAAGGGCAAAAGTCTCTTCATAGTCTATCCCCTCTTTCTGGGAGAGGCCACGAGCTACAAATATCGCTTTGTATTTCTTGATGCTGCCATCTGCAGCATGCTTGATCTTGTAGATCCACTTGGAAGTCACAACAGACTTCCCTTCAAGTCTTGGGACTACATCCCAAACATCATTCTTCATGATTAACTGGTACTCCTCGATCATGGCATTCTTCCCGGATCCTGGGAACTTCAATATCTTCAATAGATAACTTTGTTGCTGAACAAATGTTGTAGTCCTTCTTTTGTAGGTAATGGTATATGATCTTTCCTACAAAATAAGTTAAATTGCATGATTAGAAACATCTCATAGTTTTCAGAACAATTTCTTACACATAAAGAAATATGTCATACAATCATGCAATTATCTTATCCAATGCTTCAATACAACATTTATCCATATCCCGTAACTTTCTAGATGCCTTCCAATATCTACCAGAACATTGTTAAGAGTGTGCACAACTCCCAACATGTCAGCAAAGAGGTTTCATTCTAGACAAGTAGCAATGGAATGTTGTACAGTGCCATAGGCCACTTACCCAATACACGTGTATTAGTAGTATACTGTTCATTAATGCAATTATTTTAATATGCATAATACACAACCTAAGTCTAGGAACATAAGTATATACATTATTGAACAGTATTATTTAAACAATCAAATATACAAGAAATGACAATTCAAATACTTATCTTTGTTTGTTTGTTGGGTGGACTCCCTCTCAATCTTTGTTTCCTTGCAGGAACTACTGGAGTGTGCTCCCTCTTGATCTTTGCTTCCTGGATTACCTGTCCTTGAACTTATATCCATCCTTGATCACTATGCATACTTACTAGTATCATCATTGTGTTATGCTCAAGATATCATACATAATCATATATTCATTAGTATAATCTCAATACTATCAAAACAAAATAATCTTAAACATGTATAGTCATGATCATTTCAAACACAAATAATAAGCATTAGTATTCAAGGTTTATATAGGACTCTTCTGGTTAGTCATATCATTAATCAAGGTAAGAGACATAATAAGCATAAACCCTTGATTACTAACTTCAATGAATAATCATTATACATCATGCCATGTATACTTATATACGAGATCCTAACACAAGGTAGGATTCTAACTTGATATAGGAAAAAAATACCTTGATTAATATGTTAGCTAGTTATGTCTAACATACCCACATGATGTCTTCTTGTTCTCTTCAATGACTTGTGCTAGTAACCTGCATATCTCATAGGTTAACCATTATAGAACCAAGTTATACATACCTCGTAAGTAGATCTTCTATGTGATCCATGACAATGGATGAATCTTTGTCTTCATGTCACCATGGTCATATGTTCTTGAGCTAGAACATGATTTGTTTTTCTTGATGTACCTTTCATGTTAGCAGACAACATCTACCTCATACAACACCACAATGCATTAGTAGAATCATAAGTGTCAAAACCCTAATCAATGAATATCTTCTATCCTGCATTCATATTTTTATTAAGGTGATACGACAAGTCTAAAATTAATCAATATTGTTCTAATCTTAATGAAGACAAACATATCATAAACTTAATCATGAACAGATTTCGAAACATACCCGTTTTTGCAAAAGCCCTAATTTTTCACCTTTCTGATCAAAGTCCCGAACTAGGGTTTTATCAAGCCCGACCTTATTCTCAACCAAAAAATTTGATCTTGGTCTCTAAATTTCGATTTTTATGAGGAGCATCCAGCCGTGGTCTTTGATTACAAAAATTCCAACTTTCTTCGAAGCCCTAAATTCTCGGAGCCATGAATGAAGGTGCTCAAAATCCAATTCTGTTTTGACAGAAATATGCACATGATTGTTTCTAGTGTAACTCCAAAATTTCAGATCTACAGGGTCTGAAAATTCTTTCTATGGTATCCTGACCTGTTATCTTTCCAACGCCATAGGTCTGACCTCAAATAGATTATCTGAGAGAGAGTTATGCCAAGTGTCGCAACGTGACCTATTTATGGGATAAAACAAGAGAGCGAACTTGTACGACATGCCACGTGTCACTGGTTCACTTTCAGCCTCTGAACCTTTGGCCTGTGAAAGTACAGTCCATTCCCTACCTACCACATTTTATGAAATTTCATTTGGATCTTCCTATCCCATCTTGTGACCTTGTTTCCTAGGTCACCTTTTTATGACTGAGATCTGGAAGAGGCAGAAACCCTAAATTGTACAGATCATAAATCTGAAAGTAAAACGAATTAGAGGCTCTCCTTTGGACACAAGGTACATGAGGATCTTATATTCGACTTGTAAAAGTTTCAGATCCTGAAATTTTTCCAAAATTGATTTATAGCGAAAATTCTACGATGACTGGTTTTTTCTATATCAAGCCCTAGCTTCGCAAGTGCAACAAGTGTCATAAATGCCATACCATGCCTTATTTCAGGCTAGCTTTGATACCATGTTATTTTTTCAGAATTTAATTCAATATGATGTAGGATCTTAACTGATAGAACAACATGTACAACATATCTACAACATATCAATCATATACACAATAATGCAAGCACACAAGAGACATAGAGTTTCACCAGGGAAAACCAAGAAGGTGAAAAACGCCACATCTTCCTCAGAGATAGATAGAGCCATGATACAAAACCCAAGCATAAGAGATATAATCCTAGCAGAAGTTTCTCCTCCTCCAATATTTCTCCACTCTCCAATGAGTGTATGAGTGAGAAGTGAATGATCAAATAGAGTGCCTCCCACACTCTATTTATACTTGAATTGACTTGCCTAATAACCTTTACTAGGTCGGCCTCAACTTGAACACCTAACATAATGCTAACAGGGCCGACCCCCAATAGGGTGGTCTAATAACCATTTAACCCACATGAATTATACAGGGCCGACCCCAACAAGGTGGTCTAATAACCCATCAAGTATAAGTTACGACACTTACAATATAAATGGCGACACTTCCGTATAGAGGAATGATAACATCTCTATAGGAATACAATATACATATGTGAAATACATTCTGAAGTTACAAATACATCAACATGTGCTTATGTACCAATATTCCATATTGTACATTCCAAACTGTGCAGAATTGAAGGAACTTGTGTTGGGCAAGATACACCAAAAGCCATATTCTGGCCACCTAGGGCATCAGAAAACTATAACCGCAACAAGGAAGCAATACTTTTGGCATGGGATGAATAAGGACATATCAGAGTATATTGCTAGATGTAAAAGTGTCAGCAAGTCAAGGCAGAGCATCAACATCCAGTAGGGTTGTTGCAACCATTTCCCATTCCAGAGTGGAAGTGGGAAGTAATTTCTATGGACTTCATAATAGGTTTGTCCATGACTATGAAGAAACATGATTCCATTATGGTTTTAGTGGACAAGCCATAAAAACTATCTCACTTTATTCCAGTCAAGTCTACTCACAAGGCCAATGACATTGCAAATATATTCATGAGAGAGATATTCAGGTTGCATGGATTTCCCAAGGCAATAATTTCAAACCGGGACAAAAAATTCACTTCCAATTTTTGGAAAGGGTTATTTCAAGAGTTGGGGACTAAGTTGAATTTCAGTACAACCTATCATCCTCAAACAGATTGTCAGACTGAGAGAGTAAACCGGATTCTTGAAGACATGTTAAGGATGTATGTGATGGATAAGCCATCCAAGTGGGAGGACTACCTGCACTTGATAGAATTTTCCTACAACAATGGGTACCATGCATCGCCGAAGATGAGCCCTTTTGAATTTTTGTATGGAAAAGGATGCAGAACTCTAGTGAATTGGGACATCCCAGTGAATAGGGTAGTGCTTGGACCACAAATGATTGAAGAGATGGAAAAAGAATTTGTTTAAGGTCATGAAGAATTTCAAGGTAGCTCAAGACAGACATAAGAGTTATGCAGATTTGAAGAGAGTGCACAAAGAATTCCAGAATGGGGATCATGTTTACTTGAGAGTGAGACCAAGGAAGAGCTCCATGAAGTTGGGAAATTGTGCCAAGTTGGCACCCATATATTGTGAACCATTTGAAGTCCTTGATAGAATACGACCAGTTTCATATAGGATTGCATTACCTGCTAACATGAAAGCTCATAATGTTTTCCATGTTTCTTTGCTTAATAAATATGTACATGATCCCAATCACATCATTGATTGGCATGCGATACAGGTGGAACCACAGGGAGAATTCCAATTGGAGCCTATATGAATCCTCGATAGGAAGGTTACCTCACTCCGGAGGCGAGCCATCAGTCAGGTAAATGTGCAATGGAAACACCTTAGTCCATAGAAGGCGACCTGGGAGCTGGAGGATGCCTTAAGAGAGGCATTCCCATTTTTGTTTAGTTTTGAGAACACCGAGGACGGTGTTGTTCTAAGGGGGGGAGTTGTAATACCCCTACCCTACCATAGTAATTATTGGCCTCAATGTAATATTGTTTTTGTGCAATGTGTGTTGATCCTAGTGTGGAGCTCAAGTCGAAGGACCCACTAGTGGATGCTTAAGGTTTTCTTTCCGAGGCAAGTATTTGTCAGTGAAACTATGCATGTGTTGTTAAGCCATGAAATTTTTTAATTGATGTAAATGTTTAAAATTGCAATGAATACTCGAAACTGGATAAGTGAGGCATCTCATGAGAAGGGGGTGAAGGTATCCACTAGGGAGAGGTGAGGGGGTTATGGGATGGTAACCCATGCTACCACTTGGGCAGGAGTAACCAATTTGATTCCCTGTATGGGTACGGATTCGGTTACAGAACGTGGAGAAGGAAAGCCGACGAAGGATATTCGCAAGAGATAAAAACGACGCTGAGATATAGCGAGGGGGTTCTTCGTTGGTTGGTTGGTTTTTCATTGGGTTGGTTCACTCCTTTTGGTTGTTGGGTAGTGTTGTTGTTCAGAAAGGGAAATCTTGAGCAGAGAGGGAGCCATGAGATAGAGGAAGGAGACGAGATATCCTCTATGAGCCGAAGTAGTGAAGCCAAATGCCAGAGGAATCCGACGCGTATGCATTATATTTTAGTAGATCCCTGAAGATGAGTTCGAAGTCAGAATACGGGGCGTGAATAGCTTGAAGAAGCTGTGTGAAGCCCAGAATCCTCGAAGCAAAGAGTCGAGTTGCGGGACAGAGCTTAGTCTACAAGTCTGGAATGAACCAACATGTTTATAAGACGTAGAATATAGGGTTTAAGGGTGGAAGGCTTGATAAACCCAGTGAAGACTATGATCTCTTAGAACTAGCGGTTGGAATTTCTTATGCCTACCCTGAATAGCACTGGAAGGGAATGGGCCTTGAGGGACTGCGTAGCATATAAGAGGGCCTTCTTTTTGTTAGGTGAGGTGGATAATGTGGGTGCCTTAACTGTTAAGTGAATGAGATTTCTGTAGCTCTATGGTTGAGCTCACTGGCTTAGCAATATCCTCCATGCTTCCTTGTATGCTTGATAAAACCAAATGTAGGTTGGATTAGCATGTGTATGCTTGATAAACCCAACTACAGGTTGGCTTAGCATGAGATTGCTTGATAAACCCAGCTATAGGTTGGCTTAGCATTGAAGTGGATCTTGACTGTTAGAGAACATACCTAGGCCTCCTTAGTGGATACATAGCCCAGATCGAGGGTGGTATCCTAGCTGAAAGAGTATAGGCTGGACAGAGACCTAAGGTTGGGTGGAACGTTTCTCTCACTTTGCTAGTTGCTGGGGAAACTTCAATATACAAAGATAAGTATTTTGTGGAATGAATGATGTTATTTCATGTATTATTATTATGATGTGTTGCTTAAACTGTTGAATGAATTCTATATGAATTTAAATGGTAGGTAGACTATGTGTAAGCCTGAGTGGGAGGCTGAGTACTGGTTGAATACTTCATTCAGTTGCATGAGTTTAATGCATTGCTAATTTCCATGTGTTAGATGTATGGTTAGCCTTAGTTTCATTTATTATATGTATTTTATCATGAGATGATTACCCTTGTAAATGGATTGCTTAAATTTTACTTAACCGAGGAATGGTTATGTACCCTGCGGTATGTTTAGTCGCCTTATGAGTCAGAGGAGAGATGGGTTATGGCAGGAGAAATGTAGAGACCTATTAAAGGTTGAAAGATACCTTAGAAGGTTTACAGACAAAAACTTAGAGAAATAAATGAGGAGGTTAGATACCTCATCTGGGAAGGGGATTGTACCATTAGATAGAGCTCTCTAAGAACTTTCCAACGGTACCAACCTTGTCTCATTTGGACGCAGGATGAGGAAGTCATGCCTCTCAGAAGTTTACCTTGGTGAGCTGTAGGAATAGAGAAGTTGGGCTTCCGCAATTCCGACTTTCGTGATGCGGATTGCGGATTGCGGAAGGGGAAGTTTTCCATAAGTTGAAGTTGGGCTTCCGCAATTCTGACTTCCGCAATGCGGATTGCGGATTGCGGAAGGAGGAGTTTCCCAGAAGTTTGAAGTTGGACTTTTGTAATTCTGGCTTCCGCAATGCGGTTTGAGGAAGGGGAAGTTTTCTGGAATTTGGAAGTTAGACTTCCGCATTTTCAAATTCTTCAATGTGGATTGCAGATTGTGGAAAGGCGCAATTGTGGATTGCGGATTGCGGAAAGGCGCAATTGTGGATTGCGGAAAGATGCAACGTGGATTGTGGAAACATGCAATTGCAGATTACGGATTGCGGAAAGACACAATGTGGATTGCGGATTGCGGAATGACGCGATTGCGGATTGCGAAAAGACGTGATTGTAGAAAGACGCAATGCAGATTGCGGATTGTGGATTGCGGAAAGACCCAATTGCGGATTGTGGAAAGACGCCATGCAGATTGCAGATCACAATGGTGGATTGCGGATCCGAGTCCAGTGCGGTTGTGTGTAGTTTTGGAAGTAAAAGAAGAAGAAAAAAAGTAATGGCAAATCTTTGGTGGTCTCCGAAGGCCACAAGGGATGTCTAGGGACGTTACAAATACTCAAACATTCATAATTCTGACTCAAGCTGGTTGTTTGCTTAGCATTTGGTTAATAAATCTAACAACACTTTGCATATGAGTGGTTGTAGCTGACTGTACAATAGATCTGATTGGATTTTTATTCAAACCCTTGGATTCTTTAATGTTGTGGGTAGAATAGGAGTTGTTGAGTTTCAATCTGATTTTAATGGTGTTACAAATTCATAGTTCACAGAGAGAAAATTGAAATTACAATATATTAACTCACAATATAGTTTAGTAAACAACCAATACCCATAACCATATTTATAACAAGCAATTATTAGATCTAAATATTTATGTAAAGATAATAAACTTGCCTGGAAATGATGAATTCGCTTCTTGATTTAGATTGGTTGAGTGTGACATTGAAGATAGCTTCCACTCTAATGTAAATAGGGTGGAAATGTATCTCACATTACAAATCATCCAGCAATTGCAATGACTAAAGAAGTCCGATATATATCTCTGCCATAATAAAAAGATTAAATAATAAATCTGATATTTAGTTATCCTCTAACCTGGTTACAAACAACCACTTTATCAGCAATGCATGTGGGAGAATTCCATCACTTGTTTCCTGAATATGCCAATGATAGTAAATAGTATAGATGGTTCCTAACAAGAGAATATAATGCTCCAAAGAGGGAGAATAAACCCAGTCTTCAATGAATTTATGTATCCATAGGACTGTGCACTTAATACCTCAGAATATCTGCAGCAGTAGTCATGAAGTAACTCGCTCTCTTGCGGTTTCTTTCCAACATGGTGGTGAACATGAACTCATAATTTACCTTTCACTTGTGCAAGGTCGTTGGTCCTCAAATACTATACAAGTGATTGTATGCTCAACCTATGCTACTTCCTATTAATTTTATGAGTTTGTGCCTTCCTCAAAATAGTGTGTAAATGTTCCCTTCTTCTAAAAAATTGATTGTGGTTACCCCAAGCAATTAAAATCCCCAACAAAGAATGGAATAACTCCTCAATCCACTGCGCCCTTACTCAGATCAACCAATGAGCCCTCCTGAAGTGATAGTCTGCAAAAATGGTGAAGTGTGAGATTATTGAAGAAGGAACTCACCCTCCTTCCTCCTTTTCCCTCTATATCACGACTTATCAAGAGAATGGGTAGTATCCTTAAGGAAGTGCACCCTCTCCTTTGTATTATCAAATCGATGCTCAAGACACAAATCTGAAGATGAAATTGCTGATGCAAATCACTGCATTGAAGTTCAATGAGAAATCTGAAGTGATTTCTCCATTATCAAAAGCTAGGGTAGATTGTTGCATTACCGAAACTCTTCACCTCCTCCTAGGGTTTCGTCCAAGAGAATCTTAGAAGATGAAGAACTCTTAGTTTTTAGAAATTCAAATGAGAAGAATGGAGAGAATGAGCTTTCATGTCCCTTTTTATAATTTTATTTTTCCCCTCTTGTGACTTTTCGACTTCCCTTGACACTTTCTAACTTTTTAATATTATAAAATAACTTTAGTGAGAATATGACCCTTTTTATCTTTTAATTTCATCTTGACACCCCCTTTTGTCCCTACTATACCTTTTCGACTCACTTTATTATTTAAGTGACTTTTATAAAGTCACTTTATTAAATTAATTATTAATGTCACTTTATAAAGTACTTTTGGCCCTTGGTGACATTAGATAATTAATTAATTCCCTATCTTAACAACTATAGCTTACATGAACTAGATAGTCTAGTAAGTCGCCTCATGGTGGTCATACAGAAAGGGACATGACAGTCAATGTTACCCAACAAATAGGTCACACCAAATAACTCCCAAAAACTATATCAATGTGCACATGTGTAATATTATAAAAAGTATAGTGAGGCCAAGTTACATGTATGAGGGTTGTACAAATGATGTTATAACGATCATCATTATAAAACTAAGTAAAATATTACATCAATCAAATACACAACATTAAAACACATTCTAACACAAAGAAAACAACAAGGTGGAGGCAATGAAACCACAAGGGAGTCCTTAGTAAAATACAACAAAATTATCAAATAAGGAGAGTTCTTAGTCATCGCCTAACTTTTTTGAGATATCTTGAAAGCTCAAATTGGCAAGCCCACCCATGCACAAGGGAGAAGTGACGTGACCAAATGAATTTGGGGCTTCCCACTTCCTTGATATGAGTGGCATGGAGCTCCTAGGTTGTAGACCAGTTGGAAATAGGGTGCACTGTTAAGGCACTCCTTGTGATGTTGCGGGTTCAAACCTCGACTAAGCCCTATGTTCCATGCATGGGTAAACATTTTTGTATCTAGGATTATAGTGGTACCAGACTATAATCGACCCAATGTCATACGAGTACGAGCCTGACCCTAGTTGGTGATTCCCCTAGTTACAAAAAAAATATGAGTGGCATGGAATAAACAAGCCACCATCCTTACACCTACCAAAAAGATAGGGTTTCCAAGAGAAGCCATAATGTAAAAATACCAAACATTGAAACACAAGGAAAACACCATGTAAAACAAGAAGAGGGATACAAATGTGAACAACAAGGTAGAGGCAACAAAACCATAAGGGAGTGCTTGGTAAAAGGACAACAATATTGTCATATAAGGATATTGGTCACCACTTAGATTTTTCCATAGGCCTTTCAAGCCCAAATTGGCAAGCCTTCTTGTGTATAAAGGAAGAAGCAAGGAGACCAAATGGATTTGGGGTTTCCCACTTCCTTGAGATGAGTGGCATGAAATAAACAAGCCACCATCCTTACACCTACCAAAATTATGGGCCCCCCAAGACAAGACATAAGGAAAAAAGATCAAATACTAAATAAAACATAAGAAAAAAAGCACAAAGAGTAAGAAGAAGAGGACGAAGATAAACAACAAGGTGGAGGCGACAATACAAGAAGGTAGCATTTGGTGAAAGGACAATAAAATTGTCAAATAGGATATGTCTTGGTAACCACTTAAAGTTTTATAGACAACTTGCAAATCCAAATTGGAAATCCCTCCTATGCATTAGGAAGAAGTGAGGAGACCAAACAAATTTAGGGTTTACCACTTCCTTGAGACAAGTGACATGGAATAAATGAATTTCCATCCTTATGCATACCAAAAAGATGGATTCTCCAAGACAAGCCACAAGGAAATACGACCCAACACTAAATGAAACACAATGGAAACTCCATGCAAAATGAGAATAAAAAGATGAATATGAACAATAAGGTAGAGGTAACACAACCATAAGAGGGCACTTGGTAAAAAACAACAAATTTGTGAAATAAGGAGAAATATTCATCAACACTTAACTTTCTAGAGAATTTTCTTGCATTATCTTGATTTCTTAGTTGATAAAGATAGAAGTAATCAAGGAAAATTTTAAGGATCCATAATTTTCTTAAATTGTAGTGTTAGAACAATATTCCTATCATATACATGCCACAGACCTTCATGTTGTTCTACCTAGTGTTACTTGGCCTTCTAGTGCCTAGTCTAGTGCCTTGGACCATAGTTTGTCTACATTTGACCACCTTAGACTAATTATATATCCATGAATCCTTGTTTGTCCACTTATCCACTCATTTCCATCATTTTAGGAGTCAATGCACCCCACTGTCTTGCATTTATGTGGGATTTATTGCATTTCCTTGTTTTAAGGAGATGGAGTGCACTCTCTTGAGTATTTGGTCAACTTGTGCATTAATGGCCACTACTTAGCCAACTACTCACCCCATGCGCCCTCATAATGGTACCTTTCACACTATTTTGACTATCCTAACCTTCTCATGGTCCATCTATATTCATTGAACCTCATTATGGCCCAATCATTGATGGGTGAATTGGTCCAATCTAAGCCTCATTATTGTGAGCTAATCAACTTGCCACTAATCCTCTTGATTTTGTCTCTTGAGAGCATCTATATATTGTACTCATGTTAATGAATAATATCAGAGTGGAATTCTTCCCACTAGAGTGATTTTCCCCTAGTGTTTTGTCCAATATTTCTTCTTTATTCTTGCTATCTCTTTGTACAAATAATTCTAAGTGAGATTTTGTTTTCTATCTAGATATAGGTTGGATTGTCACATGTATCATAACCTAGTATTGTGATTGTTGTGCAATCTAAATTCTAATGTGGAGAAACCTTGGCGAATCTTACTAATTCTTAAATTTCCAACCATAAAATGTTTGGCAATATTTTTGTAAAAATATTCATATTTCTAACAATTTTGTATAGTTCTAGGACAATTTTGGCGATATTTAGAGTAAAATAATACTAGCCCATGGAGTTTGGGAAAATCAATTTAGAAAAAATGGGAAATTGGTGAATTGTTTTTGGAAAAAGCCCCCTATAATTAGCTCATGGGCTAAATTTCACCCCTAAAATTTTCCTTGAAGAAGTTGCATTATCTTGCATGGGTTGAAATTCTAAGCCCACCTTTGCAAATGTTATCAAATTTGTAGTTCAACATCATTCATCATAAACATCAAATAAACAAAAACTCGAATGTTAGTAGAATATTATTCAAAAACTAAACCATAAACAATTCATTATACATGTTCAAAGCCATATATCTATATTTAAAATTGGTCCAACTATACATTTTTTTACAAAATGGTACATAGTGCCCAAGATACATAATAGTTTGTGTCATGTTTTTCCCTAGACACATAATGCCACCTCTTTTCCAAATTGGCACATCATGTAACATACCCAACCACCTCCATAACACTATTGAGGTGATGGGGTACTCGATTTTGCTTATAAACCTCTAAATTTTGAAACATTATTCCAAACTCCATGGATTTGCTACGCAATTATTTACATCAAAACCAATTCAATATCCATAATTCATCTAAAGTACACACTCTAAAGTAAGCATGTAAGGTCCTGATAGGCCTTAAGAAAAAAATTTATTAGAAAAACATTACTTCATACAATTAACTAGGATCAAATTCATTACCATGAGAAAAATAGATCTAAAACACTATAGATATATCATAATAACGTTCTAATAAAACAAGCAGAAAAAATACATGCCATCCAATGAGTTGTTGAAATAATTTACCTATAGATCACCTCTAGCATTGCAAGAAAACAACATGTGGGGGACAACTCTCTACCCAACCAACCCCGCGGTGAAGCACTGAGATCCCCCAAGCACCCAACCAATAAACGGTAGCCATATCTATTCTCTTACCTTCCATAACCATTCCTATCTTCCTTCAAATCTAAGAAGAATGAATGTCCTTCTCCTCCAATCCTCCCCCTTTTTATAGTTTTTCTTCTATTTTCTTCTGTATTTAAACCAAGCATATTTTATTAGTTTTAGTTAACAAATTTGTTTTTATTTATTATTTCAATATTATTAGTATAGTTATCCTATATTATTGGTGGTAGCAAGTGTTTCTTTAATATTAAATTTAATCTAATTAAATATTTAATTTATTTATTTATTATTTTAACATTTAATTTAGTTTTCCTATGTTTTTATTTATAGTTAAATTAATAGTATTTTTGGGTTGTTACATATCCTTCAGGAAACTTCACCTTGAATTTACATTATACTTAGGTTATATATAATATGCTCAAGAATTACACAATATGCACCTAAGTAACTAGTAATATTGCACAAATGAGAGTTACTAGTGTGGCTAGTATGGGTAATTATCAGTTCTATACTAATAACATATACAATAACCTATATTACTATATTCTCTTGATTAATCTTATTAGATGTCTAATATGCAATCAATTCATACAATTATGCATCATGCAATTATGTATTAATCAACTCAAATCATTAGGTATCACGATTATATTTATATATGGTTTTTCTTCCTCCCTTACACACCCTCTCCTTGAGAATCATACCATCCACAACATACATAATCCTGCACATCAAACTATGGATGGTCATGCTCGCCATGGCATGGGATCTCTACTGTAACCTTCCTGCAGATCATACAGTAGGCATTAGAAGTTACCGAGAAGTTACTACATCCTTAGACACCCTCCCCTTCCGGTTTTGTCATTTCATCTGGGTTAGGCAAGCCATATGGTTATCAGTACACTACCCGAGTGTATTAACAACATCTTGAAAGTATGGCCCAAATTTATCCCTATCCTCCTTAACGACATCTAGCCCTAGGAATTGGAAGTCCCTCTCCATATACCTCCCATCGATGAGTATAACTCTAGCCATGGACTTCCATAATCCCCAGAAGTTAAAAGAACTATTGGAATAGGTTTATTGGTTCAGTTCTTCCCAGCCCATAAGATGATATTTGTAAGAATTCTCATTCGTGGTTATGGGATCCCACAAAATCCTTGAATTAACTGACCCCAAGGCCCATGAGTGGGTTTCTCTATCAACCACTTCCTCATAACATGCAACCAATGCATTAGTCATATATCATCACTATGAATATATTCTACCACATTCCATCAAGAGAAAACGACTTTATCATACACCACCCTATCCATAATAAATTATGAATAGTTAACAAATGCATATTACCTCTTTCCATAATATGATGGTAATCATCAACATAAAAATATGTATTCCCCATGAAGTAACATCATCATGAATAACATATAATAACATTATATCCTTATCATAATAACGTGGTCCATATACCATAAGCATTTTAATATCATTATGAATACTAAGCATTTCTACCCAACTATCCTGGGAAATCCCATTATGATAACATGATCATAATTATAAGAACACATGTCATAAAAAACCACATGCAACCATAGCCATCTACCTCATCAAATACTAATGAATTAGAGAATATTTTCATGGTACTCACCACATGTTATCATAAGAATCATGAAATATCTCATGTCGTCACAAAACCATAATGTATACACCATATATTCCTGCATGCCGATCATAAGCTATCTTTATACAAAGAACCACATGTTATTACATCATGTCGTCACAAAATATCATCATAAATAGTCACATGTAGTTAGCAAATGTCATGAAGTTACAAAATATTATCAAAATAAATCATTGCCTGCTATTATCATGTCATTCCAGGGATATCACATCATTATATCATTGTCAACAAAGATCATAGGAATCAGTTACTCACATATGAACGTCAATTTAATAAATTCATATGTATTCCTAATATTGTAGGACATCATCAATACAATATCGTCATAAATCAAATTACCTCAACATTCTTTCATCAAGATGTACTTGTACAACCATAACATGCCCTCAAATCATTTTATCACCATATATATATATAAGTGCTTCAACATAACATTATGAATGTGATAATAGTATCAATACATAGAATATATAAAACCAATAAGACATCATGCCATCATGATTAATCAATCATAAACAAACTCACTAGTATACATGAATAATCATCAATATGTATGGTCTATCACATATAATGCCATAGAATGATCATCAAGAACCCATCTAGTACATGCATGATTAAGTTTCCAATCTAGGTTGACTCTACAAAAGTTTCATCGTGAAATTCATTCATAAACAATAATTTATGGGATTGGTTTGGTCAACACCTCAAAAAGATAAATGGTTTTGATTCGTGTCGCCCAGGAAGTCGACTAGAGGACAATAGAGACGACTGAATGAGTCAGGATTTGTTATGGAAGAAGCTAACAATGTTCTATACTGAATAAGAGAGCCAATATAATATTAAACAATAGAAATGACTGGAGCAATAAAAAAAACCAATCACATGAAAATGTAAGCAAGGAATTGATAATGTAGAAACCCCATGGGTGAAAAATCTGGTTTTTTTAGTAGTCGTTTATGTGTTGTTGGTCTCTTAAGTCTGTAGGAAAAAAATGCAGTGAGTTGATGGACTTGTTTACATATACAAAGGTCAAATGAAGGAACCAAGAGGAACCAATCAAGCCTCCTCTTCTGGGACCTGTCTTAGTGTAGTCAAGAACGAGGAACCCCCTTCATATTCATGATTACATGTATGTGTGTGTATGAGGGATTCTTGGGTATATACCCACTCCATTTCAGTTACAAAGAAACATTTATAACTGATTAAGGAGACCAACCATCTTCTTCCCATTCATTGGCTAGAAGAAGATGAAGAGACATCATTGCCATGATGATTGCATCTTCGTGATGCTTGCTGATTGTTCAGAATGTCGCCTGACATGTAGTCGATTCATCAATGATGACGTGCATGTATTATGAATGAATCTTGCATAATATTGCATGATTCGACTAATTTGATGACTTATTTGATTAATTGATTGATCCGCAGGGCCGACTAAGTCGATGGATTGACTGGTATGTAGGGCCAACTGAGTTGATAGATCCGACCAAGGAGTCGACTGGGACTAAGCACTAGTCGATGATGCTAGTCAAGTCTTGGGATGGATCACGTTTTAATATTTTTTCCTCATCCAAGTTCACTAGTAAAACATTCCATTTATCTAGGACATATATAGCTAGAGCAATGCACTCTAATTTGGAGAATGGAATTCCATAATAAGTAGTTAATAACATTGCGAGCACATCAATTGTTAAACTCTTATCTTACATCATTCTAAGAACTATTATACACAATAGTACACACGTAGTTATGTCCACTTGATCTTCATCCTTTATTCATCACCACAAATATAATTTTACTATTGAAATTCCCTAGTTTTATGTTTTAACCTCAAATTTGATGTCAAGTTTCCCCTATAACAAGTATCTACACTAGGATTCATAAATCATGACTATGCACTTGATATGTCCACTAGATATCACCTCAAATATATTAAGTGGTGTACCGGCCCTCATGGATTTCCATGTCATATATGGATATACAATGATGGTGCTACCCTAGATCAAGCTTTGGATGTGACAACATTATCCTGATTAAAACTTTTTTTCCCGCACTTATTTGCTACAATTAAAGAACCCCAACAAGTATGTCCAAGTAATGCTCAAATTGATGAGATGATTTGTGAAGTGAATCAAGATAATGGAAATCCGCCTATGTATGCACATTTTCTATATTAATTTTAAATTTTTATACCAATATAATCACTCTGGGATTCTATTTGGAAAGAATCAAAGAAATTTCTATCACATGTTTCAAAATCATTGTGTTACCTTTCCTCCCCTCTTGAAGAGGTGATTCCCTTAGAGCCATGCATCCTCAACGATAATCATGAATCCATCTTATGTGTTTTATGAAATATAAAGAAGTATTCCTTAGGCCGAAGAAAATGTCTTTAAAATGTTGCATAGAACTTGTGTCAAATGTAACATAACCAAAATGTATCATGCTAAAAAGCATAATAATTCATGAATCAATAAGTGATACAAAACCCTAAGTGAAAATGGTGTTTAATGCCCATTATGGTACACACATTGCCTCCAAGTAGAGGACTGTCAGTGTAATATTAGACAAGCGGGATTTCTAGAAAGTTATGGTCATTAATATTCCGACCAAATTGAGTTAGAAACCAAAACATATGGAAGAATTCAGGGGAGACACGAGGTAAAATCCTATCCCTTGGGATATGAAAGGAAGTTGAGAATCCATTGCAAAAATATTTAATTAATTAAAAAAAACAAAGGATAGCATATCAAACTATTTAATTCCATGAAAATATCATCCAATACCAATTGCAAGAGATGAGAGAGATGGAGTGTTGAAATACATAGGAAATATGTGTAGCTACTTTCAAAAGACAACATTTTTTAATAGATAGACTTTGATGAAGCATATACCCAGGCCACGTGCATTTAAGCAAAAAGAAAGAAAATCAAGAATCCAATTTCCTCTGCTAGAGGGGCAAGTAAAGATCAAACAAATCCATTTTATGGGAGAAGCTATTGGATAAGAAGGTAAAGAAACACCTTGATAATACAACCCATATACAAATATATGGAGCTAAAATAGGCCTATAGCAGCAATTTTGTAAACACTAAGATATTGAGGAATACTAAATATAGTTGTCGGGATCTATTGTAACGAATTGATTCTAAAGTCTAAGAAAGGGAGAAATTCCTTTGTAGCCAAACCAAAGGATGCATAAGTGCCAAGGAGCAGATCATAAATAGTGCACAAAAAGAAAATGAAAGGTTGGAATTAGTGTCCAACCAATAACCAATGATAGTTGAGAAATGAAGGGAGAAAGATATTGATCTAAGCAGCAAAAAAAAAGATTTCAAAGTCAGTGGTGAAGACTTAAACCATGATACATCTATCATTGTATACAATGAAATGATTTCATAATACATCTATCATTGTATGCACTAAAATGATTTCATTATTTTAGAAACATGTGGAGCTGAAGGTGATAAAATTGTAAGCTCAAATTTTCAATTTAAGTTGATATGAAGTGGTTCCTTGTGACATCGACAAGATAGTTATGGGAAATTCTGTAGTACCCATACCCTGCCTTAGTATTTGTCGGCCTCAATGTAAATATTGTGTTTGTGCAATGGGTGTTGACCCTAGTGTGGAGCTCAAGGCCAAGGCCCCACTAGTGGATGCTTAAGGTTTGCTTTCATAAGCAAGTATTTGACAGTGGAGCTATGCATGTGCTATTAAGACATGAAATTTTGTAATTAATGTAAATGTTTAATATTTCAATGAAATACCCAAAACTGGCTAAGTGAGGCAGCTAATGAGAAGGGGGATAAGGTATCCACTAGGGAGAGGTGAGGGGGTTGTGGGATGGTGACCCATCCTACCACTTGGGAAGGGGGAAACCGATTTGATTCCCTGTACGAGTATGGATTCGGTTACAAAAGGTGGAGAAGGAAAGCTGGTGGAGGATATTCGCAGGAGATAAAAAAACATTGAGATCTGAGAAGGGGGTTCGTTTTTTGTTTGAAGGTGGTTCCATTCTATGGAGGAGAGGGATGTTGAGTGTGGGGAGGGGCGTGAATAGTAGAGATATGCCAAGGAAACCAGAGGAACCCTATTCTTGCTATGCATTAGTGATCCATACTTCTTCGGATCCCGAAACGCAGAGCCAGCTATGAGATAGAGGAAGAAGACGAGATTTCCTATGTGAGTCGTAGTATTAGAGTTGAATTCCATAGGAATCCCGCGCGTCTACGTGATCTGTGGATAGAACCCCGAAGACTAGTCCGAAGGTGGATTATAGGGCGTGAATAGCTTGAGGAAGATGTGTGAATCCTGGAATCTGTGAGTAGAGAGTCGAGTTATGGGACAGAGCTTAATCTGCAACCCTGTGATGAACCAACTTGTTTAGCATATGTGAAAGGTAGGGTTAGGGTTGGAATGCTTGATAAAACTAGTGAAGACTATAATCTCATAGAACTAGTAGTCGGACCTTCTTATGCCCACCCTGAATAGTACTGGAAGGAAAGGGGACTTGAGGGACTGTGTAGTAGAGAAGAGGACCTTCCTTGTGTTGGGTGAGGTGGATAATGTGGGTGCCATATATGCTAAGTGATTGAGATATCTATAGCTCTGTGATTGAACTCACTGACTTAGCAATATCCTCCTTGTTTCCTTATATGCTTGATAAACCCAACTGTAGGTTGGCTTAGCATTGGAGTAGACCTGATTGTTGGAGAGCCTACCTAGCCCTCCTTAGTGGATACAAAACCCATCCCAGGGGTGGTCTCTCAGCTGAAAGAGTATAGGCTAGACAGAGACCTAATGTTGGGTGGAACATTGCTCTCACTTAGCTAGTTGCTGGTGCAACTTTAAGATACAAAGATAAGTGTTCTGTGGAGTGAATGATGCTATTCCACATGTTATTATTATGTTGTTTTGCTGAAGCTGTTGAATGAATTGTATATGAATGCGAGCAATAGGTAGACCATGTGTAAGCCTAAGTGGAAGGTTGTGTGCGGGTTGAATGTTTCATTCAGTTGCATGAGTTTAATGCATTGCTAATTTTGCATGTGTTAGATGTATGGTTAGCCTTAGCTTCATTTATTATATGTATTTTTTTATGAGATGTTTACCCTTGTAAATGGACTGCTTAACCTCACTTAATCATGGGGAATGGTTACATGGCTTGTGGTATTCTTAACCCTCTCTGTGAGTCAGGGGAAAGATGGGGTTATCGCAGGAAAGAGGTAGAGACCTGTTGAAGGATGGAAGACACCGTAAAAGGCTTATAGACAAGAATTGAGAGGAGAAAATGAGGAGTTTAGATACCTCGGTTGGGAAGGGAATTGTACCATTGGATAGGTCTCTCCAAGAGATTTCCAACGGTACCAACCTTGCTTCATTTGGACCCAGGATGAGGAAGCTATGACCCTTGGAATTTTCCTTGGAAACTTGTTGAATAAGGGTCTTGAGCATGACCCTTTCCGCATCCACAATGCGGATTGCAGATTGCGGAAGGTCATTTGACGGAGAAGTTGGATTTACGCATTTCCGCATCCACAATGCGGATTGCAGATTGCAGAAGGTCGTTGACGGAGAATTTGGATTTCCATATTTTTGCATCCGTAATGCGAATTGCGAATTGTGGAAGGTCGTTTGGCAGAGAAGTTGGATTTCTGCATTTCCGCATCCGCAATGCAGATTGCGAATTGCGGAAGGTCGTTTGGCGGAGAAGTTGGATTCCCGCATTTCTGCATCCGCAATGTGGATTTCAAATTACGGAATGCCGTTGGCATAGTAAATTGCAGTTTTTCATTTCTGAATCCTGCAACGCGAATTGTGGATTGCGGAATGCGGATTGCGGATCGACGGCTATTGCGGCTGTGTGTGGTTTTGGAAGTAAAGAAGAAAAAAAAATCCATGAAGGATCTTCGGTGGCCTTGGAAGGCCACAAGCGAGATCAGGGGACGTTACAAAGTGGTATCAGAGCTTTAGTTAGAACACTAGGGTTGTTAGGGCCAAACCATGGAAGAAATCGCACGTAAAGAAATGCCCATGGCACTATTTTTAACCTAACCGAACTCTTATTTATTAACTAGTTAATGAATAATTTACAGATTATATAGATGTTTCAAGTTATATGCTATCTAATAAACAATTATATCATGCACAGTGATTGCAGCAGGTTATAATTGAATCGTACAGCAAGGCCATGTGCAATAAAGTAAGAATGGTGACTGTTAATGATGCACGGGAGGGCCTACGAGCCTGAAGAAGACGTGCTAGGGGAAAACATGCAGGAAGAGCATGCTTAAACAAAGTCTAATGGAAGAAGGGAGAAGGTGACTCCCCATAAATGAGTTGAGGCCATGGCAAGTTTTAATGAGAGGCTGATAAAGGCTCAGGAAGAGTAGCACCAACTCAATGCAACCATTCTGCAGAGCCTCACTGACATGCATCAGAGGGTAAATATGGGGTCCAACCAAAGTAATATGGGAAGAGTAGAAAGGAATGTAATTAGTCACTCTAGAGGCCATTCTAGGCAGAGGACTCCAACCCATAGAAGGGGTTCTGTGAGCAAAAGGCACAAAAAATCCTCTTCGGGATCTCCTTCCAATAGGTCGGGACACTCCCGAGACTCTCAAATGAGTCCAAAGCACACTTACCAAAGGATTGAGAGAAGAAGGAAGTACAGAGGAATCCCACAAGGAGAATTTAGGAAATCAAGACCTCCTAACTTTGATGGAGAAAGTAAGACAGGACAGGAGGCAGAGGCATGGCTACTTGGAATGAAAAAGTACTTCAAAATGCATGATTATTCAGAAAGTGAGAAAGCTAGGGTTTCTAATTACAATCTGAATGGTAGATATTCCATTTGGTGGGAACATCTCATGAAAGTGAAGAGAACCAATGAAAGAAGGATCAAACGGGAATGATTTAAAAGATACTTTAAGGAAAAATACCTATCAGCTAGGTATTATGACAACAAGAGAAAGGAGTTCAATGAACTCAGGTTGGGGCAAAATTCCATGGAGGAACATGTTCATAAATTCTTGGAATTGTCAAGGTATGTATACTACATCAAGAATGAACGGGTGAATATTTAGTGTTTGCTTGGAATCCTACCACATAACTACAAGGATAGGATTGAGTTTGTCCATCCACCAAGTTTGGATGAAGCCATTAGAATGGCCATGCTATGTTATGAGAAGAATAAAGGAAGGGCAGACACTCAACCAGCATGGAAAGGAAATCCTAAAGGAGGATTTGAACCAAGGAGAAGTGGCTTCAAGCCACCCTTCAAGAATCAGTCCAGAAAATTTCCACAGGGACAACCAACAGGAAGTGGATTCAAACCGGCTGTAACATCAGAGAAAACATCAAAAGGACCACTTCATTGTTGGGGATATGGAGACAACCACATGCTTAGAGATTTCCCAAATCGAAGAGGGAATCCCCGAAGCTTGCACACCATGGGATAAGAAACTACAGTAGAAGATATGGCCAGAGCCACACCTCGAATCTATGCAGCACTCGATGATCACTAGGAAGAACACCAGTAAGCAGTCGTAGAAGTTGAAGGTAAGATTACTAAGCAATCTATTTTTGTTTTAATTGATCCAGGATCCACTCATAGTTATGTGTCTCCTAAGGTGGTTGAAATTTTTTCACTTAGTAAAGTGAAACATAGTAAGTCTTGGTTAGTTCAACTATCCACTGGGACTAAGAGAAAGGTGATTGAAGTAGTGGTGGAATGTTCCATAGAGATGAATGGACTTCCCACCAAGGTAAACTTGAATGTACTACCCTTAGGATCTTATGATGCCTTGATAGGCATGGATTGGTTAGAGAAGCATAGAGCCAAGATCGACTGCTATAAGAAGGTGCTTGAGTGTATTGATGATGAAAGAAGACCAAGGTTGGTTAAAGGAATTCCAAAACAAGTTTTAGTAAGGCATATTTCATCCTTACAACTTAGAAAGTTCTAAAAAAGGGTTGTCAATTATATGTTGTGCATATATCAGATTCAACAGAAGATAAAGGGACAAAGTTAGAATACTTTCAGTTGTTGCATGAGTTCCAGGATGTATTTCCAGATGAAGTGCCAGGACTACCACCCAAGAGAGACATTGATTTCTCCATTAACCTTGTTCCAGGAGCAACACCAAGCTCCAAATCCATTTATAGAATGAGCACACCTGAGCTGATAGAATTAAAGATGCAACTGTAAGAATTAATGGACAAAGAGTATATCATACATAGTGTATCTCCTTGGGGTGCACTTGTGTTATTTGTTAAGAAGAAGGATGGAACCTTGAGACTATGTATAGACTACAAGCAGTTAAATAAGGTAACAATCAAGAACAAGTATCCATTTCCAAGAATTGTTGACTTATTTGATCAGTTGAAGGAAGCTAAAGTATTTTTCAAGATTGACTTGAGGTCTAGCTACCATCAAGTGAGGATAAAGGATGAAGATATTCACAAAACAACTTTCCGAACCAGATATGGATAATATGAGTTCATTGTGGTGCCATTTGGTCTCACCAATGCACCTGCCACATTCATGTGTCTTATGAACAGTGTCTTCAACAAATATATAGATAAGTTTGTAATTGTATTCTTGAATGACATTCTTGCATATTCAAGGAATGAAGAAGAGCACAATGAACATTTGATCATTGTGTTGCAAGTCCTTAGAGAACACTAGCTGTATGCAAAGCTGAGAAAGAGTGACTTCTATCAGCATAAGGTACAATATTTGGGTCATATTATTTCAGCAGAAGGTATTGCAGTAGATCCAGAGAAGATTGAGGCCATAATGGATTGGCCTACTCCGAGAAATGTTGCAGATGTAAGATATTTTATGGGCCTAGCAGATGTTGGAGAAATGTTCATTGAAATTTTCTCCAAGACAGCTCACCCAATTACATCATTACAAAGGAAGGAAGTCAAATTTATATGGTTTGAGAAGTGTGAAAGGAGTTTCTAGAAGTTAAAAGAATTACTTACCAGTGCTCCTGTTTTAAAGATTGCAGATCCAAGTAAAGACTTTGTGGTGTGCACATATGCTTGCATTGAAGGATTGGGTGGGGTACTCATGCAAGAAGGATTTGTACTTGGCTATGAGTCAAGGAAGTTGAATTATCATGAAAGGAACTATGCCACACATGACTTAGAGCTAGCATCCATAGTGCATGCTCTCAAAAAATGGAGGCATTACCTTTTGGGAAGAAGATTTGAACTCATGACGGACCACATGAGTTTAAAATAGTTTTTTGACCATCCAAATCTAAATGCCAGGAAAACTAGATGGATGGAGTTTCTGTGAGTTTGATTTGGAGATTAAGCATGCCAAAGGAAAGGAGAATAAGGTTGTTGATGCGCTCAGTAGGAACTTTTATGTTGCAACAATAAGTGTTTTTAAAACAGTTTTGAAGGAAAGGATCATTGAAGTTCAAGCTAATGATGAAGCTTACCTATAAATCAAAGAGAAGTTGCAGTAGGGAAAAGTGGATGACAAGTGTGTAGGATATCAGATTGGAGAAGATGATGTCCTTATGTACCAAGATTCCAGACTGTACATTCCAAACTGTGCAGAATTGAAGGAGCTTGTGTTGGGCGAGATACACCAAAATCCATATTCTGGTCACCCAGGGTATCATAAAATTATAACCGCAGCAAGGAAGCAATTCTTTTGGAATGGGATGAAGAAGGACGCAGCAGAGTATATTGATAGATGTCAAAAGTGTCAGTAGGTCAAGGAAGAGCATCAACATCCAGTAGGATTGTTGCAACCATTGCCCATTTCCGAATGGAAGTGGGAAGTGATTTATATGGACTTTATAACAGGTTTTCCCATGACTATGAAGAAACATGATTCTATTATGGTTGTAGTGGAAAAGCCATCAAAAGTAGCTCACTTTATCCTAGTTCAGTCTACTCACAAGGAAAATGATATTGTAAATATCTTCATGAAGGAGATATTCAGGTTGCATGGATTGCCCAAGGCAATAATTTCAGACCGGGACACAAAATTCACTTCCAATTTTTGGAAAGGGTTATTTCAAGACTTGGGGACTAAGTTGAATTTCAGTACAACCTATCATCCTCAAACAGATGGTCAGAATGAGAGAGTAAACTAGATTCTTGAAGACATGTTAAGGATGTATGTGATGGATAAGCCATCCAAGTGGGAGGACTACCGACACTTGGTAGAATTAGCCTACAACAATGGGTACCAGGCATTGTCGAAGATGAGCCCTTTCAAAGTCTTGTATGGCAGAGAATGAAGAACTCCAGTGAATTGGAACATCCTAGTGAACAGGGTAGTGCTTGGACCATAAATGAATGAAGAGATGGAACAAGAGGTTGTTAAGATCAGGCAGAATTTGAAGGTAGCTTAGGACAGATAGAAGAGTTATGCATATTTGAAGAGAGTACACAAAGAATTCCATATTGGGTATCATGTTTACTTGAGAGTGAGACCAAGGAAGAGCTCCATGAAGTTGGGAAGTTGTGCCAAGTTGACACCCAGATTATGTGGACCATTTGAAGTCCTTGGTAAAATAGGACCAGTTTCATATAGGATTGCATTTCCTGCTAACATGAAAGCTCATAATGTTTTCCATGTCTCTTTGCTTAAGAAATATGTACATGATCCTAATCACATCATTGATTGGCATGTGATACAGGTGGAACCAGAGGGAGAAATCCAAGTGGAGCCTATATGAATCCTCGACATGAAGGTTACATTACTCTGGAGGCGAGCCATCAAATAGGTAAAGGTGCAATGGAAGCACCTTAGTCCAAAGGAGGCGACCTGGGAGTTGGAAGATGCCATGAAGGAGGCATTCCCGTTTTTGTTTAGTTTTGAGAACACCGAGGACGGTGTTGTTCTAAGGGGGAGGGAGTTGTAATACCCCTACCCTACCTTAGTATTTGTTGGCCTCAATGTAAATATTGTGTTTGTGCAATGTGTGTTGACCCTAATGTGGAGCTCATGGACAAGGCCCCACTAGTGGATGCTTAAGGTTTTCTTTCATAGGCAAGTATTTGACAGTGGAGTTATGCATGTGCTATTAAGCCATGAAATTTTGTAATTAATGTAAATGTTTTAATATTTCAATGAAATACCCAAAACTAGCTAAGTGAGGCAGCTAATGAGATGGTTTCTAAGGTATCCAGTAGGGAGAGGTGAGGGGGTTGTGGGATGCTGACCCATGCTTCCACTCGGGAAAGGGGAAATCGATTTGATTCCCTGTACGGGTACAAATTCAGTTACAGAAGGTGGAGAAGGAAATCCTGCTGAGGATATTCGTGGAAGATAAAAACAGTGTTGAGATCTAAGAAGGGGGTTCTTTTTTGGTTCGAAGGTGGTTCCATTCTATGGAGGAGAGGGGTGTTGAGTGCAGGGAGGGGCGCGAATAGTAGAGATCTGCCAAGGAAATCAGAGGAACCCTGTTCTTGCTATGTGCTAGTGATCGAGACTTCTTCGGATCCTAAAATGCAGAGCCAACCATGAGATAGAGGAAGAATACGATATTTCCAATGTGAGCAGTAGTAGTAGAGTTGAATGCCATAGGAATCCCACACGTCTACGTGATCTATGGGTAGAACCCTGAAGACGAGCCCGAAGGTGGATTGCAAGGCGTGAATAGCTTGAAAAAGCTATGTGAAGCCTGGAATCCGCGGGTAGAGAGTTGAGTTGTGGGACAAAGCTTAGTATGCAACCCTATGATGAACCTGTTGATGTATTTGTAACTTCGGAAGATATTCTTCTATGTATTACATTTGTACTTTATTGTATATCCCATAGAGATGTATTATTCCTCTGATTGGAAGTGTCGTCATTTGTATTTGTAAGTGTCATCATGTGCATAGACAAGTGTCGTCATTTGTATTGATGGGTTATTAGACCACCAGTGTGGGGTCGGCCCTGGTTAGCACATGTGGTTGGGTTATTAGGCTTGATTAGCAAGTCGGCCCCAGTGGATTATTCGCAGGTCAAGTTAGTGTATAAATAGAGAGGTTGTGTCTCTCATTTAGATCATTCACTCACTTCTCAAGCTCGCATAGATAAGAGATAAAGTGGCGCACTAGTGGAGGAGGAGGAGCATCGGCTAGAGACATCTTATTGGGTTTGATCATTGTGATATTGTATTGGGGCTTATCTTATCTCTGAGGAAGTTGCGGGGTTTTTCACCTTCTTGGTTTTCCCCAGTGAAACTTCGTGTCTCTTGTGTGATTGCTTTTGTGTTTATGATTGATATGTTGTACATGTTATTCTCTTAGTGATCCTGAATGATAATGGAATGAAATTATCGAAAAATTAACATGGTATCAGAGTTGACCTAAGAAGAAGGCACTGTGCTGCTGCTGAAGCTAGGGATTCTTAATATTTGGGTTTCTCTTCACAGATCATCAAAGGCAGAAGGCTAGATTGACTCTTCTTGGAAGGGCGCATCTTTCTGTCGAGACAGAATTCAATTCTGAGCATTTTCAGTTTTGACCCTAAAAATTAGGGTTTCCACAAAAATAGGAATTT
The DNA here is from genome assembly GCA_027924585.1 of Larix kaempferi. NCBI lineage: Eukaryota > Viridiplantae > Streptophyta > Pinopsida > Pinales > Pinaceae > Larix > Larix kaempferi. The sequence continues at coordinate 2,236,125 of BSBM01000857.1, read as the reverse complement.
CTAAAATTTGAGGACATAGCTGGAAGCCCCTTGGAAAAATCGAAGTTTATAGCTTTGGATCGAACTTTTTGGTTGGGTGAAGCTCCGGGAAACTGAAACCCTAATTCAGGGTCCTCCCTAGTGAATCCAAGAGATTGAAAAGCATTTCTGAAGGGTGAAACTTTGCAGTTTTCAATTTCTGAGTATACCAGGATGATCAGCTCATCAAGGCGCATCTTTCTATCCTTTTAGAATTTTGAAATTCACATTTTGAATTTTTAGGGTTTCTCTGACAAACCCTAATCCAGCTCCAGATCCAGTTTTTAGCAAATCAAGTTGTAAGACCTAAATCTTTTTCTATTTCCATTTGAAGTACTTTTTAAGATGTCTCACCACACCAAGCTTGAGGATAAGCTTGAAGGGGCTGATAACTTCCGATCATGGAAGTATAGGATTGGGTTAATCTTAGAAGAGAATGAGTTGGACAACTACATAAAGGAAGAGGTTCCAGTTCCAGAAGAAGAAGAGGCTAAGACCTTACACAAGAAGAACCTGGTCAAGGCTAAGAGAATCATTGCTGATTCTATAAAGGACCATCTCATACCCCATGTGTATTCCCTAAAGACACCTAAGGAGATGTTTGACTCCTTGACCAAGTTGTTTGAAGGAAAGAACATAAATCAGAAGATGACTCTGCAGAACCAATTGAAAGGGGTAAAGCTTCAGAATAAAGAGACCATTCAATCCTACTTTTCCAAGATCTCTCAAATCAAGGAACAACTTGAAGTTGTGGATGAAGCAGTGGAGAATGGTGAAATTGTAATGACCTCATTGAATGGCCTACCTAGGTCATGGGACTCCTTCATCCAAGGAATCTGTGCAAGAAGAAAATTGGTCTCCTTCAGTAGACTATGGGAGGATTGTTCACAAAAATAGGCTAGGCTTGTGGCCCGAGAAGAAAAGATGGGAAATGTAGATCAAGCTCTCACATCTCACACCAAGAAAGACAAGCTCAAGAGGGAGCCACCTCATCGCAAGAAATTTTCTCACTACCATCCAAAAGAGAAGAAAGATCTGAGATGATTCAATTGCAATGAGAAAGGACACTTTGCCTCAGACTGTCCCAAGAACAAAAGGGGAAACAACAACAACTTCAACAATAAGAAGAAGAGCAACAAAAGGAGATATCATGCTCATGCTGTTGAGGATGATGAACCTCCCAAGAAGAAAGCTAGAGCAGAAAGTGATGACTTATCTAGTGAAGATGAATATATTCTAATCTCTGCTCTCACAGGTACTATCTCTCATGGATGTAATGATTGGCTTATGGATAGTGGGGCTTCTAAACATATGACTGGGTTTAAAGAATCTTTCATGGACCTATCTAAACATGAATCACCTTACAAGGTGAAACTTATGGATGACTATCAATATCCCATAAAAGGAAGTGGTGAAGCCTCCTACAAACTAGACTCTGGGAAGTCTATAAAAATGCAAGATGTTTTACATGTACCTGGACTTAAGAAGAATCTTCTCTCCATATATTCTTTGGATGGAAAGGGAATGATAGTTGTATTTGTGGATGACCAAGTACTCATGTGGCCAAAGGGTAAGACCATAGATGATGCAGTAGTGATTGGATAGAAAGAGGGAGGATTGTACAAATTGAAGGGACAACCTAAACATGCCATGGTACATGAATCCATGGAGCCAAGTGAACTTTGGCATAGAAGGACTGCTCATGTGCACTATAGAGCACTACCAATTGAAAGTAAAGCTACAGAGGGTCTTCATGAAATCAAGACAAAGCATGAAGGTGTTTGCAAAGGATGTGCAAAAGGAAAAAAACATTAAGAAGACATTTCCAAGCAGTGAAAGCAAAGCTAAAGGAATCTTGGAAATTATCCACTCCAATGTATGCAGTCCAATGTCATCCAATTCTCTGAGTGGGTATGTAAACTATGTCTCTTTCATTGATGATTTCTCTAGGAAGACTAGGGTTTACTTCTTGAAGAACAAAGATGAAGTGTTTGATGAGTTCAAGGAATTCAAAGCCTTGATGGAAAATCAAACTGAAAAGAAGATCAAGACATTCAGATCCGACAATGGCGGAGAATTCACTTCAAGTGATTTCAAGAAGCTATGCAGTGATTCAGGGATTAAGAGGGAGTTGACTACTCCTTACAATCCACAAGAAAATGGAGTTGCAGTAAAGAAGAATAGAACTATCATGGAAGCAGCACGGGCAATGCTTCATGACCAAGATCTTCCTATGCATCTATGGGCAGAAGCAGCTAGGACAGTTGTATATGTGCAGAACAGAACACCTCACAAGATATTGGACAACAAGACACCAGAAGAGGTCTTCTCTAGTAAGAAACCTGAAGTCATCCATCTCAGAATATTTGGTTGTCCAGTATATACACATATTCCAAAGGAAAAGAGGACTAAGCTAGGTCCTTCAGGAAAGAAGGGCATCTTTATGGGGTACAGTGAAAACTCGAAGGCTTACAGAATATACTTTCCAAGGTTCAAGAAGATTGATGTCAGGAGGGATGTAACATTCAATGAGGAATCAGCCTACATCAAATCAAGGAAGACACATGTTGAATATCATGAAGAACCAAAGGAATCCATATTTTAAGATACCACTATGAATGAAGCAATTCCAGAAGCAATCCGTGAAATTGAAGATCCACAAGAACCTATAGATACACCATGTGAGAAGAACTCTCACAAGAGGAAACCTACATGGGCTAGAGAGCTCATCCAAGATGCAGAAAGATATGGTATTCCAGAAGAGGAACACAGAGAAAGGAAAAGGACAAGGTCACACACTAGCTATGCTGCCTTGCTCTGTGACATTATGAACAAAGAACCTTCCAGTTATGAAGAGGCAGCGGAAATGAAAGAATGGAAGGATGCCATGGTCGAGGAATACCAATCAATCATGAAGAATGATGTTTGGGATGTGGTCCCAAGACCATAAGGGAAGTCTGTTGTGACTTCCAAAATCAAGCATGCTGCAGATAGTAGCATAGAGAAATACAAGGCGAGGTTTGTATCTCGTGGCTTCTCTCAGAAAGAGGGAATAGACTATGAAGAGACTTTTGCTCCAGTAGCCAGATACACTTCCATCAGAACAATACTTGCTTTGGCTACAGTGATGAAGTGGAAGGTACACTAGATGGATGTCAAGACAACTTTCTTGAATGGTGTAGTCGAAGAAGAAGTGTATGTGGAGCAGCCACTTGGTTTTGAGACACATGACAGGGAGTCATATGTGTGCAGATTGAAGAAATCCTTGTATGGCTTGAAGCAAGCTCCTAGGACTTGGTATGGTAGGATGGACAGTTTTCTATCCAGTTTGGGATTCACCAAGAGTAAAGCATATTCCAACCTCTACTACAAGGTTGAGGAAGGAAATCCTGTGATACTAATCCTATATGTCGATGACCTGTTTGTTACAGGAGAGGATGGGCTGATTTCCGACACCAAGAGGAAGCTTGCAGCCGAGTTCGAGATGAAGGACTTGGGGATGATGCACTATTTTCTAGGCATGGAGGTGTGGCATAGTGCAGATGGGATCTTCCTTGGATAAGGGAAGTATGCAGTAGAGATCCTGAAGAGGTTCGGGATGATGGACTGCAAGGCCATGGCCACACCTATGGCATCGAACCTAAAGCTTTTGTGTGATGCTTCATCTGAGCCAGTTGATGTCATGGTGTATCGTCAGATGATTGGGTCCTTGATGTACCTGACGAACACAAGACCAGATATTTGCTTTGTTGTGAACACATTGAGCCAGTTCCTGACGGATCCGAGAAGTGTTCACATGGTTGCTGTAAAGCATATTCTGAGGTACCTGAAGGGTACGGTTGATTATGGGCTCAAGTATGATGCGAATCAAAAGTTTAACCTAGAGGGTTATGTTGATTCAGATTGGGAAGGCAGTGGTACAGATAGGAAGAGCACTTCGGGGTGTTGCTTCAGTATGGGATCATGTGTGATCTCTTGGTTTAGCAGGAAGCAGTCCTACGTAGCACTGAGTACAGCCGAAGCAGAGTATGTTGTAGCCTGTTCGGATAGTTATGAGGCAGTATGGTTGAGGAATCTACTATCTGAGTTATTTGATCTCCTGTTGGATGCTACTGGTATCTATTGTGACAACTAGAGTTGTGTAAAGTTGTCTGAGAACCCAGTGTTCCATGACAGGTCGAAGCACATTAAGATCAAATATCACTATATCAGGGATATGGTGCAGAAAGGAGCAGTGAAGCTCCTGTATGTTGTGACGGATGAGCAGGTTGCAGATGTGTTGATGAAACCACTAGCCAGAGTGAAGTTTGAGTACTTCAGAGGGAGGCTTGGTGTTCTTCAGATTGAAGATACTTCGAGGAAGAAGTGATGGGACACATTTGCAGGAGCGATTCCAAGCATGGTGAGAGGAGGATCCTTCCCATGGCTGTGGATGTAAGTGTTGTGTGATGAGCATCAGGATGATGCTCCAGTTACTGCTCTGTATGATCAGTTGGATCATGTATATGTATATGCATTAGTTGGATGCTTTGTATGTATCAGGTGGATACATTGTATGATCAAGTGGATCATGTATGATTATATGCATCAGGTAGATACTTGGTATGCATCAGGTGGATGCACTGTATGATCAGGATGATCATGGATGACGAGCTTCAGGATGTTGCTCCAGATGACATGCATCAGGACGATGCAGTGACAATGATCAGGATGATCATGGATGACGAGCTTCAAGATGTTGCTCCAGATAACATGCATCAGGACGATGAAGTGACGATGATCAGGTTGATCATGAATGATGAGTATCAGGACGATGCTCCGGACGACATTCATTAGGACGATGCAGTGTTGATGATCAGGATGATCATGTATGATGAGTTCCGAAGACACAGATGCACATAGGATTTTCAGACATGGTGTAGATGTGTTCTCCCATGGTTGTGATATAATTGCCGAGCTTTTCCGACAAAGGTGTAGATGTGTTCTCCCAAGGTCGTGATGTAATTGTTGAGCCATTCTTTACAAGGTGTAGATGTGTTCTCCCACGGTAAAGATGTAGGGCTAGAGCCATTCTTTACAAGGTGTAGATGTGTTCTCCCACGGTAAAGATGTAAGGGATGAAGCCATTCTTCACAAGGTGTAGATGTGTTCTCCCACGGTGAAGATGTAAGGGCTAGGGCCATTTGAGCATGGTTGAAGTTTGTCTTCCCATGGCTGCGATATAAGTGTTGTGCCATTCCTAGCATGGTTGAAGTGTGTCTTCCCATGGATATGGATATAAGTGCAGTGCCATTCTCGCATGTTTGAAGTGTGTCTTCCCATGGCGCAGATATAAGTGCTGAGTCGTTCACAGATGGTTGAAGTGTGTCTTCCCATGCTAGTGAGTGTAAGTGTTGTGTGATGTGCATCTGGGTTGTGCTTCGTGAACGATGTTATGATCACTATGATCATGAGTATTAGGATGATACTCTGTGGCCGTGGACAGGTTGTGCATTGGCATGTAAAATTTCCTGGGATATCCGATAGGTTGAGCTGTGTGCTCGTAAGCAGTCCTGGGATGCTCTTTCGAGGTTTTGTTGACTCATGTAATAAGTCCTGAGGATTCCACAGTATGGCCAGTGATGATGAAGACCTACAGGTGGTGGGCCTACATCCAGCATGAAAAAGGGCTGGCTCTGTAGAACTTCATATGACGAGCAGATTTCAGAGATAGCCCAGTGATCGAGATGTCGAGTACAACAGCTGTGATGATGATGATGCTCCGTGATCCAATGATGATGATCCAGCTCCAGAATTGAAGACTTGCGCCAATATGTATTGATGACCTGTGACGAAATAATACCTTCCTAGTTAAGAGGGAGTGTTGATGTATTTGTAACTTTGGAAGATATTCTTGTATGTATTACATTTGTACTTTATTGTATATCCCACAGAGATGTATTATTCCTCTGATTGGAAGTGTCGTCATGTGCATCGACAAGTGTTGTCATTTGTATTGATGGGTTATTAGACCACCAGTGTGGGGTCGGCCCTGGTTAGCACATGTGGTTGGGTTATTAGGATTGATTAGCAAGTCGGCCCCAGTGGATTATTGGCAGGTCAAGTCAGTGTATAAATAGAGAGGTTGTGTCTCTCATTTAGATCATTCACTCACTTCTCAAGCTCGCATAGCTAAGAGAGAAAGTGGCGCACTAGTGGAGGAGGGGGAGCATCGGCTAGAGACATCTTATTGGGTTTGATCATTGTGATCTTGTATTGGGGCTTATCTTATCTCTGAGGAAGTTGCGGGCTTTTTCACCTTCTTGGTTTTCCCCGGTGAAACTCTGTGTCTCTTGTGTGATTGCTTTTGTGTTTAAGATTGATATGTTGTACATGTTATTCTCTTAGTGATCCTGAATGATAATGGAATGAAATTATCGGAAAATTAACAGAACCAACTTGTTTAGCATATGTGAAAGGTAGGGTTAGGTTTGGAATGCTTGATAAAACGAGTGAAGACTGTAGTCTCATAGAACTAGCAGTTGGACCTTCTTATTCCCACCCTGAATAACACTGGAAGAGAAGGGGTCTTGAGGGACTGTGCAGTAGAGAAGAGGACCTTCCTTGTGTTGTGTGAGGTGGATAATGTGGGTGCCATATTTTCTAAGTGATTGCGATGTCTGTAGCTTTATAGTTGAGCTCACTGACTTAGCAATATCCTCCTTGTTTCCCTATATGCTTGATAAACCCAATTGTAGGCTGGCTTAGCATTGGAGAAGACCTGATTGTTGGAGAGCCTACCTAGCCCTCCTTAGTGGATACACAACCCAGTCAGGGGTGGTCTCTCAACTGAAAGAGTATAGGTTGGACAGAGACCTAAGGTTGGGTGGAACGTTGCTCTCACTTAGCCAGTTGCTGCGACTTCAAGATACAAAGATAAGTGTTCTATGGAGTGAATGATGTTATTCCACGTGTTATTATTAAGTTGTTTTGCTTAAGCTGTTGAATGAATATTATATGAATGTGAGCAATAGGTAGACCATGTGTAAGCTTGAGTGGAAGGATGAGTGCAAGTTGAATGCTTCATTCAGCTGCATGAGTTATATGCATTACTAATTTGGCATGTGTTAGATGTATGGTTAGCCTTAGTTTCATTTATTATATTATTTTGTTATGAGATGTTTACCCTTGTAAATGGACTGTTGAACCTCACTTAATCATGGGGAATGGTTACATGGCCTGTGGTATTCTTAACCCTCTCTGTGAGTCAAAGGAAAGATGGGGTTATGGTAGGAAACACGTAGAGACCTGTTGAAGGATGGAAGGCACCTTAGAGGGTTTATAGACAAAAATTTAAAGGATAAAATGAGGAGGTTATATGCCTTAGTTGGGAAGGGGTTTGTACCATAGGATAGAGCTCTCCAAGAGATTTCCATCGGTACCAACCTTGCCTCATTTGGAGCCAGGATGAGGAATCTATGACCCTTCGAAGTTGCCTTGGAAACTTGCTAAGTAAGGATCTTGAGCATGACCCTTTTCGCATTCGCAATGCAGAATGCGGATTGTGGAAGGTCGTTTGGCGGAGAAGTTGGATTTCCTCATTTTCACATCCGTAATGTGGATTGCGGATGGTTGTTGGCGGATAAGTTGGATTTCCGCATTTCCGCATCCGCAATGCAGATTGCGGATTGCGGAAGGTCGTTTGGCAGAGAAGTTGGATTTCCGCATTTACGCATCCGCAATGCAGATTGCAGATTGCGGAAGGTCGTTTGGCGGAGAAGTTGGATTTCCGCATTTACGCATCCGCAATGAGGATTGCGGATTGCGGATTGCGGAAGGTCGTTTGGTGGAGATGTTGGATTCCCGCATTTCCGCATCTGCAATGCAGATTGCGGAAGGTCGTTGGCACGGTAAATTGCAGTTCCACATTTCCGAATCCCACAATTCGGATTGCCGATTGCGAATTGCGAATCGACGACCATTGCAGTTGTGCGTGGTTTTGGAAGTAAAGAAGTAAAAAAAAAGTCATGAAGGATCTTCAATGGCCTCGAAAGGAAAGAAGGGAGGTCAAGGGACGTTACAAATCCACTTTTATATGACAAATAGATCAGCTTTCACGGGACATACCAACCAATAATTATAGTATCATATTTACTGGTACATCACTAGTTTCATAGTATCGCTCGCCTTTATTCAAGATAGTTTGGCTCGCCTTTATTCAAGATGTGACTTGCATAGATTGGAAAATTCAGGAAATTGAAGGTTTAAGGCTATGGGAAACTTGGCAAAGTTGTGCAATTTCAGTGAAAGGTCAAAGTTTCGATGTGAAAAACTTTAGAATCCAAAAGACATGCATGGATTGGAAAATTCAGGAAATTGAAGGTTTAAGGCTATGGGAAACTTGGCAAAGTTGTGCAATTTTGGTGAAAGGTCAAAAGTTTTGATAGAATAAATTCCAGTGCTAACCGATGACTCCAACAACAGGGGGATAGGACAGAAAAAATCTTGCAGCGAGCTTGTTTGATAACCTATAGATTTCGCTACCCGAAGTTGAAAACTTCCCGCAGTGAAATATTTCATCTGTGGTTTGTTTCTGCTACCAGAAATTTGAAGTGATAACAATTGGCTCCACGGGGGATAGTGTCCTCCTTGCGAGGAACTAAGAACACGCAGACCGATGTGCCTTATCCATTCAACCTATTTTTGAAATCCGTCTCTATCTATTCTTGCTCTGAAACCAATCCATACTGAAAACACACTGCTTTGCATGTTAAAACAAACTGAAAACTAAATAATCAATAAGAAAAGAAAATGACTTGAATTTGTACTAATGCTTTTCTCCATTGGGCTATGGAGTATTTAGTCCTCTAATCTACTACACACCAAATGCTCAAGATGCGAGCTTATTTATGTACATGCACTTACTCTAACCAAATCAGCTGCTATGCTTAGGTATAAGCAAACTTCCAATGTAACCATGTAATGACTTTTTGCATGCAGTTGTTTGAGAAAACCCAAAATTGATATAATATGTGTAACAAAAATTCCATGGGCAGCTTATACTTATAGCTGCAAATTGGTAGCATGCTGAAACCTGCAACATTTGGGACCTTTGAAAAAGAGGACTCCATCCAAACTGCCATTGGATAGTGAAGAACGTGACAAATTTCCACCTTATTTAAAAGACAAAGTTGTTCTTGTGTGAAATTTGCTTCATTTATAAAACTGTAATCCTCTTGTTCTCCTTGAACAACTCATGAATATCATATGCTTCGTAACAGTCAGGAGCAGCAAAATCTTCTAAAATCTGTTGACATTCTTTTTGGGCAGAAATTTCTTCATTAGAGGTCAGCAACATATTTCCTGCAATTTCTGTTGATATTTTTGTATGAACTTCTTCATACTCATCATACACAAGTTCAATGCATGCTGATGTAACATTCTGCTCCTCTTTTGAATCATAGACTGGATCTGATTTCTCATGAAATATAGATTCACTGTTCTCATGAAATTGCTGATAAGAATTTTAATAAAGGAAAATACTACTAGCTGCCCGTGTAATTTATCATCATCATTGACATCAAGATCATTGTATTTATCATAAAAAAGTGAGTCAAAAACCTTTGTATCTTGCAAAGAATGATGATCATAATAAAAAACGATCTCTTGATTTTTTAAGATAATAATGCTCATCTAACTCCTTATCTCAATCATGATCAATAATAGCAGTTGTAATAAATGCCTCTTCAGCTAGTTATGGATCATTAGCTTCCTCGTGCTTGGTTTGGCATCTAGACTCTTCAAAAGTAGATGGACTGAAGTGAAATTTGAATGAATGGCCATATCCTCCTTGTTGTCCTCCGAAATGGCATGTGTGTCGTTTGAAAGCCCAAAATGCAACACACCAGCCGAAATGACAACTCTCTCAGGAGAGAGGCCAATGTCACCACACTCCTCTCCTCTTCGCTTCAGGTTGGCTCTTGTCCAACACTAGGGGGGTATCCCTAAAATAGGATCGCTAAGGCAGGTACAGTAACGGGCAAGGTGAATGGAAGAGGCTGCCTTAGAGAAACGGATGTAACAAAAGATAGTTTTTAAATGGGTGATGGAAAAGAAGGGAAGATCAATCCTCAAGGAAAGACCAGTGCCAGTATCAGAAGGGGAAATGGAGTCAAAAGAAGACTCATGGAGGCTTTATGCTTCATAAAAGTGAGACGAATCTAGAATGCATAAACAATCAGATCTTAATCAACATTTCGTACAACCGAATACTGATGTCCATCGAAATGCTAATTGTTTAAGCATAATTAACCAACTTAATCCTAAATGGCTAATCTATTGTGCTTGATAAAGCCCTCACAAGCTAGATTCATTCTACAACTTGAAATACATCACACAAGTACATGAAGAATGCTCCATCTGTCTACAAAACCCAGCTGATATTTTCATTAAGCTTGAAAGGGAGAGAAACCCCAAAAATTTTCCATCATTACAAATGAGGAGGCTAGCTCCTTAAAAAGGCCAAAATCCTCTCATAAAATAAAATAAAATAATAAAGTAAAGAAAAAGTGATATCCACTTTTTCCTCAATTAAACTAAAGTCTAAGTCGATTCATAACTGAAGAGATCATTTTGACTTTACTCAAAAAACCCCTTAATCAAATACGGCCATACAGAAAGGAGTCCCAATGTAATCGGTGGCTGATGAAACCAATGTAATCGCTGGCTAATGAAAACAGGCACACGGTTAGGTAGGATTTCTGCCACTTATCTTCCACCGAGCTAACTAAAACGCTGAACACCAAGCTATGTATTGAATGCATCAAATAATTGGCTGTAAGTTTACTTTGAGATTACCAAACCGCAACTCTCCTGTTTGAAACTATGCTTTCTCTTCGGGTTTGAATATAAAAGCACTGCCACGATTTATTTTAAGACAATAATCTGCAATTGGCTGTCAAAAATATATGCAGCTCGCAACCCGTGACCTCCGATGCTGTCAAAAGTAAAACGGCGTTGGCATAATCTCGGATCCAAGAAATCTCCGATAAAAAATCTGCGTGTGTTGATTTATGTTGAACCCCGATGATCATTACTGAACCCCGAGCTCAAAATTTGAAGGAAACTCTGAGTCTTGGCCCCCTTTTCGCACCGTCTAGCTTCTGCTTTCGCGTGGATATCTCGCTGAATCCCGAGCTTTAATCGCTGTGCTGATGGAAACGTTAAACGAGTTTAAAATTGTTGGTAACTCAGCATCGAAATCGGCTATCAACAGAACTTCACGAATTGCGGACACATCTGCGTGAATGGCGTAAAATGGACAGGAAATAGATGGCCCGTGGCTAGATATGATTTTGGAAATCGTGACCCCCGCCGATGAGTTGATTTCTCCAAAGACTTGTGTCTTTGACGCATTTGGATGATGGTGTGACATTAGATGATCCATGTCAATCAGATCCGAGGTTAGCTGCTGATCAACTGGTCACCACTCATGTGCTCGGGTTTTGCATTACAGTAAGGGTGAGGTATCATCAGTCGGCGGCCCTGCTGACTTGATGAGCAATGACTCGTCGGCAATCACGCGGAGTCTTCGTCAAAATAAGAACTATCAGTATCAAATTCCTCGGCATATCGGGATTGAGAGAAGACAGAGCGCAAGACGCTGCTCCTGTGGCCTTGACATTTTCATAGGCCGCAATCCCTGAAGCCAGGGTCTCATGAAAACACGGCCACTCTAAATTTGGTTCATGAATAGAATGGCAGAAAACCCTCATTGAATCGCCAGTCCTGTCAAAAGTGACAAATCCTTTTGAAGGTAAATATTCTGCTTTCTGGTCTAGACGAGCTGTTCTACCAACCCTGCGCATACCCAGTTGAAAGTCTTCTGCAGCATTTTGCGTGCCTTTATACACATGAAGGCTTTCTCTTTTTAGCACAACTTCAAGCATGCCTTTGATACAGTCTATCACTGTCAAACGTACAGTATGGCATTCTTCTATCAAAATTTAAAATTAGACTGAATAAGGAGTAGCTTACATCTGTTAAAGTGGCCAACCTTTTACTGAACACTAGTGAAGAGTGTTTTGTACCTTCCACACTGAAGGCTCTTTCTGTTGGACACTTAAATGCTAAAGCTATTTGATAAAAAATCAGTAAAGTTGCTCGTACTGGAAGTTCTATTTGAGAATCTTCTTTTCTAGCTGTATTTGTATTCTTACATGAATCCTCTGGAAGCACATCTATTGCTGACTGATGTCTAGGAATCTCATTCCATACCCCTTTTCGCAGTCTCTCAATGTTGCATGTTAGATCCACTAAAAGTGAAAGTGCTGCTTTCCGTTTTGACCAATCTGGGTGCAGACAGCTTATTTCTGTAAGGGAAACCAATTCCAGTAGCTGACAAGCATCCACACAAATCACATAATGACCACAAAGCTTGCTTAGAATCTGTAAAGCATGGCAGTGCAGACTTGTTGGCAAACTAATATCTTTCAGTATAGTGAGCAAGGTCGTAAACACCTTTCCTTGAAAAGGCATACATCTACTAGCTTTACCAAACAGTTTGTTGAGACATTTCAATGACATTGTACGTACAATGCATCGAGGGTCAGAGCTTAAATATGACGAGAGCAAGTCCACCCAGTTCGTAGTTGTCTGTCCAGGAGCAAGTAAGAGGATGTCTGTTTTATATGGCTTGGTGTAGACAGCATCTGCAGCAACAACTCTTTTACTAGCTGCGCATGTGGACACCCATGCAGAAATGGGAGGTAACACTCCTTTTGATTCCTTGAAATTTCTAAAGGAATTTGGATTTCTTCATAATTTCCAAGGGAAGAAATATCAATCTGTCTAATTGAGTCCTGATCTTGTTCATTAGAAATAGAAAAAAGAATTATATTCTCTTGAAAATTTTCCTCACCAACAAATTCCATTTCCTTTTCCCTATTACAAGCACAATCTTCCCTATGTTGTAGACTTAGACTCAAATTCTTCACAACAGTTCTAAAAAAGAAGTTCATCAAGAAAATATCTTTTACAATGATTATGAAAGCATGTATGAAACTCCTTTAATGATGAAATACTAGAAGGAGGTAAAGACTTGTACCATTCACGAGCATCTCCTTCCAGGGAATACATGAACATTTTCATCAACACATCTTCATACACAATACCAAATGGATGCATGATTTCATGAAAATCAAGAAAATGTTCTGCAAGATTGTCATTCTTATTTTCTCTAAATCTGGGAAGGAAATCTCCCCACTAATCCACAGTAGGTACAACATTTGGAAAACCAGGAATATTTGAGAAATTGATAGGTACAAAGCTCGCAGCTAAAATAACAGCAAATGATCTTGACATCTTCAAACCAGTGAAGTGGCGCAAAATAACAGCAAATGATCTTGACATCTTGAAACCAGTGAAGTCGCCAGTAAATCATGTGGATTCTTCAAATCATGGAGTCAACAGGTGAATGATATAACTACCAATATTCTGTGTCTAGTTCTTATTCACCATCAAGAAATAGAGTTGTTCTTTGTTGTGCACCAAGGGAAAGATAACTTCGTGTCTCTGCTCCCTAGCAACAGTGCCAAAAGATGTATGTTAGCGCTTGCGATGGTTTTAGGCTGCAATATAACCTTTTCCAAGCACATCTTCATAATGATTTTGTGTGTTTGTGGCTCAGGAATACTTTGGCTCACTTTTAAGGATTGGGAAAAGGGTTCAGACTTACTACAACATTTCATGGATCACATGCAATTAAACCAGTTACCAGACATGCTTGATTTTCATTATGAAAGGGAAACAAATATGAATAACAAAGATGAACTATGCTAGATCAACTCTGCATATTCAAAGATTGAACACTCAATAAACAAAAATGCTTTCTGGAAATGAACAAGAAACAGTTGAATGAACTCATGAATCATGATTTTCATTATGAAAGGGAAACAAATATGAATAACAAAGATGAACTATGCTAGCTCAACTCTGCATATTCAAAGATTGAATACTCAATAAACAAAAATGCTTGCTGGAAATGAACAAGAAACATTTGAATGAACTCATGAATCATAGGCAAATGCAGTGAATCTTTCACTGCATAAGAATCTAAAACTCATGAACAATAATTGATGCTCAAAAACTGCTATTTCATGCCAATGAGAGGAAAAAGACTAATAGAGAACAGAAAAATTACAGACTGGTAATAGAGCTGTCAAGAATCTTTGATAACAAAAATTACAGAAGACAATGCCTATCAGGCTTACAAATGAAGCACACAACCTCTGCTAGGAATCCTGCTTCAAAACCACTCTTCTTCCTTCCAAAAGGAAGACCCCCCTCTGAAGTCTTCAATGCATCCTTTTATCCTTTTAATATGATTAATAGCTGCCTAAGAATGCTAGAACAACTTCCTGAATATGTTGGATTGATCCCTCCTAAATCTGGAACTAGTTCTTATACTACTGATTCTTTGCCTTGAAATCTGGAATAGATTAATTAAAATCAGCCCGAAGATATGGCACTTAGAAGCTCTTGATGCCAATAACTAATGAGCTTTCATGCTTAGCCAATAAAGAAGAGACTTTAGTTGATTGCATCAATTTCTACAATATATTTTATAATCCTATGTTGCCACATCATTTTCCAGATGTACATGATTTCCCGTTGATAGGTTTCCACAACCAATCCCTTGATTGTTCTTTTTGCTGTAATTTTTCCTCCCAGTTTGTGAAAATGCTCCATGAACTAGAAATCATATGTGATGATCACTAGGATATTACAATGCTCCGGTATTGAGGAACATTTCCGCCATAGCTGCATGAATAAAAATATAATGCAAATATTCAACCTTTCCCATAAAGAATAAATTATTAATGACAAATTGTCGCCTCTTTCCATACACCTATCAACCAAGTGACTTTGAACAAATCCATTTCGATCGATAGTTGATTTATCTCACCCAATCTGGATATTACCGCACTATGAATTTGGCCATTTCACAGGATCAAGGCTGATACCTAGAATGATATCTATATACATGCACACAGCCAATTCCTCAGTTTTAAAACATCATCTTGAATCACATGCCAAGAGAAACCAGGGTACCATAGATTGATTTGGGATATTTAGAAGGGGCTTTAGGTCTCAATGAACTATTACAAGATTTCTATTATGCAAATAATTCATTCTTGGAGCCACATTAAGAGTCATGGTTGTGTCCAAAGGGGTTGGATCCATTGGTGAAGAGCGAGGAGTTTTTTGCAATCGATCTTGAAGCCACGGGTCACTTTGAGAGGTAGTGGTTGAAACCAGATTGTATTAAATGATCTCATGACCCGTGCACACATAAGTGGATTAAATCTCGCCCCACGTCCTTCAATTTTTAATCCCACAGAGTGTAGAATAGACAGTGATTGGATATACTGTTAAGACACTTATTAAGGCACTCTTTGAGTAAGGTCACCCGTTTGAAACTCCATGAATACAAAGAAGAGAACCATCATTGTGATATTAGATTTCAATATGAGTCCATGTTGACTATGGAATCTACATAATTTATTTCACTAGAACTTTGACCCTACGCATTTATTTTCTTTATAGAACTAACTGCATTTGAAAAGATTTCATGTTTATTTTTTAGTGTTTGGCACTTGGTATTCTCCCTCGATGCTGTGTGATGTTCGATGGCACTTGGACAATCCTCGTGATCTCTCCATTCAATATTTTCAGAAATACCAGAATGTTGTTGCTCCACTATAATTCTCAATAACTTTTCGATGCATAAGATCTGGGACTACTTCCGGTAGATACAACACACTATTCATTTGGTCATGAGTCCTCCCTTTGGCATTTTTTGACATTTGCTGGCTTGGTATTTCATGTGACACTTGGGCGTGCTTGTGTTGAAATTTGGTGGCGCACTTGTGATAAAACTCGGTGTTGAGTTAGAGTTTGGTTATGGAATAAAGACTTAAACCTACCAACCAACGCCCGCTAGCATAGACCCTCCACTGTCCCTATCCTTATCCTTATCCTTATCCCTATTCCTATCTTGACTTTCGAGGCGACTCTATCTTACTCCCGATAATGGCGGTTTGGAAATGGAGCTTGGGTGTGAAAACCCAATAATTTTTATTTGCTTTTTTTTTCTTCTTATAATCGAAAATTATAAAAATAAATAAATAAATAATGTCATTTGTAATAAAATCAAATTAATTCATTTTTATTTATTTGGATTTGTCAAAGAATAAGGCTTAGGCCAACTTTGGCATTTTCAAATGAAAACAAAGGAATAATAGGCTAGATTCCTTGACCTAAAAAACTTTAGAGTGAAAAAGACAAGCATAGATTAGGAAATTCACCAAATTGAAGGCTTAAGGTTATGGGAAACTTAGTGAAGTTTGCGTAATTTTGGCTAAAGGTCAAAAATTTTGACAGAATAAGTTCCAGTGCTAATAGATGACTCCAACAAGTGGGGGACAGGAAAGAAAACTTCTTGCATTGAACTTGTTTGATAACCTATCAATTTCACTACTGGAAGTTGAAAACTTCCTGTAGCGAAATATTTCATCTGTGCTTTGTTTCTACTACCAGAAATTTGAAGTGATAACACTTCCCCAAGCAAATTTATGATGATGCCAGCTTAGAGTTGAAATTTATAATATCATACATCTCCTCTATAGGAATAAGAAACGCTAGTTCCACCTCAAGAGGAACTCTAAATTTCTCTCCATGATTTATTGAACATTTTCACTCCCCATATTGCAAAGTTGATTGGCTACATCAAGCCCCATAAGATGATTGTTTCAATCAACAATGGTAGTACCCACAATTTTATTCTTTAGAAGGTGGTAGAAGATTTTTTTTTTTTTTTTTATGTTCCTATGCTGCAAAATTTTCAAATTATGATTCCCAATGGCGGTATGTTGAAGAGTGGTGGTAAGCATGAGAATGTGAAACTTAAAATGTCTTTTGTTTTAAACAAGAATGAGTATGGATTATATTTATAAAGAGGTTGCGAGAATTGAATACATCCAAAAAAATACAAAGTGTTCAAATTTATACAAAAAGGATCTGCATATGTTGCTAAACAAATGACAGTTTTCTTATGAAAATATTGACTATGTACATAGTCTATTTTATCCCTATTATTCTTATAACTATGCTGCTTGACATACCATCCCAAAAGAAAAATACAAGTAAACATAAATGGAATTTAAACGAGAGAAAATTTATACCCTCTATGGGCCTCCTCCATTGACACCTCTTCACTCTTAGGGAATTTTTCACCATAGGCCTTTTGTTGTTCCTGAAAGAAATCATTGCTAACGTATTGTGTCCTCTTTTGTAACATGGTATTTCACTGAACCTATAGAGACATTAGGAAAGCCTTCTGTGGATTGAGAGCTTTGTGTAAATACCAATATAATTTTACAATGCATTTTGAAATCATTGGTCAAATTTTCATATTTCAGAGTTAAACCTCCAAGCTTAGATTCTATATCTTCCTATTTGGTTTCCTTCCTCTCCATATGAATACTCAACTATTCAATTGCTTGATTTATTCCTTCAAGTTGACTTGACATTTTCTGTAGAATCCTTTTTACCTTAGCAATATTATCTTCATGACCCCTGGCCAAAACAGGGGGACTCACCATTCCAAATGATAGGACTCTATTTACCGTTGTTCCCAAATTTCTTTATATTTCTTGTTGTATGTTAGAACAGGAAGACAAGAGTAGAAGTGAATAACAAATAATTCCAAGAGCATGATGGTTGTGTCTAAATACCCCATTATCACTTAACCATAATGTGCAGAACTCAAAAAGTTAATGATCAACAACACTGATCTATGTTGATCTATAATGATCTATGATAGACCGATACAAGAGGATAGTCTATAAACAAGTTTGCGTATATGACCAAACCAACAATAATGGGACTATATAACTCCAACTAACCATGATTTCCCATAAAATATGGATCTAGAATCCTCGGTGGACATGGTAAACTCAAATAGTTATCGCTCGATCGACTCCCTCAAACCGATAAGGTGAGGTTTACCAAGATCCTATGGTTCCAATACCCCCCTGTAAACTCATCTTAGAGGAAAGAACAAATTACATAACATCCCCCCCTTAATTTTTTGTGAACTACAAATGTTGATAAAATTTGGTACAATAATATTTTCCAAAGAAAATATAAACAACTGTCACCATCAAATTGATCAAACTCAAGTACAATAATACTCCTAGAAGAAGTCAAAACATTGTCACCTTCAATATGCTGACAATCATGGTACAATAAACAAGCACTTAAGCACAAATTCCACCTTTAGATTGATCAAACACAAGTATAGTAATACTTCCACGAAGAAGTGTGAACACTATTATATCAATCATCCAATCCATCAAGTAAGATTGCAAACTAAAGTCTAAAATATTCATAGCTAACGAATCAAATAGACAACAAGACAACACATTCCAATAATCTTTGTCCATCAATACAATTGCTATCCATCAATCAATCACTAATCATTAATAGCGAGCAAATCAGCCTCAAAACAACCCAATGAACAACTCAGTCAAGATCAACAATCGACTGACAACTCAAGTTGGGTTTACATAACATCAATAAAATCAATTCCTCCCCCCTTAAACACAACTAAGGGAGAAAATAATAACAAACAAATATCTTAATTGAAACTCAACTAACTGATATCTTTGGTCGATCCTCAGTTGACAACTCGAATGGATCAATAGTAGGAAAGAGAAGCATTGTATTGCTATACAATTGAAGAAATGCATTTGTAATAAGTACTCAAACATTGATTCAAATGATTCCATGACTATTCATAAATCCAACTGCCATCAATCCTAGTAGTTGGTACTACTCCACGGTTTTGTCTTTCATGTCTTTCCTGCAGAGTTCTGAAATCATAACTGCCATCTTCCAAGAATACTAATTTTTGGGAAATTTCCTTTTAATCTTATGGTGAGGATGACGATATGGAAAGAATTTTTGTTTGGGCTAGTCAGAGGACGTAGACTGAAGTTTTAATTCACTTATTGTGGGGTCTCCACTTTAACACTTTTTGGAGTATCTAAGGACCATATTTTTCCCCGTTACTCCTTCATAATACCTTATCTTATCACCCTAATGAGCCCATTATCCTATGTTTTGCTCAGAAATGACATCTCATCATAAATATACCAATCCTTTCCCAAAATTGTGGTTTTTTATTTTTATTTTCAATAAATTAAATGATTAAAAATGTTGTGGTTTGTGAAGTTACAAGATTCTGTCATCCTGCAAGAACTTGCGAAATTCCTGCAACGTTGTCAATGATCCAACTACTTTTAGATCTTGTGGATATAAATAGGGACATGGGTTTTGTTAATAAAAGAGACAAGATGGTTTTCTATTTGCCACCTTAGCACAGAGCAATTATATCGAACTGCAAGCTCAAGTTCTTGGTCTATCTACGTTCTTGCAACAATTTCTTGTATGTGACTGTTTTATAAACTAACTTCCGACGAGTTTTTTGAACAGTTGGAGATGAATTAGCAAAATCCGAAACATGGGTTTTGTTCAGGATGGGCCAAATTGAGTCAAAATAGCTAAATGTTTGGGAGATATGGGTGTTTCTTTAAAGGATTTTTTTCCATATTTCATGTGCATCTGGATTTTGGAAAAATGCCCAATGCTATGTGGCACGCTTAGATCTACAATTTATTCTATTCCAAGATGTTTATGGTTATGCAATATGATTATGATTAGATCTTGAGTCATTTCTTTGACTCAGATCTACCTAAGATTAAGCAATTTTCATTTTGTATGACCTGTCTCCAAAATGTACAAATGGAGAGGGGATTGGAGACTTGAAGGGAGGTAGACATGAAGTAATTAATTGTAAGATTAGAGAGCTCACCCTTAGATAGTCATTGTACTTATTACATTAATGAAATAAAGGTTTGCTTTGATGCATCTTTGGTTTGTGCACTTTTGATTTTCCTATAAGGTATTAGGCGTGTTTTTGTGTGAAGGAAAGCCCCCCTTCATCTAAAAAACACAACCCTTTTTAGGTGTGAATTTTATTTGAAGTAAATGTGTAATTGGTTTCCATTGATGTGTGTTTGAAAGAGTAATTAGATTTATAGTGCCATGTTTTGTTTCCGTAGAATTAATCATTATGTACCATAAGTTCTTGTAGCATTGCAAAATCCTGTAGTGGCTTCCTATAGCAATGTAGGAATCTATAACTTTAGGTTTCATAGTTTATGATTTTATTTTATTGCAATTTGGGATTTTTATATTTTAAGGTTAATGTTTGGATTGGATTTCACGCCATGAATACATGATTATCATAAGCTTAAGCAAATGCTTGCAGAGTCTTGATTAACACCAAGGCATTGACGCCTGGGTCCACTAAATTAGCCCATTGCTAGAATAGTGTTGGTATTGATCTTTCATGGTTCATGTAGTGTGACTTAGATTAGATTGGTGTGTTTAAAGTATTGTTCAAACTTTCCAAGTGAAAATCAACTTATTGTCGGTAATAACATAATGAATTGCATATGATCACCATGTGGTTCTATGTTAGGAGGTCACTCGAGTCCCTGCCAATATTTAATGTGTTAGAAAAACAGGATCACAGAGCAATAACAATAAACAAGATGAAAATATAAATTACACAGACACATTACAAGAGAGACACCAATATATCGTGGTTCACCCAACATGGGCTACGTCCACACTGAAATTGCTAGTCCTTATTATTATACCATCCAGCAAAGTGAAGGGATACAACCTGCAGCACATCCGCTACACTTCCTCTTCACTGTCTCACAGTCTCTCGTTTTGATCTCAAAGATATTTTCAATGCATAATACCTAATACATCAACCCCAGCCGTATTACAATGTATTTCTTATAAAGGGGAATACCATGGGAAAATACCACGGGTTACCCAAAACCATGGGGCCGTAAAACAACCCCAAAAATTTCCTTCGGGGGCGCTGCACCCGAACCCTGGTGGGGGGAGGCTTCACCCCCCCCACACACCCCCCGCTGGGGTAAGTGTACAGTCCTTTTTCATATCATATAAAGCTGGCGTACAAACACGGCTGAATAATAATATCTCCGAATCTAGGAGATAAGGCTCCATAACCAACAATCTCCCATTTGGAGACTGATCACAACAACTCCACCGCTGCTGCACTTGCTGGACCTTGGACTTGGAAAATTTCTCATCTTCACCTTCACGCTAGAAGGCCAACTAAAACCGAGCAGGAACTCAGTAGTTCTCTCTGGTCACTACCTTTGTGAACATGTTTGTAGGATTCTGGCTAGTATGTATCTTTTTCAACTTCAACAATTCATCTTCCATAACAGAGCATATGAAATGATACTTGAGCTGTATATGTTTAGTCCTGTAATGGAATGTTGAGTTCTTTGCAAGATGAATGGCACTCTGGCTTTCACTATACAACTTGCTATCCTTCTGCTTCTTACCCAATTCCTCCATAAACCTCTGCAACCAAATCATCTCTTTACTAGCCTCTGTAACATCAACATACTCTGCTTCTGTTGTTGAAAGTGCAACAACCTTTTGCAGTTTCAAAATCCAACTTACTATTGTTCCACTTACAGTAAACAAATACCCTGTGGTGCTCTTCCTGCTATCCTTATCACCTGCCATATATGCGTCAACATATCCCTATAGAACAATGTTTGAACCTCCAAAACATAATTCCTGAGTGGTTGTACCTATCAAATACCTGAGAATCCACTGTATTTCCTTCCAATGTTCTTTACCTGGATTGTTCATATATCTTCTCACAACTCCCACTGCATGTGCAATATCTGGTCTTGTGCACACCATGGCATACATCAAGCTGCCAATTGCTGATGAATAGGGAATCTTGGACATGTAATCTATCTCTTCCTGTGTCTTGGGACACATTTCCTTACTTAGTTTGAAATGGATGGCCAAAGGTGTACTAACTGGTTTTGCATTCTACATTTTGAACCTCTCCAACACCTTTTGTATATACTTACCCTGAGAAAATGTCAATTTGTGATTTTCCTGTCTCTTGTTATTCTCATACCAAGGATTTGCTTTGCAGCACCCAAATCCTTCATCGCAAATGAATTTGCTCACTTCCTTTTGAGCCCATTTATTTCCTGCATGTTAGACCCTGCAACAAGCATGTCATCCAAATACAAAACAAGATAATATAACTCCCATTATCTAGCCTCTTGAAATAAACAATGTGGTCATAATGACATCTACTATAACCTTGTTCTGTCATAAACCTGTCAAATTTTAAATACCACTGCCTTGGAGCTTGCTTCAATCCATACAAGCTCTTTTTCAACCTGCATACCAAATTCTCCTTCCCTTTGACCTCATACCCTTGTGGCTGTTGCATATATATTTCTTCCTCCAAATCCCCATGGAGAAAGGCTGTTTTTACATCTAACTGTTCAAGATGCAAATATTCTACCGCCACTAGACTTAAAATAGTCCTAATTGAAGTCATCTTAACAATAGGAGAAAATATTTCATCAAAATCTATACCTTTCTTCTATGCAAACCCCTTTACAACAAATATGGCCTTGTACGGATTCTTACCTTCTTCTTCTTCCTTCAACCTATAAATCCACTTGTTCTGCAATGCTCTTTTACCAGCAGGCAACTGAACCAAATCCCAAGTCTGGTTTCCCACCAATGAGTCCATCTCCACACTTATGCCTTACTCCCACTTCTTTCTAGTTTCCACCTGCATTGCTTCTTCATAACATTCTGGTTCACTAGCATCAGTCATCAATAAGTAATACATTGAAGGAGAGTATCGTTCAGGGAGTCTACTTAACCTGGTAGATCTTCTTACACTTGTAGGAGTTTCAGGTACTTTTTGTTGTTCTTGATTTTCTGGCACCTTTGGAACTTCATTTTCTTCAATTTCATCAAGTATTGTGTACTATGTGTTTTCCTTTTCCTGTTTCTTTCCCTGCAACTGATATTTATACATGACCTTTTCATTGAATATCACATCTCTACTCCTAATGATTTTGTGATTTTCATAATCCCATAAGCGATAACCAAAATTATCAACCCCATATCCAATAAAGGTACATTTCTTGGATTTAGCTTCAAGCTTTGTTCTATTTTCTTTATCAATATGGACAAATGCTTCACAACCAAAAGTTCTCAGAAATGAGTAGTTTTCCTTTTTACCTGTCCATGCCTGCTCTGGAATACCACCATCCAAATCACTTGAAGGTCTTCTGTTGATTAAATAAACAACAGTATTTACAGTATCTGCCCAAAACTATGAGGGCAACCCTGCATGCAATCCCATACACCTTGCACACTCCATTATCATTCTATTCATCCTTTCGGACACACCATTTTATTGTGGTGTTCCGGGGACTTTATTTTCTCTACGAATCCCATTGAATGAACAGTAACTATCAAACTCCTTGTTGTACTAGTACTGACCTCCATTATCAGATCTGAGACACTTCAACATTTTTCCTGTCTCATTCTCAACCAAATCTTTCCACTTCTTAAAAGTAGCAAACACATCAGATTTATGTCTAATGCAATAAACCCAAGTTTTTCTAGTTGCATCATCAATAAATGTAACATAATAATTAGAGCCACCAAGAGATTGTACCCGAGCTGGTATCCATACATCTGTATGCACATGCTCTAACTTTTAATTCTTCTTCTGTTTCCCAACCCTGAGAAATCCGACTCTCTTCTGTTTTCCATAAACACAGTTCTCACATAATTCCAAACTTACCTGCTTCAAATCTGGCAGTAACTTCGTTGAGTGGAGAATCTGCATCCCCTTCTCATTCATGTGGCCAAGCCTATGATGCCACAATGTTGTATCTGTTTCTGGGGAAGCTAAAGAGATAGAATGGTCAGTATTATGAGGACATAAATACAATGTACCTATCATGTGTCCTTTTGCTATCACCATTGATCCTTTAGTAATCTTCCACCACGTTTATCCAAACGTAGATAGACAGCAACCATCTCCCAATAAAACATGTCCAAAATCGCTTAGAACATAATCATGAAAATATTTCGTATGGGGTGTAGCATGACATGAATCCCCTGAATCTACTACCCAATAATCACTAGTATTATCTAATGCAAGAATCAAAGCATCTTGTAACACATCACTTGCTACATTTGCTTC
Source organism: Larix kaempferi (assembly GCA_027924585.1). Lineage (NCBI taxonomy): Eukaryota > Viridiplantae > Streptophyta > Pinopsida > Pinales > Pinaceae > Larix > Larix kaempferi. The sequence continues at coordinate 2,211,905 of BSBM01000857.1, read as the reverse complement.
CTGGTTAGTTTCTTGCTGTCCATCTCATTTCTTCTTTAGATTTCTGCAGTCTTTCTTCAGATGTCCTTTCTTTCCATAGTTCCAGCACTCTATTTTTCCCAGCATGGACTTGGATTTGCCCGTTTTAGACTTGCTGTGATTACCTTGGCTCTTTCCTTTCTCCCTTTGTCTTCCTCTGCTCTCCATGGTCAACGCATTACCTGATGTCTCACCTATGTTTTTTTTTCGCATTTCCTCGCTAAGAATAACACCAATAACATCATCAAATTTCAAGGTGTTTGAACCAGAGACAGAGTTACTTACAACCATGACCAAGCTATTCCATCTTTTTGGCAATGAACACAAGATCAGAAGAGCCCTAACCTCATCATCAAAGTTCACACTTACAGAACTTAGTTGATTTGTAACCGTATTAAATACTTTTAAATGATCAGCAACAGATCCACCTTCAGACATCTTCATATTAAATAAATGCTTTATTAGAAATACCTTGTTGGAGGCCGAGGGTTTTTCATATAGCTTACCCAATGCGCTCATCAAACCCTCCGTTGTCTTTTCTTTTGAGATATTGAAAGCCACCGACGAAGCCAGGGACAGCCGTATTGTTCCCAGTGCTTTTCTGTCAAGAACCTCCCGTTCTTCGTCCTTCATAGTCGCCAACTGCTTTGCTCTTCCTCCCAACGGTAGGAATAGATCCTTTTGGTATAGATAGTCCTCCATTTGCATCTTCCATAACTCGTAGTTTTGGCCATTAAACTTCTCGACCTTAAACTTTCCTTCTTCCGCCATTGCTCCCACTCGAACCAGAAACCCTAGTTTCCTGCGGGTTTATCTGCCAAATAGACCTTTGGCTCTGATACCAATTGTTAGAAAAACAGGATTGCAGAGAAATAACAATAAACAAGATGCAAATATAAATTGCATAGACACATTACAAGAGAGACACCAATATATTGTGTTTCACCCAACATGGGCTACGTCCACACTGAAATTGCCAATCCTTATTATTATACCATCCAACAAAGTGAAGGGATACAACCTGCAGCACATCCGCCGCACTTCCTCTTCATTGTCTCACAGTCTCTCATTTCGATCTCAGAGATATTTACAATGCATAATACCTAATACATCAACCCTAGTCATATTACAATGTCTTCTTATAAAGGGGAATACCATGGGAAAATACCACAGGTTACCCAAAACCATGGGCCCGTAAAACAACCCCAAAAATTTCCTTTGGGGGCGCTTCCCCCGGACCCTAGTGGGGGTAGGATTCCCCCCCCCACACCTCGCTGGGGTGAGTGTACAGTCATTTTGTATATCATATAAAGTTGGGGTACAAACACGGTTGAATAATAATATCTCTGAATCTGGGAGATCAGGCTCCACAACCAACATAATGCATCCTAGTGGATTGGGTTGAATTTACTTTTACATGCTTGGTGTGGATTGGTGAGTGTAATTGTAGGTTTTGAAGCACTTTAAGGATTGTCTCTGCATATACTTTGCACAATACCTCACAAGTTTACGAACACCTCAGATTGATAATTTATGTTACCAGTTTGAGTAATCAAATTGACCAACTTTTGGGCATCGTTGTTGAGGAGGTTCTAAAGGGATAGTTCTAAAAGTGCAAATGGTGTGATAGCTTATAATTAGAATATTTTTGGAATTGACATCAACGAGGAAAGGATTATAGGTATCCTAACGTTCCGCTCATAGTTACATTGAATAGTATTGATGCCAAAAGATTGTAGATTTTGTTTGAAGAATTACTTTTCAAGTTTGTTTTGTTTGTTGTGATTGGAATTTTCTTGGAATTGATATCAATGAGGAAAGGGTTACATGGAGCCTAGACTTCCACTCATAGCTACATTGGATAGTATTAGTTCCAAAAGATCATAGATTTCATTTGAAAAGTTATTTCTTAGATTTTCTTTTGTTTGTGTTTGGGCTCTTTTAAGAATTGGTATCAACAAGGAAAGTATTATAGGGAACATAGTGTTCCGCTCCATAGCTATGTTGGATAGTACTAATTCTAAAGGGGTTATAGTTTTTACAAATTGTTTTTTGTGATTGATTACAGATTGGCCAACATTTAAGACTTGGAGGAGGAGAAACGATAAGACGCAACTGGCGCATCCACTGTAGTGGGTTTCTCCAAGCCCTTGTTGTGTTGGTATGTTTTCCTTACTTTTAGTCTAGATGTTTACAATTTGATCTTTATCTTGGTTTGAGTGGTGCCATACTAGAGTTAGAAAAATAGGAAAGTAGGAATTTCTAGTCTTTGAAGTATTTTTTTTATAACATTGCATGATAATGAAGGTAGAGGAAGATTGATTTTTATTTTGACTACTCATGTTAACAAGGTCTTGCTGACAACAGGATCTTAGTAGCATGAGGGAATTTTTAATTTTTGCATTGAGTTTTTTTTTAGTGTGTTTTTATTTTTGTAGTTAGTTTCATTTCATGTTTTAGTAAGATTTTTTTTTAGAATTTTTTTTGGTTGCTGTAAGGACCCCCATACTAATCCATTTGTGAATGAGCTTTAGACCACCAGAATAATTCAAATATGTTCAAGAATTTATTGAGTAAAGGAGGAAATGTCACCACAAGGATCTTTTCAAATCCCTGTCCACACTCTAGAATTGTCACTAAGGATGAGTTTGCATCTCAAGAAGTAATAGAGGAACACATGATTCATGAACATTTTATGCAAGAGGAGGATCTTGAATTTTATCTTAGTAGTGCCCGTGAGCAGGAGGAATAGATCAAAGAGTCATGGACCACATCCAATGAAGAACAAACACTAGAGCCAAAAATTGAAGAATTCTTGGCATCTCTATTTCTAGATCCAGATCCCTTATGCATTCAGGAATATGAAGATAAACTTTTTGAAGAACTTCATGACATGAAAACTACAAGAAATCAAGGAAAAAATATTATATTGAAGTTTGGTTTCAATCAGTCATTAGTTAGCAACATTACTCCATATTTCAACAACTTTAGGCAGCATCTTTACAAGAGCATCTCGTCTCTCATATCCTAGCATTCATCGAGGTACATTTTTCAGATTTGCATATGAGTATCTTTGAGATCTTGATACACAAATAGTTCCATTGGAAATACTCCTATACTTAAAAATAATTTTTTGTTTTCAAGTAGAGTAGGATAATGTAGAAGAATGAATAAATGAATAAAATAGTAAAGATAAAAATAAGTCCAGTTGTGAAAACCAGTTTATTGGCACTGTTGGACATGATTTTTGCTTGGAAATTGGGCTACTTGAGGGAAGTACTCACAATAAAGTTTTGCATATTGGTTTAATATTTTATTATGGTTCTTCAAATATTTTGGTTCTATGCTTGTATTGGATGATGTGGGATTCCTTTTAAGGCCTTCCTTCCAATAGTTCTTATCCCATCGACTTCAACACTCTATCTAGGATCAAGATCAAGAGATATTTATGATGACTTGAAGCTTGTATGCCTTAATGAAAGGTTTTCTCGCTAAAATCAATGGGGATAGATCTTAATTCCTCCTGAATATTAGATCTTGCAGGGGGTTCGACAACAACACATCTATTCACACTTGTCAAGATGTATTAGTGTACCTTTGTTCTCATTGTCATTATTGGTGAGAAACCTGGCATTGGTTAACGACATTCAATAATGGCTGGTAACCCAATGATTTCTTCCCATGCTCGACTTCAACACATCCATTTGCATGGAAAGAATTGTAACACGGTTCGGGAATGCTTGAATATTGTTTAGCTCAACTCTTGAGATGACAACCTTTGTCACATATTCCCTACTTCATTTGCATGAGGACCTGGAAAATATTTGGTGTGGTGGGGGGATGCCATTCCTATAGAAAGCATGAAGACGTTCTTAGAAAGTGTGCAGGTTCATATTTTTGTTTCAATTCATTACAGTTTCATCATGATATTTTCAGAATAAAAAGGACAAGGGTTCTATGTTTCAACAATAACCTTTTTCCTGCAACAAAGAAAATAGGAAGTCCTATTCCGATTCCTTTTCCTACAGCAGTCTCTAATATTCCTGTAGAAAACTATGTTGTTTCCAGTTCCTGTAGATTAGTTCATTCATCTTCTTTTAGATCAGCAAAAACATCATTGACTAGACTTCCTAGAGCCCATCAATTGGTCATCATTCCTAAAGGTGGTTTTAGCATTTTTAGACTTCCTATAATAGGTCTTTTGTAGTACTAATATTCTTATCCAAAGAATATGTATAGAGATTCCCTACATATAAAGCAGTATCAACGCCCATTCCTCAGAAGATCAAACACTTTTTTGAGTTCCAGCAGTACCTACAAAAATATCTAGTAAATTCGAGTATATTTTAATGTTTCAATTGTTCCTACAACTTCATAAACAAAAATTAGGTAAACGAGATCATAAACAATTTATTTCAATTTATGAAAATTATGATGATTGGGCAATTTTCAAAACCTTGATATGACTTATCGATCACCTGATTGAATCATCATTTCCCAATAGCCTTCGATATCGACTCGTGATTTTTTTAAAATTTATTGTACCCAATAGAACTTGTTTCCACCTAAACCTATAATCATGCGAATGTATAACCACTTCGAGCTGAATTCAGCATGAACCCCCACATGAAGATTAATCATTGCATTGGGAACTTGATTTTCGATTATTTTTTGAATAAGATCATGAAATTGTCATGTTCACCACTTCGACAGACTCCATCATGATCATTCCTATCAACCATCATTTTGTTGACCATTGAAACCAATCACTCTTTCGAAACTTCATCAATTTCCAAACTTCTTTGTCCTGGTGATGCAACCAAAGTGTTAAATAGGGGGTTCTACATTTTTTTCCACGAAGAGGGTGAGCATAGAATCATGAGACCTGCAATTTGATTTGACCCTAAAAGGATAATTTGATTTGAGCCTAAAAGGATGGAACTGTTGGAGGCATATCTGAAATGTAGACGAAAGATAGAAAAGGAAGGATGGCTCCCATTTCTCTCAAATTTTTGTGGATATAACATTCAAGCAACAATGGCATTTGCATAGATTTTCTATAGAGATCGAGTGCATGTTGGAGACCTAGAGTTCCAGGTAACAAAAGATTCGACTGCAACATCCACCAACCTTCCTCATGAGGGATCTAAGTGGTTCAAGAACCATCCCATCCAAGGAAAATTGTCCTAATCCTGATTGGGGCGAATGGGTTACTACAATAATGGTTCAAGAAAATATGACACTAACAGCTTAGAGAAGAACCGTGAAGGTAGAGAAAAAAAATTCCATCATGATCTTGTACATTTTTTTGGACAAATTGAGCAAGAGAGGAAATATTGTGAACAATTCTTAGTCATAAATCATTTTATTGATGGAGGTGATGATATAGAGTGACGGATTTAATAGTAAGAATATACTAGAAGGGGAAGAACCTGCAGTTGAATAGAGTACAGTGTAATACCCCAATGTTTTAAACCTTGAACATATGTAATTATTATTTTGTTTTGTTATTGTGGCACAAGGTGTCGGGACTATGTACTTGGGGATTATTGTTTTTTTTGACATAAACGGCTAGTTTTGTATTAAAAAAAGGTGGCAGAGCCACCAGCAAGGTTACAACTCCAAAACTGTAAACTGTCTATCAGAGTTTCAGTCTTTAAAACAGATGCCTGTGTATTAACAAAAACAGGACTTTCAGGAAAAACAGATGCCTGTGTATTAACAGAAACAGGACTTTCAGGGAATAAACATACTGATAAGTAAAAGAGTCAGAAGATAGACTGATGGTGGCGCTGTTTTTCCCTTGAGGAGGGGTTGCCTTCAGCTTGATTCTTTCCAGTTTCTGGATTACCAGCCTCCCGCAGCCTCGCTAAAGCTTCTTCCATCTTGTCTAGCCTGGTATTCATGCTTTCAATAGCAGCTGCTACCCTCGTCTCCAGCGTCTCGAGAGCTGCTGCAAACTCTGCTCGCGAACTACCGATCTCATCTTCCATTCTGTCAAGCCGATGCCCTCCCTACACGTCCATTTGTCGCATGAAATCCCCCTGTCGCCTTACCCGCCTGCGAAGGATCCTTATGTCGGCTTCCAATTCCAGGAGCGGGTCTGGGGAGGACGCAGCCGAGTCCCCAGAGAAGGCCATTATGTCAAGTGCGTTCCAATTGCTCCCCTGGGGATACAGAGTGCAGGAAACGAAGAGCTCCAGGTAACTGTGCCGTCCAGAGTCTACCACCTTCAGCATGGTATAACCTTTCGATTTCAAAAGTGAGCAATGAAGATTGAATGCCTTCGAGATGAAGCAGGGTAGGGAACCTTTTATCCACATGCTATTTCCCTTATTCCCGGTTCCCGTACAATTCCATAAATAGCTTCGTTTATTGCAGAAAGAGGGAGCTGCATGGTAATCATTACCCTGTTTATCCGTATCACAGATCGCAGGCCTTGAGAGCTCGAAGCCTTTGATTATTAAAGAGCTTAAGTCGCTTTGCCTGAATGAAATTGACTTCACATGCCTGAAGGCAGAGCGATGCGATATTTCCTTAATATGAGAGATCTTTCTGCTTAATTGCTCCGGTGCCAAAGTACTATGGCTGGTACCGATCGTCATCCGCAAGGACGAGAGCGACATCATTCTGAGGAAAGGTAAGCGGACGCTCTGAAGCGAGACAGGAGGAATGACACGGTATGAAATAGACTTCACGCTTGGTGTATCCACGTCGCATGCAGAGAGGGTTCCCATCCGTCGGCAGGAGATCAAGCCACCTGTCTTGTAGTTCCTGCTAGTGCGTGTCTTCCTGCGTTTAGCCGGCCCCATAAAATTACGGGATTGAGACCAAGAATTGATCATTGTTGACTTTAAGAGTCCCTTTACCAAGGAGTATTGCTTCGTTCGCAGCTTTATCAGCCTGTTCATTGTTCTTACGCATGACATGATAAAATTTGATGTCATGGAATAGAGGAATGAGGAGGAAGATTCTTTTGATAATTTGGCGAAGGTGGATGGAGGGGGGAAAATTCAGAGCATTTAAACTATGAATGACCAACCTCGAATCCCCAACCACCGAAAGGATCTGAATACCATGCTTGATAGCTTGATTTAGTCCTTTCCATAAATCCAGAGCCTCCACCACATTGTTGGATTCTATTCCTAAGTTCCAGGAGTATGTGATAATTCGTTCTCCATCGGGGTTAAAGATCACCCCTCCCCCTCCTACCTCCCCTTTACTTGGGGATTATTGTTATTATTATTGTTTAATAAAATTAACTAGCTCAAAATGGCCTACAAACGAGAATGGGGGACTTGGTTTCCACTTGTGTCGGGGTCCGGGACTAGGAGTTGTTACTCTCCCTAACATTACTTGTTGGACCCTATTCTTGATTATTTTGTCTGATGGAGTTACTATTGCACTTTATTCATGGTTTAGTGGACCCTTTTTGCACTAGTGTGACCTCATGAAGATTTGGTGGGTCCCACTTGGTGAATGCACCCTCCTTGGATGAGAGATACTCTTTTGTGGGCCCCACTTGCACTAAGGTGCTCTCTCCCTAGATTCTAGGAGTTGTAATCTAGATTTTAGCTTCCACCTCCTTGGTTTTTGCCTCCACCTCCACAAGTGCACCCTTGATCCCCAATTCTATCTTAATTTCCCTATTTTCATGCTTACAGGTAATTGATGATCCTATTGGACCCACTCTTTCACCCCTCGTGACTAATGCGCCCTCCTTGATTTTTGGTAACTCATGGTGCTAATCCGAGAAGGGAAACTCCTAAGATAAGCCACCACTCAATCAATTTGAGTTAAGTCTCCATGATCAAGCCTAACCACACCTTAACCAATTCGACTTCGTCTCCTTGGGTTCGAATTTCCCTCCTTGAGCTTTATTTATGCATGAGCTATCTCCTTGTTGTGCTAGTTAGTGAGTGGGTTGGATGGTGCTCATTGTGACTTGTATTATTTGTGAGAGAGTGATGTTACCAAAGAGTTTCTGGTTGTTTACTTTTTCTCCCTCAAGGACCATTACTTGTCCCTATTCTAGCATGTAAAGCCATTGGGTGAAGGTGGTGATATTTGAAGGGTCGTGGTGAGTGCGGGTAGTCACAACTCATCGGGTAATGTAGACAGAAGGGAAATTAAGTGTTGAGGGAGTGAACTGTGGCTACTCTAGTTGAGATTACCTCTACTCATGGAACCATGTCCTCAGCTCCAGGGTGACTATCATGCTGACAGATGCATGAGCACGGCATGTCTATGGCTAGGAGGAATGTGGTTTTGTTGAAGCCAGTTGCATTATTTGAGATAAGTATTTGCTTATGTGTTATTTATTTTATTTTATTATGCATATGTTCCATGTAGGCTAATTTGATCTATATTTATGTTTATGGATGTTATGTTAGCAGTTGATTGCAGGAAGGATGATCCCCATGCTTATCTATGCCATATGGATTGTTAATGTTAATATTTGAATGTAGGTGGATGGCCTTCTTGCGATATAAAACTTGGATTGCGAAGAACCTTCTCTCTCTTCTCTAACTTCTCTATCCTCTCATGGCTAGATGGCTATAGATGGAAACCATCATTTTTTATTTCTCTCACGCTTAGATGGTTGTAAATCGGAGACATAAGATACGATTTGTAATGTGTTTAGATGGATGTAAATGACAGCCACGATATCTAATTTGTTTTAGTGTTAGATGGTTGTATATGAAATCCATAAAATCTAATTGTATTAGTGATTGAAGGATGGAGGGAGGGAAGCCATGGAATCTGATTTTACTAGTGAATGATGGTTGTAGGGGATAGCCCTAGGATCTGATTTTGAAGGCTATGCATGGCAGCGTGTGTCTCTGTGTCTATTATGCTTCATGTGGCCATTAATTCTCACTATCTAACCATACATTTAGCACACACATAACAAAATAATAATATAACCGCACGTGAAAGACAATCAGAACACATTGGGATGAAAACAATTGAATACTTACAATCATGCTATCTTGCACATAGGCTAAGCATATGTCCTTAACCATCATAAGAACATTGGATATGACTATCATGATGTTTTACTCATACACATTCAATGTATCAAGCACAACATATTTACCTTACATAGCTGGTGTTTTAGGAAAGGGAATGTTTTCATATGCTTGCATTACATTTAATAAGGATGAATGCTTTAATATATTGGCTTTTGGCATGCTGGACTAGCCGCAAATACCTTAGTCTGTTGTGCATTACCCTTAATTATCCTTCCTTTTGGTTTCTTGGTGTCTCTGGCCTTGGATTCAGGGTTGAGCACACCAAAACAGGGATTGAAAATGAAGATGAATTTGAGCATGAAGATGATTAGGAACTTGAAAAAAAAGAAGATGAAGAAATTACACATCATATTCAACAATTTTGAGCAAAGAAATTTCAATATGAGGTTAGTAGTTTTGTAGAGGTCCTAGTCTTCTTTGCATGAGGACATGCAAATCCTCAAGCTTGGGGGAGATGCTTTTTGGAGTATCTAAGGACCATGTTTTTGCCCACTACTCCTTCATATTACCTTATCTTATCAACCTAATGAGCCGCACATTATCCTATGTTTTGCTCAGAAATGACATCTTGATCATAAAGATACCAATCCTTTCCCAAAATCATGTTTTTTGTTTATTTTGAATAAATTAAATTATTAAAATTGTCGTGATTTATGAAGTTACATGATTCTGTCGTCCTGCAGTAGCTTGCCAAGTTCCTGCAACGCTGTTAATGATCCAACTACTTCCAGATATTGTGGATCTAAACAAGGATATATATTTTGTTAAGAAAAGAGACAATATGGTTTTATGTTCGCCACCTCAGCTCAAAGCTCTAATCTTGAACTTCCAGCTCAAGATCTTGGTCGATCTACATTCCTGCAACAATTTATTGTATGTAACTATTTTAGAGACTAACTTTCGACGAGTTTTCTAAATAGTTGGAGATGAATTAGGAAAATGTGAAACATGGGTTTTGTTTAGGATGGGCCAAATTGACTAAGCATGAACAAATTTTAAAAATAGCTAATGGTTTGGGAGATATGGGTGGTTCTCTAAAGGAAAATTTTCCATATTTTGTGTGCGTTTAAATTTTGCAAAAATGCCCATTGCTATGTGGAACGCGTAAATCTACAATTTATTCTATTCCAAGATGTTTTATGGTTATGTAATTTGATTGTGATCGGATCTTCAGTCATCTCTTTAAATCAGATCTACCTAAGATTAAACAATTGTATTTTTGTATGATCTTCTTCCAAAATGTATAAATGGAGGGGCGATTAAAGACTTGAAGGGAGTTAGGCATGAAGTAATTAATTGTAAGATCGGAGAGATCATGCTTAGATAGTCATTGCACTTCTTCTACTAATGAATTAAAGGTTGTATTTGATGCATCTTTGGTTTTTTCACTTCTGATTTTCCTGTAAGGTATTAGGCGTGTTTTTTAGTGAAGGAAGCCCCCCCTTCATCTCAGAAACACAACCCTTTTTGTGTGTGTATTTTTATTTGAAGTAATTGTGTAATTGGTTTCCATTGATGTGTGCTTGAAATAGCAATTACATTTATAGTTCTATGTTTTGTTTCCATAAAATTAATCATTCTATAGCATAAGTTCCTACATCATTTCAAAATCCTGTAGCTACTTCCTGTAGCACTGCAGGAACCTGTAACTTTTAGTTTCATAGTTTATGAATTGATTTTATTGCAGTTTGGATTTTTTATTATTTTAAGGTTAATGTTTGGATTGGATTTCATGCCATGAATACATAATCAACATCAACTTAAGCAAAGGCATGCATAACCTTGATTATCACCAAGGTGTTAACCCATGAGTCCACTAACTTATCCCGTAGATGGAATAGTGTTTGTCTTGATATTTCATGGTTCCTGTAGTGTGAATTAGATTATATTGGTGTCTTTCAAGTATTGTTCAAACCTGCCAAGTGAAATTCAACAGAGTATTTTCGGTCATAACATAATGAATTACATATGATTTCCTTGTGGTTCTATCTTAGGAGGTCACTCAGGTCCTTGCCAATCTTGAATGCATCCTAGTTGATTGGGTTGAATTTACTTTTACATGCCTGGTGTGGCTTGGTGAGCATAATTGTAGGTTTTGAAGCACTATAAGGATTTTCTCTGCATATACTTTGCACAGTACCTCACAAGATTATGAAGACACCAGATTGATAATTTATGTTACCAATTTGAGTAATAAAATTGACCATCACTTACAGGGGTAGAAAGTAATAAAATTGACCATCACTTACAGGGGTAGAAAATCTTGCACATCAACAAAAATGTCATCTGCAATAAAATTTTCAAATCATAGCATGTTAGGAACAACAAACTCATCAATCTAGTCAATAGAAACAATGGTTGGTTTCTCTTCTAGCAACTCAGTTTGAACTCCTACTAGAACAAATGAAACTTTCCTGGTGCTAGCAAGGTTAGAGATATACAGTGAGGCATCAACATCATAACCAAGCCCTATTCTAGGTGGCTTCAGCTCAGGGGTAACTGGGAGAACAATACCCTATCCATTCTTCCAAAGTCCTCCTTTGGTATATTCCATCTTACTTAATAGTAGAGACCCAATACTGGTAGTGTGCTTCTCAAAAACAGGAGAAATAACACCATTAGTAGTCAACAAAGGATGAGAAGGTGTACAAACATCAACATAATCTTTATTACAAAAAGCTAGGCTATAAGGAAGAACATCAAAGGTAGAAGAAGTAATCATTGGATCTGGAGCTCAACATCAATAGTCTTCTTCACATCATTTTTGCAATTGACTGACTTCTAATTCAAGGTACTATTTGCAATCTTGCAATCCTTAAATAATTTCATATTTCTCAGTTAGCTGCAACAACAAGGAATCAATATTCTTTCACAATTTGTTATTCATAAAAAAATCTATTGTTGTCTACTTGAAGAGGGGCAACTTCTATACAAAGATCATCTATAGAGGCCTGTAGGTGGGAAACCTCAATTTCTAGCTTGGTATTAGTTTCCTCTACTCTACAAATTTTCTCCTTCATGTCAAATCTGAATGAAAGAGGGTTTTAGCTTACTCCTCTAGGTCTTCAACTACATTTGACTTATCTCCAAATTCATCCACAAGGTTATGGAATACGAATTCCATATTGTTTCCAAGGCATAATAATTCTTAGATATCTCATCAATCCCCCATAAAATAATAGTCTGTAAAAGAGAAGCTTCATCCTCCATCTGGGTATGAGATATCTCCATTTGATTCTTTAGTATTCCATTTTCAATTTGCAATATAGCGGTGATAGTTTGCAAGGAAACAACTTCCTGCTGAAGTAAATCATGGGATTCATGTAAAGCAACATCTTTCCTCTCATGAATCTCTTGCAATTTTTGTAATTATGGGGCTTCATCTTCATCAAGGATACCCATCTTCAGATACACAGTTAAAACTATCTTAATTTGTTGGTTGATGCTTAGAAGAGTATTCTCCCTATAGGGATCAATGTAATGTAGATATACCAACCATATCTTATCTACCAGGAATAAGAACAACAATTCACTGTAGAAATAATGCAGCACAATAGGATTCCTCAATGCCTATTCAATAATATAATTCACCATTCGATCATATGCTAGTCAATCTTAATCAACCCAACAATAACAAATGTTGCCAAAGCTTCTAAATATCGTATACTAGTCAATGACTTCAAAATTCGAAGCTCCAATCGACTGATGTAGTTGATTCGCTCCTTAATTTCAACCGAATCTCAAGTCGACAGGTGTAATCAACTTCTTTCACGGTTTTTCTATGCGATCAATTTAATCCATGAAGATTCACAATCATGTATTAATATTTTGTATATGAAATCAATTATAGGCACATGGACAAAAAGAATCAAACCACGGTCATGAATGTGTCGTATAGAAAGGATTTAAACCCAACAATCAATCAATTAGATATCACGCTCCAAAGATAAAACAACGGCTCCTAGTCGATGCCTTTCCAGTTCGGATCAAAGTTGATAGGTGGTCGATTTCCAGTTGAAACACAAGTCAACTAGTATCACTATAGTCGAAGTCTCTATTGAATCATCTATCTTTTTGTTAATGAATAAAATACTAACAAAACTTAGTCAATGTATGCTTGGTCGAGAGGATACTTCTTAATATCTAGTCCACCATATAAAAGAAAGATAGCGGTTAAATGATGCTGATTGAGAACATATGCAACTAGTTAACCTATAATCGAACCATAGATCATTGGATTGATACTGTTTCTAGACATCCAAATCTGGTCAACAAGATTCTGCGTGGATCTTATAGTACCCAATAAATTATAGATCATCAAACTAGAGCACACAAAGATCAAATCCAACATAGTAGTTGGCTCATGAATCCAAAATAGTGAGTACTCCGTATCATGCCAAGGTTAGGGTATGATGGTTGAATTAAGCAACTCACCATACTTTCAAGACCATAAAAAAATTCTTAGCAGCTCATCAAACTATGAGCTCCATTGGAACTCTCACACTTATGCAAAATCCCTTAATCATGAACCAAACATCTTTGATACCATGTTGGAACAGAAAGAAAAGATTCGAAGTGAATGACATATATTTCCAAGAGCATAGTGGCGGTGTCTAAAGACACCGTTGGCACTTAAGAAGAGTGAGTAGAACTCAAAGAGATACTTATTTGCAACACTGATCTATGATAGATCGAGAGGACTATATATAAATATGATTAGGTAGATAGCCAAACCATCAATAATGGGACCACATAACTCCAATTCACTATAAGTTTCCATAAATGGTGGATCTGGAATCTTTGGTGGACATGGTTAACTCAAATAGTAATCAGTTGATCAAATCCCTCAAACGCTCAACTCCCTCAAACCGATAAGGTGAGTTTTACCAAGAACTTATGGTTCCAACATTATGTATAATTAGAAATTCCATATTTCCCATGAATATTCATAGAGCTAAAGAAAAAAAACCTTGTCCGACAATTCTTTGTAGCCTCTTGAGTTCAACAAAACACTAGAATAAATAAATGAGAACTTACCTATTCCCTTGATTCCCTGGTCACATGTAATGAGTACAAGAAGTCAGTTGCCTTCGTAAAGAAGTCCTAAGCCACCCATACACCACATAGAATCATTAGATATGAACCAAGGAGAATCCATGTAAGAGCATTACCAAAAATCCATGTAGAGACACTAGAGTAGAGTGCCATGTTTACAATCCCACCTTAACAACATATTCACATTAACACTGAATTAAATTGTTGTTCCATCATGGTAGTGGAGAAGCGGAGGAGGTGAAAGGAGGCACGAGGGGGAGTTAAGCCTCCTCCTCCATCATGATATTCCCTTGAACACATGTCTCTCCACTTGAGCATCATCACATGAAAATTAAAACGAGGCTTGGTCCTTTGATTAATTGGCGGATTATTCATTAAGTTATACATTAAGGTATCATATAAAGCTCGGGTGGACCCCATTTTTTTCTACTTTCCCTTTTTCCAACAAGGTTGACTAGTTCACCAAAGATTCTTCTTGAATATTATTCAATCTGATTTGAATGTGTAACAATTGAAAAGAGTCAAAAGTATCAAGCAAGTCTTGTATTCTTTGTAACATTTGATTAATGGTTGATCCTTCATCATCCTTCTTTTTTCGCACTAGATCTATAATCAAAGAGGATTCCCCAAGGATGAAAATTGACTTGATATTCTATCATTCAAGAATTAAAATCCTAAGGAATAGTGCATGAATCCTGGCATGATTATCGGTCATTATCCCTTACGCACATGCATAACTTGTTTCTATATTTCCTTTAAGACCAATAAGTACCCCCTAACACTGGCTACCCCGCTATAATTGTGGCCATAACTGTAATAGTGTCTGGTTTTAAAGATGACAAGAGGGTGGGATTTGATTCACTTATATGTGTGTGGGGAGTGCAATGCAAGCCTCACTTGTTCGACCAATACCCAATAGCTAATGAGTCTATCACCTTTTTTACAGCTCGAGTAATCAATGAGATGTTAAAATGTTTGAAGTTATCGATCAATCTCAATACCTGCCATTGGTAAATTTTTAAATGAAGAGAATTGAAATGAATAGTATTCTTAATCTACCTCACAATTATTTTATTATTTTAGAATCATTGAAAACAATTAAACATGACTTTGAGAATTATGGATTTCCTAAGGCCTTACACCAAATCTTCATGTTTTGTAGTGTTATTGGTGCACTCAAATTCCAATCTACATAATATAAAACTATGTTTCTCGTGAGGGTCAATTAATAAACAACCAACAATAACTTCCCCTATGACTTAGGAAAATAAAAAAATAGATTCCAAATGTCAATACCTAATCCTATATTATTTCTATCTTAAGATATATACATCAACTATGTTACAATGATATTCATTAGTCTAGTTTTCTTAAAGTAATTTAATGATATTCATTAGTCTAGTTTTCTTAAAGTAGTCTAGTTTTTTTAAAGTAATTTATATTGTTGATAATCAGGAATCAATAAGAATTTAGTAACAAAATTACCAAAATATGAATCAAAATCACAATTCCCACAAATGGAAAAATTTGAGGTGGATCATTAATTTTCTACTTATAAGTCAGTCACAATATGTTTCATGATCAATTCTGATCTTATTAGCTTACCCATTACATGGAAACCACAAATGATCTTATTAGTCTACCCATTACATGGAAGACACAAATATGAATAGTCATAAGATAAATACCCTTGTAATTTCTGAGACCAATCCCTGCTAAGAAGAAAATCATAATCCTAATGAACTGCCACAATAATATCTATTATTTGATGGACCTTGGGATTGAAAGATATATGGATCATAACATATTTAAGTTCCACTACGACTTTAACTTTAGACCTATCATTAATAATATCTATTATTTGATGGACCTTGGGATTGAAAGATATGTGGATCATAACATATTTAAGTTCCACTACGACTTTCACTTTAGACCTATCAAGTTGAAAGATATGAGTGCAATACTTAGTTGGAGTGACATTCAACTTTTTACATACCAAACTGGGCATCGCATTATATGAAGCTCCATAATCCAAAATATAGTTGTGTACATTCTCGTTAAAGATTTAAAATGTTAACAAGGCGGGTTGCTAAGCAACAAGTCCCTGCCCTAAGTTCTTTGCATTCAAAGTCTTTCCAGGAGAGACAACTTATTTGATGACTTGAGCGATGAAATCAGAACGTTTAATGACTTGAGCGATTAAATCAGAACGTTTAAGATTAATAAATATAAAAAAAAACACAGAGAGACAACTTATTTGATGACTTGAGCGATGAAATCAGAACGTTTAATGACTTGAGCGATTAAATCAGAACGTTTAAGATTAATAAATATAAAAAAAAAAACAGAGAAAACTTATTTGATGACTTGAGCGATGAAATCAGAACGTTCAATGACTTGAGCGATGAAATCAGAACGTTTGAGATTAATAAATATAAAAAAAAAATATTTTATTCGATAAATATAAAAAAAGAAAATTAATAAATTATAATTTATTTATTTGTTGAAAGAGTGTTAATTAAATTACAATCCATCAAAATATTCCAAACAAAAATAGATCCCTGATTTTTTTAAACAAACAAATACCAGAAGGAAAATTGTAGCATTTTCTTTAAAACAAAAAGAATATTGGGCTTACTGGAAATTAACATTTTATTTAAAACAAAAAGAATATTGGGCTAACTGAAAATTACGGTTTTCTTTAAAACCGTAAAAAAAAATATTAGACTTACTGAAAAATACGGTTTGGCGAATCATTTGATTACATTACCTCTTATACACTTTCAACCATCTCTTAATCTGGTCGAGTCGGTCCAATAAGTAGTTCCGAGTCCCTACATCAACTGTGCATTATAGGTTATTGATTTTTAAATTTGGAAGATGCAACTTGCTCTAATTTTGGTGTTTTTAAATTTGGCTTTGACATAGTTACAATTTCGCGGCAATTTGAGAAAGGCGGTTTGGAAAAAGTATTCATTTTAGTATTTAGCATTAATGTTTAAGAAAGGCGGTTTGGAAAAAGTATTCATTTTAGTATTTAGCATTAAAGTTTAATTTACACAAACCGGAGCTGTGTTTGAAGATAATATGTTGCAACAATTTTTTTCACTCAACATTTTTTTCAGTCAAAAAATTATTCCTTTCTGCATTTTCTTTTCATTCAAAAATGATTACTTGTTGCATTATGAAAATGGAGTTTTTCTGCAAATCAACAGTACGTTGTAGTTGACACAAAGGCTTTTCTGCAATTATTAATAAACAACTCACAGTTGTATGTAAACTTCCTTTTTACTCTTGCTCGACAACATAATTCATGTCTAAATATCGACCCATTAATTGACCTCCTCTCCATCCACAGTTAGTGTAAGTCCTTTGCCTGCAGATGGCATTGCAAGAACGAAGGGTTCCCACAGAAGGTTGGGTGCAAATATCGATAATTTAGCCTACACCCGGAACATATCTCGTCTGAAGGAGACATGCAGACCGTAGAACATTGAAACTCTGATCGAAGCTTGAAAGTGTTTAAATATTGTTCTGATGTTTATATATAATATATAAATTGTTTATATGTTAGATGTTTATTGCCCGGATCTTTGCAACCCATCAAAGTTTCATGCTCTGTATTTCTGGCAATTATAGTCAAAGATTATAATACAATAAATTAGAAACAATAATAATAGGTGTTGAATATGTGAGTATATATATATTCTGGTTTAAATATTTTTTATATCACATATATTCCAACATAAATAACATGTATTATTTTTTTGCTAAGGTCTTATTAATTACCCTATGTGATTACGGTTACAAAATCCATCTTCTCCATGATTGGCATGATAACTCACCTCCAACCCAGAGAAACAAAGAGACTAAATTATTCCATAAAGATGTTACGGGTCATATCGGAAAATTACAATAATAAAACCTCCAACAAGATTATAAAGAACCTTTTTAAGTTAATTGAGAGAAAAAAGATAGCGGACATGTGGCCTATGCATGTCTTACGAACCTGGCGTGTGTTGATCATTGGGCGTTGCAAATGTACAGGCATCATTATCTCCATATACAGGGGAGCTGGAGGCCGAGGATCTGAGTTCTGCTGCCATCGAACACACAAAGAGGATGAAGATGAGGTCGATCTAATGAGTGCGATGTGCCTTCCAAGTTACCAATAGGATTTCGATAATCTATGCCAATACACGCCGATAGTTTGAACATTGAACACAAAACCGCAATGGTGCCCGAAAGAATCCTTATTTTGTTCTCAAAATTTATTACTTCTATGAATTGCTCTGCTGCTTCGTCGCTACTACGCTGACTGCATGTCGTCCATGTCCACAAGGCCGTCTGGCTTCAATACATAGATTTAAAATCATTAGAATTTAATTTCTTTCATCATAAATATTGCAAAAAATATTTGGATTGTATGGTGCCATCTTTACCTTCTTCAGAGCTCGCTGATCGGCGTCGTTTCCACTCTCCGGGCTTGGAAAGAATGTTGCATGCATTGCTCCGCTGCTCGAAAGAAACAGTGGACCATTATTATTAGGGTTTGAATTGTTGTTCTTGACGTCTGGTCCTGGAGGCGACATAATGACCAGGATTTCGTCTGGTACTTGGCGCTCCGTTATGTCGCCATTGTTGTTCTTCCACTGCTTCTTGTGCTCTTTCTTGCATGCATAATTGCTCCAGCTTGTGATATTTTCTCATTTCTCTTTGCATATCTTGGCGATGTGGCAGTTGTAGCCCAGGCATGCCATTCCAGCGGATATTTCATCCCACAAGGGGCCTTTAGGCACAACGTCTTGCTACCTGGGCTCCATTCTGGTTCTCAGATTTACAGTTGTATAATTGAGCTCCCCTCCTGTGAAGAGCGTGTGAAGCTCATAGAAGGAGGATAAGGCAGTCTCGACGATGTGAAAGCAGTAGAGGTGTAGTGTTGGCGAAGGGAAAGGGTTTGGTGGAGGTATAGTGATGGTGACGGGCCGAAGGCGGTGGGACTGTTACGAAGCAGCGGCGGTGTAGTGATGTTAACAAATTCAGACTAGTAAGGGTAACTAAGGGTAACTAGCAGAAATAAACTCTCGGTTGATGAGGGACTCACTTGGAGGGCTGTTTTCAAAGCCTGAGCATGCACCTAACTGCAACATGCTCGTGTTGCTCTTCATAGCAGGTCAATGGCGTTTTCCCTAATTAACACACAGAACCAGAACCGCTAAAATCTATAAACTCATCATCCAAATCCGCCAAAAATCAGGAGCCTCGTCGATTCTGAGCAGGGCCTTTCATAGGAAATCCGCCAAAAATCAGGAGCCTCGTCGATTCTGAGCAGGGCCTTTCATAGGAAGCCGATTTCCTCCCTGAAGAACAAGTATGGAACAAGTGGCTATGTTCCACGGTGTCCAGTGGCATAGTGCATGTCGGTGGTGTCGAGCGGGCGGCATAGTGCATGCAGGTGACAGTGCATTCAACACATGGCCAACATGCGTTAACCACCTCGGGTAAAGGCCAAATAAGGCTCAGAATTAGCTGATTGATCAGAATGGAATATTACGTAAAAAAAATACTTTGGTTATATTACTTGAAAACCTGTTCCTAACTAATATAATTTGACGAAATCATTCCAATAGTCCCTGCTGCTCTGCAGGCAGGCAGGGACTAATAAGAAATACTAAGTCTCCAATTTATATTTCTTGTCAGAAATGATAACATCTGTAACCGCATTTTGTAAATCATGTTGCTAGTTTTGAAAAACAATTTACCGTACCGTAGTTGCTGGCTGTGATTCATTGTTTTCCATTAAAGCATTCAACATCAACTCTATGGTAATAAATAATACATAATTCAAGGATAGAGATGCTTGATTTAATCTTTTTGATATCTTCAACTATATTGCATTCCATTGAGAGATAATCTTGATTATTGGGAGAAGGTTTGATTATATTCTGATTATGGGGAAAGTCTTGAGTAAAAGTCCAATTTTTATTATTATTGTGAGTTTGAGGGTGAGAAGGAAGAAGGAAGAACTTGAGGCATATCTTCTTTATTTATCAAATTATAGTCATTTTTAAGATGTAGTTTTTCTACTTCTTCTTTTTCATTAGCAAGGTTTAAATTGGAACCATATTCCAAAGTAGTATAGTTGTTTCTTCATATTGTTCTTCTAATTTTTCTACTACTTTTCCATCTATGATTTTAGTTGGTTCCTCTATCTATTTGCATTTATCTAAAAAATGATTTACCAATAATTTCATAACATTAATCGATTGTGGGAATGTGTTTCTTGCAATGATTAGCTTGATGGTAGTTACAATAATTATCCATGATACTCCTTCCAAATCTATGTTAAGGTTTCTATTTAATGGTTCAACTGGTTTTGATTGCATGATAGGTCTCCTAAATAAATGTATGTAATGCATTTGTGCTAAGGTACCTTTTCTAGATCTCTTTTTTGTCTATAATCTCATTAGTTAAGCTCTTGACCATTCATTAAATATTGTCTAACTTAAATGAACCATTCTCTTTAACATTTTTTTTTGGGTGTGTTAGGCACGGGGGGTTCATTAAGTAGGAAATATTATATCATGTGAGTTCATATTGTGGGATTTAGTACTCTAAAATATGGAAGCACTATATTACCTACTATATGAGGGTCAAGGGGTATTTTTAATATATTAAAAACATGTAGATGTTAGGGGGTTTATAATTAGGTATTTAAGTGGTTGAATAGTGTATTGGGGGATTTGAACAGGTACTCCATGTTGAAGTTTGTGTAAGTTTGATTATGTGTGAAGTCAGATTAGTTTTTGAGTAAGTACTATTGTGTGAAGGTCGTGTGAATCCAATTGTTTTTGGATCTAGACTGGTGTTTGAATATGTATGATTTATGATTGAATGTGATGTGAAGTTGATTGGAATGATTGTGAATGAAGTTGACTTGTGTTTAGGGGGTCTTTCCTCATCTTGAAATATTTTCTCTCTCTAAGGTTTCATATTTGACCTTACATGGTGTCTCGGGGTTATAATATTTGTGTCATGTCACTATAACGAGGGTAAAAAATAAAAAGGGTATTAAAAATGCCATGGAAAAAGTGGATACCTAGGGTATCTAGTGAAAATAGGGGATTTTTAAATTGTAAAGTTGTATTGGGAGGGGGGTTCAACAAAATGTTTTTGGAGGAAATCCTTAATATGTAGTGAGATTAGTGGTATTCTTTAATATCCTATGAATGCATGCGCTATGTCTTATGTTCACAGAGTGAACCCCTTGAGAGGCCAACCTAAAGATAACGTAATTTTTAGGTGGGCTATTTTCTTTCTTAGAGAAATAATTGTGATTTTCTTTACAACTTATCATCTCATCTT
Organism: Larix kaempferi; assembly: GCA_027924585.1. Classification (NCBI taxonomy): domain Eukaryota; kingdom Viridiplantae; phylum Streptophyta; class Pinopsida; order Pinales; family Pinaceae; genus Larix; species Larix kaempferi. The sequence continues at coordinate 2,190,432 of BSBM01000857.1, read as the reverse complement.
CCACCTTTACAACTTATCGTCTCATCTTCCACCTTTTTAACTTATTCAAAATTTTGTGTGAGAGTATTATTTCGGCCTCATTTTACAAACACAAAAATAGGTGCAGGTAAGGAATTAGCATAAACCTCAATTTGAAGTTCTTGTGTTAGTACTATCTCAAATTGAAATTTATTAAAGATTATGGTGAAGTTTATATTAAATTTTTTATCCTTTCCTTTGGGCCCATAATGAAGGAAAACAACTCAACCATGAGCACGTTGGTAGTAGTTTCTTTCCCAAATTAATAGATAAATACATTTTGAAAATCATTCAAATTGCTAATATAACCAACTAGTAAATTGAGATACCAGGTACACACCAGGTTGAAGCCTTGTTTTTGAATGTATATGGGAAAATGAGACACATGGCATATTGAAGTTAAATGGTCATTAAATAAATGGAAAGAATGAACTTCTTAATGTAAACTTCAATATGTCTAGACAATTTTGAATTGAATTTGGGTAATATATGTTCTGAATTTTTGGGTAGACGATGGAGTGGCTCAGGTAATGCCAAGGAATCCCTAGCCAACAATAGTTGATGTTTATTTTGATCATTTTCCGTGTCTAGTTCTTCAAAATATGAGTTTTTAGATTCTATATTGAATTATTGTTCTATATTAGAATTATTAGATGTATGAGGATATGTTGTTGGCTTTGGCGTTGTAGGGATTTATTTTAACAATTGGGAAATTTCTAGATGAATTAATTATACCAAATATTCCAGAGAATGCACCAATGTATTAGCTTATGTTTGGGTGACATGTCTCTAAGTATTACTTTGACAAGAAAATAAAGGAGCTATTGGTAAAGAGCCAATTATTTAGTGTAGGATATGGTAATTCATTTGAAAGCATTCACCTTGTTTGAAGTTGCATATTGGATTCACCTCCAATTTTTTTCTTAATGTTGAAAATTGGATTCTTTATGAGCTATTTTAGGATTTAGGGTTTCAATGCCAATGCCAATGTAAGGATTGTTGGTAGATGACCTAGATTTTGGAACAAAATCAACAATACAATTTCATGCCATCTTTCTAGTGCCACTTCTGTTATTGGAGCAAAAAAAATCAACAATACAATTTCATGCCATCTCTCTAGTGCCACTTCTGTTATTGGAGCAAAGTGCGCAATATGAGGAACATGGGTTTAATATAAAAAAGAGGCCCTTACTAGACTTTTTTTGGGAGTGGAAAACCCCTTCAAAATAATGGCCTAACGACTTTTTCAATGAACTTTAAATATATTTTATACTTTCTTTAAATGAATATAATTCTTTTATTTAATTAACCTTAAATAAATAGAAATGCAAAGTTAAACTATCTAAGATAAAATAATTAAAAAATATAAATATAGAACTAAACACGAAATAATTCATTCCGTTAAGTCCAAGAAATAATTCTACACGAACTAAAGGAAACAAATAATAGATATGTTGGAACCTTAACCAAAAATAATATTTATTATAATGCATAATTTATAATTCTATCTTATATGATATTAAGTTATTATTGAGAAATAAAGGAAAGTATCACTTAATATTTTGACATGCATTAAACATCTCTTATAATTCTATCTTATATGATATTAAGTTATTATTGAGAAATAAATGAGAGAAATATGAGGAAAGTATTGCATAATATTTTGACATGCATTAAACATCTTTTATAGTACATTCACATAGTTTGTAAAACTCAGAATATTCTACATTCCAAAATAAACACTGATTTACTTTCTTTATAATAAACTCCTCTCGCCAAAGCTAGCATCTTAATATTAACAATATGCAAAAATAATTCTTACAAAATTGTTCCAATAAAAAATCCCCATTATGTTATTACTTTCTCTTATACATGAAAAATTTAGTTATAATAACTAACTTCAAACCTAACTACTTATAAATGACATGATCAATCATTGTTCAAATATTTATTGAACTTTTCCTACTCTTCAAATAAACTTTTACTATTTATTGAACTTTTCCTACTCTTCAAATAAACTTTTACATAAGTTAATGTGAAGAAAATTATGTTTATTAACTGTGAATGCATATAGGGACCTCTAAGACCCTCATTAAACTTTAGCATTTTAAATAGTAGATCAATGCAATGGATAAGCTCAACCATACATTTTTACTTTAAATACAGATCCACACAACAATTAAATAATCCAAATAGTACTTGAAATAATTCCATCTCACAATAATTTTACAATCATTTAGCAGATATATGCTCGCCATGAACCTCATTTAAACTTAGTAGGATTAAAATAGATCTAAAATTCAACATTTTTTAAAATCTGTAGATCCAAACTAACATAACAAACTCATCATTTCCTTTTTAATTAGACTAATAGCGAATAACATACATCAATAAATTAAATAATTATACCAACTTGATGCCTAGTTGTAGAGTGTTGAAGGATGCAGTTAGTTTCCAAAGTCCCATCGCAAGTCCACTCCTTGATTTGCCAACGGTCGAGCACCACCAGAAACAACCCAACCAATCCCGAAGGGTACTCTTCTTCCCTTGGGACCCTTGAGCCATAATGGGGATAAATGAAAGAAATCCTCTAGTGTATTCAGAGTGCATAGATTGCATTAAAAGCGCTCCCAACCTTGTTCACACCATGATGAACCAAACTTTCAATAGTCAGCAGATAAAAATGGCATCGTCTATGCCATCCAACAATAGGGAAAATAAGTGTGTGAGCTTCATGCTCTCCTCCACTTTTTAAAGCTTTGAGAACCTTTCCATGTCTCCCTCACATGCATAATTAGGAATTTTGTAATTACTTTTGTTTCATTATTCACCCACCCATGTGTCACATTGCTCACTAATTCATAATTTTCCATTTGTTTATTAAGATTTTTCCCTCACTTAATTTCCTATATTCACTCTTATATGTTTCCTTTTATTTCTCCATTCCACCTATTTTGTGTGTGTGTGTGCTAGGAGTTCACTAAGTCTTTTTTATTAATTCAATCCTATTATTTATGCAAAAGTGTATTCTATTTTAATTTTTATAATTTATGACTTTCACATTTGCACATAATTATTAAAACCCCTTTTTATTTTATTCTTTTAAGATAGACATTATTACCCTATAATATTTTGATTTATCAATGCAGTGCATTATGATGGTAATATCAAGGGTGCCATGACTTCATGCCCTTTAAATATCCCTTTTTTCCATGGTGGGGATTGACGGGATGGATGAGACGACGTTAACTCAGTCACGCCAACCCTACTGAGCGACTCATGGTTCCTGGGGAATAAGGAAGTGTCCTTATTGTGCTCCCCCTAGTTGATCCTCGTGAGTGACCAAGTCCACGACCCACCCTCATGGAAAAATGCACCCGATGGGAAAAAGCCTCTCTCGCTTTTCAAACTGTCGTATGGAGTAAATTGCTAGTCTTATTGGCATCTCTTCTTCATTAAGCCCAATTACCTTTATGTGGACAAATTGGGAATCATGATCATGTTCCTACACATGAAAATAACACATGCATCAAATCACTCTAAACAAAAATATAATATATCGAATTATACCATGTTAACATCACCTGTCTTGGATACTTGACTCAATCCAGAGTTTGTGCAGTATCGATGCAACTTTGCATCATATGTACTTGTCTCTTTCCTGTCACACTTGAAAACCCGTCAAAATTACATGATACATAATGTATAAACATAATGAATTTTATAGCTCAAATCGAAACTTCTTCGTCCATGATGACAGTCCAAAAGATGACACTTCAAGTGTCATTGTTCGTTCACAAAAAGGACATTTATGGATTGAAGAGCCTTGATTTGATCTTTGTTGTTATGGCCCTAAAAATTCAAGCAAACCTCTATCATTCCCAAGCATCTTGAAACGTTGTAATCCTTCAAAAGAGCATATTTGTACCTAGTGATCATGCATAATGCAAATCATTATCTCCTTGTCTTTGATTTTCCAGTGAATTCAAGAAAAAGATGCATTCACGTGTTTCCCACTGATTAGCAGGGAATCATTCACTCCTTCCCCTTGTATTAGATGTGAATTCCCTTAAAAGGTATGAAAAATATATAAAAAATCAGAAAATGAGTGAGTTAGGGTGGTTTTGAGAACCACCAGCTCGGTTACAACTTCCCCAACCATATGGTAACTATGCTCATTAACTGTAAAGAGAAGTAATATGGACCAAATGGGAGGCCCTTTTTCATAGCAGTGTTATGCTAGAAGATTTGCTTACTATTATTCCATTTTCCCTTCATATTGTAGATCTTCATCACTGATCTTATATCCCTCTGTGCTAAAGCTACTACGCTGAAGTGGTTTCAAATGTCCCAATGGATTTGAGAGATTCTCAATTAAAGTAGGACCTAAGTTCTCCTCAGGGTGGGGACAAACAACTTTGGGGGAGTTATGTAACTACCCCTCAGTGTCACTAAAGTGTCCTTCTTCGGATGAAATCTCAGACTCACTAGGACTAGAACAGTTTCCTTCTTCTACTTCTTCTATTTGTGATTCTTGATTTTCTTCCTCTGCCCTCTGAAGGGGTGGATTATTGTAATCTAGTATTTTCCTTGGCACCGGGGATTTCCTTTGTTCAAGAGGTTTTCCTTGGATCCTTTTGGACCTACACAAGGGTTGATAAGCCATGGTGGATTGCAGAAGACACAAAGAATAAATCTACAAAGAATAAAAAACAAACAACACACACTAGAAAGTTACTGAAAATATTACAAGCAAATATACTCTTCCAATGACAAGTGTTTGACTGTTTAGGACCAAATACTATTCAAAGAAAAGTTGTAATTGGGGGTCTTCTGGAGATCAAACTGGGATGATTAGGAACCAAGTCCAACCAACGAAGATCGAGAGACAACTACCCTATCTTCGACATACCAATCATTAGGGGTGCAAGCACTTACTTTCGAAAAATACCCTCCCAATGATTTGGTACAAATATTATACATTTGTCTCAGGCACCATAAGATATTCCCATTGCAACGACTTATGAGGAACCTAGGAAAGGAAGCTAGACTTCACGTTAGGTAGTCGAGCGGAACGGTCGCTAGAAATGGATTCTACAAATGGGAAGGGAACATAGGACATAAATTCTAGACCTGAAGATATTAGTGAGAAATGGTGTCACCCTAAGGACTTTCCATGCCTAAACAATCATAGACATGCATAACCCCACTATTCCAAGCACCGGGGGACAATCTATCCACTTGGACTAGCTTTACCTACCATTTGATGTTTGTTTGAGATGCGCTTTCTTGACAAGTACTTCATGCTACTAATGGGTTTTATCTCTATTTAATAGTTCATAGTTTCCAATCTCCTATGAATTTGGAGGAGTTTACTCATAAGACCTATATTCAAAGTCCTAAGCCCTAGAATATTAGGTAAATTTCTTACTAAAATAAAAAATTCCTAGCCTTTTCTAATTATTTCCCGCTTGTTCAAAATGCAATTTCAAGAATCTTTCAAGAGAAGAAATCTAGTGCAACTAAATTTATTCGTATACTCAAGTACAGGTGCACACTCTTTTACTGAAAAATGAAGCCCTTTTTCCACTACAATGAACTTTTTATTTTCAATTTTTCTTTTGATCCAAATGCAAATTCAAACTTTTCAATAAAAATGCAAACCTGGTCTTAAATGCAAATGCAAATTCAATAGATTTTAAGTGCAATTGCAAACTCAATCTTAAATGCAAATCCAACTTCACAAACCAAATACAAAATTTTCCTTTCAAGCAAAATGTAGACTCAATTTTCAAATGCAAATGCAATTCACGCAAACCAAAATGCATTTTTTAAAATGATCCAACCTTTTACTTTTCTTCTGAATTAAAATGACCTTTTTGATGAAAAACTACACTAATTCAAGAAATATAAACAAAATTTGATGTCCCTATCACTACAAATGAAAGCATCCTCACAGGACTTTTCAACCATTCAAGTCTGGCAAGTTTGATAAAAACAAGCAAAGCACATTTTTTATAGACTCAAACAATCAATCTGGCTTACTAGAAAATAAGGTTTGGTTAAGCCTAATTCTTGCATACAAATGATGCAATTAGAGACAAACATGAAGAATTATGTTCTGAGCTTTCACTTTCAAGGTCTACCAAATGCACAAGAAGTGAAAAGAAAATGAAAAAATGAAACTTTTTAAAACTTTTCACCTGAAATTGATTCAAAATGCAAGTTGAAATTGATCAAACACCACCTAGACTTATCCTAAGGGAAGAGAATCCCAACACTCTCAGAGACTTCAAACAAACTCAATTAATCCTACAGGATGAAGAAAAATGAGAAAAGTCCTAAGTTTCTAAGGAATTTGCACTTGTATCTTAGGTTGGAAGCGAATGGTTTGTTATTGTGCTTCAGACTACACATGAATTCTCAGAGGTTTCACACCTATAAGTGCTAAAGGGAACAAATTAGTCTCGAGAGGTTTGAAAAAAAGAATGAAAAACACGGAAAAATACAAAAGTTAAAGATTTATAAGGGTGTATAAGGTATATTCAAGCTTGAATAAGACTTAATAAACTTAAACAAAGTAGAGGAAATGAAAAAAAATATCCCCATAATAGATGGTGTTTCCAGAGGAGTCACCAATTCTATTGTTAAGGAAAATGTCCAATGATTGGGGCTATGTCACCAATGTAGTAGGTTGAATAAGATAGACATCTAAGGGTTTATTTGCATGCAACTCAAACTCCTAATTACAAATTAAGATTAATCAAAACTATATTAAAGGATAAAAGAAGAGAACTTAATGCACCTTATTTATGAAGGTTGGTCCTAGCTTTACTTTCCCTCCTTTAGATCTACTCCTTGCTCTCAAACCAAGAACCTACAACACAAACAAAATACCTTCCTCAAACAAATTTGTCTACAAAAAGAGATTATTGAAATCAACTTATAATAAGGAAATGAAACTAGTTAATCAAATTCATATCAAGACATATGCCAAGTCTGATAAAATGATAAACACAACATATAGGGAAGAGAAAGATTTCCCATATCCATTAAATGACAAAAATAGTACAAATCATACCTTGTTTTGCTCGACACCTCATTGAAACTAGATCTCTAGGTCACTCCTTCTCACGTTCTCCACAAAGCCCACTCCAAATATCCACATGCATAGGGGTAGAAACCACTTGAGGGTAGTTGTTTCAACACATAGGGATATAATTTATCAGTGATGAAGATCTACAGTAGGAAGGCAAAACGGACTAATAGGTAATAAAATCCTCCAGCATAACATTACTATGAAAAAGGGCCTCCCATTTGGTGTATCTTAACTCTTTTTATAGTTAACGAGGATAGTAAATACCATATGGTTGGGGAAGTTGTAACCAAGCAGGTGGTTCCCGAAACCACCCTAACTCCCTCATTTTATGAAATTTTATATATTTTCATCCTTTTTAGGGCATTCATGCCTAATACAAGGGGAAGGAGTGAATGATTCGATGCCAACTAGTGGGAAACATGCGAATGCATCTTTTTCTTGAATTCCCTGGCAAATAAAAGCCAAGGAGAAAATGACTCGCATTTTGCATGATCATTAGGTGTGAATATGCTCTTTTGAAGGACTACAACTTTTCAAGATGCTTCAGAATGACTGAGGTTTGCTTGAATGTTCAGGGCCACAACAACAAAGGTCAAACCAAGGCTCTTCAATCCAAAAAAGTCATTTTTTGTGAACGAATAGTGACACTTGAAGTGTCGTCTTTTGGACTATCATCATGGATGGAGAAGTTCCAATTTGAGCTATAAAAACTACATTTATTTATCCATCATTTTATAATTTTAAGGAAAGATAAAAATTTAATCATCATCATTCATAAGCAATAACCTTAGCATTCAATTTACTCATAAATGAGATAGTTCTTCAAGTTCCAATGCCAAATCGTTTCCACACATAACCGAGTCATTCATAATCGAAATAATAGAATAGTATAATAGCCAAGGTCCAAAGCAAAATACGGGCACTACATACACCCCCTCTTTAGGAAAATTCGTCTTGAAGTTCTAGGAGAGATAAGGAAACTGCTGACACATAGGTATTTTTGCATGTAAGTAAAGGTGAAATTCCTTCAAGCATAACAATGTACATGAATGTTGGAGCATAGGCCGCAGCTATGGCAAAGCTGCCAATTTTGGGGAAAAAGCACTAAGTTTTGGAGAAGTGCTAATTTTAAGGAAAAGCACCATTTTTTACGGAAGTGAACAGTGCGTGGTACGGCGCCAGATGGACGAGCTCACCGTAGAGTGCGGACCGAAAATAGCGGAGCTTGTGTGCACGTCAAGGGGAAGAGTAAACAAGGTGGCCGAGTAGAAAGCTCAACCACCACTGTAAATGAAGGAAGCGGCGGAATAGAGGGCTCAGCTACCCTCATTTAAGAAAGAGTACAAAAGTTATGGTTGCTCGGACCAAGGAAGAGCAACGGGTCGAAGCATTGAAGGCAAAGGACGAGGAGCAAAGAACGATGAAGCGGCGCCCATACCCGCAATCTGCACCGGAAATCACGGAACCTGCAGGAAGTTGCGACGCGACTGCAAGAGGCGTCTAAAGTACACCTAGCCGTCAGTGGTTAGGGTTTTTGGGGATCGCTGTTGGGAAAGGACCACAATTTTGTAAAGGTGTGACCCTCTGGGCCACCTATATATATGTGTAATTGTAAAGGGAAAAGGGTTAGATGGGTTAGATGTTAGAGGGATCAGAGATAGATTGGTTAGAAGGTCAGTGTAAGTTGACGACTGAGTTTGCAGACAATCTAAGTTGATGTCTGAGTCAGTGTAATCTCTGTAGAAGAAGAGAATAGATCTAAGAGAAGGGCTCCCAGCTGTGTGCGTGGAGTTTCCCAGAAAGATCTAACGCTGCAGCTGTGTGCGCAACAGAACTGTGTAATTCCCATCTCAAGATAATATAAGATACAGCTCCCGTGGACGTGATTTCCCCATGGAGGCGAACCACATAATTCGTGTTGTTATGGTGATGTATTGTGTGAATGCATGTTTATGTTTTACTATCTATGTTTACATGAATGTTTCGTTAACTTTATGCATGAGTATGTAAAGTAAGTCCTTGAAGCTCCCTTAGAAGTTATACTAGTGCACTGTCAAAGGAGTCTGTAAGAGCACTATCGCCGCAACGCTTAAGGAGTGTGCTAATGCGCTATGGCGCGAGATCAGAGATGATACATAGTGTATCGGACGTAGCGGGTAAACGCCTCGTGCGCAGGTGTGGAGATACCGCGCAGCTGGCTAAGGCGAGTAAGCTCCAGTGCTGTTGCGCTGTGTGACCTGTGAAAGAATCAGACGCTCTGTTCAGAAGTTACTGCAGAAGGGAAAAGAGAAGACTGTGGATTCCACACCCCCCGGTTAAGGAAACCTGATTCCTTAGCCCCCCATAGCCACTTCGGGTGAGACCTCGGGCTGCTGCGCAGTCCGTTGCCGAAAGGGCCAGTGTGCCAATGGGTGTTTGTTGCTGCACCTCCTGAAAACCTGGGTCTGTCCAAAAGTAGCCAACAAATGGTTCTGTTGCCTTGTGACTTGTTAAGCCAACAAATGGTTCTGTTGCCTTGTGACTTGTTAAGCCAACAAATGGTTCCGTTGCCTTGTGACTTGTTAAGCCAACAAATGGTTCCTCCTTCGGCTTTAACCCTATTATTTTGAAGGCAATGTGGTGCTGGAATCCTACAGCTAAAGAGATTCAAGAGTGGTTTGATTCAAAGGCGAGAGAGTTTGCTGAACGTGAAAATAGAAGCCCTAGGCTTCAGACAGAGGATTGGTTGCAGAAGCATATTTATACTGACCTTCACGAAATCTTGTTTGTAACATTTGCACTCGAGTTGCATGAGTGGGTATCCAAGCTAGTAGATACTCAACCCACTGTGCATGTTGATCGACCTATCATTTGGACACCTGAGCTAGTTAGCACTGTGAAGCGGGTAGACAATCCTGCGTCCCGCGCAGTAGACTTTTGGTTGAACAGTCTGCTGGAAGGTTTCATCACCGAGTTTGCAGTAGATACGAGAAAGAGCTTCAGCGAGGCTGAGAGGAGCTTCTTCAAAGCATAAAGGGGTAAGTTCTCTAATTCTCTGAACCTGTCGATTAAAATGCTCTTATATGAAAACGGAAAACTATGCATAGCTTCCGATGAATATCATAGACAAGTAATGTCCGCAGATTCTGATAGTGATTTTGAAGCTATTGGTTGCACTCGTAGTGGAAAATGGTATAAAGTAGGCCTCGACCAGCATTCCTTTGAGTCTATCCCGGAAGATAGTCGAGCTCGTAGAGCGAGCCATATAGAGAGACAAGGGAGTGTTCATATCCCTTACCACCCTTTTACACCGCAAAAGCCAGACAGGGCTCAGCATAACCCCGCAGTAACACCCTCTAGTAGTCCGCACGGTACTTCTAGTACCTCAGCCCCACCTTTGTTTAACCATCCCGGAGGCAGTGCCACAACAACTCCACGTCAACCTAGCGCAAGAAGGATGGGTGATGACATGAAGCTACCAACCTTTTGAGGAACAGGGCTAGAAGACTCTGAGCAGCACTGATTTCTATGTGAAGCCATTTGGACGATTAAGCAAATTAATGATGATGATGTTAAGCTGGTTCAGTTAGCAACCACACTAAGAGAGAGAGCCTTAACCTGGTTTATGAAATACTCAACAGCACAGAATAGGACGCTTGCTGATGTAAGAAGTGCTATGCTTAAAAAATTCAAGAAACCTAAATCAGAGTCACAGTGTATAACGGAACTCAAAGACATAAAACAGTTACCTACAGAGTCAGTATGGGACTTTGACCAGAAGTTCAAAGCCTTGATAGATCAAGTAACCTTTGAGTTTGTACCGCAGCAGCATAAGGAATGGTTCATTGCTGCGCTGCTTCCTCACATTAGACTTCCTCTTATGCAACAGAATCTCACTACACAAGAACAAGCTCTAGAGATGGCTATGAAACTAGAAGCTTCACCAATTGCTGGAACAAGCAACGATGTTGCGCAGTTGTAGAACCAAATAGCAAACCTAACCTTGCAAGTGCATGACATTAAGAAAGGAAAGGATGTCAAAGAAGAAATTTGTTGTACAAAGTGTAGCTCACAAGGACATTCAAAGGACCATTGTCCTGTTTTCATAGATTATATTACAACTGGAGCACCTAACCCTTTACCACAGGCACAGGGGCCTTGGTGTGAAATCTGTAGAACTAGAGGCCACAGACCACAAGAGTGTCACTTGTTACATAAATATGTACAAACTCCAAAAAATCTATATTGCAATTTCTGTAAATCAGTAGGCCATGATGAGAAAAATTGTAGAGCATATGAGCTCATGATAGAAAGAAAACATGATGTTTATAGAGTACAGTCAGAACCACAGGGACCCACAGCAGGTCTGCAGTATGACCAAGCTTGCGAAGGCAGAGGAGGAAATTACAGGGGCCGTAGACGCGCAACAGGTTTTGGTCAAGGAAGAGGACAGATCACTTGTTATAACTGCGGAGCTCAAGGCCATTATGCAAGGGATTGCCAAAATCCTACAACCATCTACAGATACTGTAAATCTTATGATCATGTCATTGAAGAATTCCCTCAGTTGATGGCTAAGATGCAAGAAAAGAAGCCACAGGTTAACCAGAATATCTAGTTGATTGGAGCAGAAAAAAGAGAACCAGATCCTACAGTTAATATAGTGACGCGCAGTGGAGCAACCACTGGTGCGCCAGAGTCGGGAACTGGAAAACCAGCGACGCAATGTGTGCGCCGCGCTAATATTAAACCACCCCCGCTTGACCTACATAAGCAAAAAGAAGCATTCAAGCAAGCTCAAGAGTATTTCTCAGATCCGCAAGCTTCAAGTTTTGTCGCAATTCCGCATAACGATATCAGACCACATGTGCCACATCAAGAGAACTGGGTACAAGACCATGCCACTACATCTGGAAGGCCTGATGAGGAGGATGCACTAGGTAGTGTTCATGCTTTCTTGAGAAACTGCTTAAATTTGTTGCGCAATGAAAAAGAAACTATGGAACTCCAACACCTGTTGGATCAGTGTCAGCAATCTGCTTTGATGAATACACCGCAGCGTGCTGTTCATCAGATTGGGAGTCATACTAGAACTAGAAGAGAGATGAGACTCACAACGCAGATTGGAGCATTTGAAATGGACGAAGTCATTTTGGATTTAGGCTCAGAAGTTAATGTTCTCACCATGCAGACATGGGAACAGATGGGTAGCCCTCAACTTACCAGATCTCCTATCCAGCTAAGACTTGCAAATCAGCAACGAGTTTCTCCATTGGGCAGATTACCCAATGTACCCATTGATATTGAGGGAGTAAGAAGTTTTGTAGACTTCGAAGTAATCAAAATTCTGGATGACAGTAGACCTTACCCAGCACTTTTAGGCATAGACTGGGCATTTGATAATTTGGCTGTCATTAATTTGAAGAAAAGACAGATGACCTTTGAGGATGACCAGATTAGGGTCATTGCACCGCTCGATCCCCTTCAAGGACCACGGTATATTGAACCCATTCGAGCAGAAGAAGAAGCGCGCCACATGGAAAATTTGTACCAGATGACTGCTAGTCAAAATGATTATGTCAATCCCACAGTGGACGGCCATATCAGCTGGCGATGCGATAGCTCGTGCGCATCAGATTCGGAAGTAGGATTGGAAAACTGGCAGAATCGCTTACATGAAGTTTCTGCAAGGCGTTGCGCCAGGATGACTAAATCCATTCGATGGATTGGCACAGAATTGAATAACACCCCAATCTTTGATGGTTTATCTGGAGTAAGTGAATTCATACATGCATATGAACAAGAAATCCCAGATGAGCAGCGCATACAAGCATTGGATGTAGCACTGCGCGCTACACCCGCGAGATGGTGGGGTGAGCATAAAGAAAATATCGACACATGGCAAGACTGTCGCAGGTTGATACTACGCAGATTTCAAGAGACTACAGCAGGAGTTTTGCAAAAATATGATGGACAGAGTGACCCCAGGACACACGTGAAAGCATGTATTCAGCAATGGTCAGATATTCCATAGGATGAGTGGGCTCACCTATTCATCCACACGTTGGATATAGTTCCAGGGAACTGGTACACTGAAACAAAATTGCGCAGAGGCACTATCACTTGGCCTCTCATGATCGAAAGTTTTCAACTCACCTTCAGCTTTGAGTCAGAACATCCAAGCATCGATCAGGCTTTAAAGTGTATTAGAAAGAAGGTATTTGAACAATGTCCGTTACCAGAGTATTCTCAACCAGACTGGGCTGTCCAGATGGAACATGCCCTGGAATGCTATAATTTCGCCGCTGGAGAAGAGGATGATGATCCTCGCAACATCAATATTCCAGAGTCAGAAGGGACGCGCAAAGTCGAAGGTCCTCAGCTTGATATCCCTGCTATTACAGAACACATCAAGCTCAAGAAAATTAACATTGGTACAGAAGCCGAACCTAAGGTTCCCTCTATAGGAGATTATTGGGATGATGAAATTGTTGACCACATTGCAGATTTACTACATGAGTACCAGGACATCTTTCCTACCAAGTTTACAGAAATGAAAGGCATCCTAGGAGATTTAGGAGTTATGCGCATACCTTTGAAAGCGGATGCTAAGCCAGTAAAAAAACGCCCGTACAGGTTGAACCCGCGATATAAAGAAAAGGTCAGAGAAGAAATTGATAAGATGCTCGCAGCTGGTATCATTGAGCCAGTAGAGGAAAGTGATTGGATTAGTCCTATGGTGGTACAAGAGAAAAAGGCAAAAGGTGAAATAAGAATCTGCGTGGACCTGCGCAAGCTCAACGACGCATCAGCACATGATCCATTTCCTACGCCCTTTACAGATGAAGTGCTTGACAATGTTGGAGGACAAGAGGCTTACTCCTTCACTGATGGCTTTTCAGGATACCATCATATCAGAATCCATCCAGAGGACTTCCATAAGACCACTTTTGCGACTGAATGGGGCTCATTCCAGTATACGGTAATGCCCTTTGGTCTTAAAAACACTCCTGCTATCTTCTTTAGAGTAGTTGTTGTTGTTTTTAAAGAATTCATTCATAAGTTCCTAGAAGTCTATTTTGATGACTGGACTGTGTTTGGTTTACTAAAGAACCATATAGGGAATCTAAGGACGATGTTAGACAAATGTAGACAGTATCAGATTTCCCTAAACTTGAAAAAATGTATCTTTTGTGCTCCTTTTGGTATTTTGTTGGGTCACATTGTATGCAGACAAGGACTCATGATGGATCCTGTGAAGGTTGCCATCATTGCTAACTTGCCTGCGCCCAACTCAGTCAAACAATTGCGCACTACATTGGGACATACAGGATACTACATGAAATTTATCAAGGGTTATGGAAAGATTACTGCGCCTATGGAAAGACTGCTGAAAAAGGATTCAAAATTCCAATGGACAGAAGAATGCCAACAGAGCTTGGACACACTTAAAGAAAAGATGATCATAGCGCCTATTCTAGTTTTCCCAGACTGGACAAAACCCTTTCATGTTCATGTAGATGCTTCTTCCATAGCATTGGGGGTTGTACTTACACAACCGGGAGAAGGAGTTATCGACCACCCCATTGCTTACTCTAGCAGAAAGCTGTCCACAGCTGAGAAGAACTACACCACTAGAGAAAGAGAAGGACTAGCTATGGTGTATGCCTTACAGAAGTTCAGACACTATCTATTGGGTGCTCATTTTAAAATGTATACTGACCATTCTACTTTGAAGTACTTGGTCAATAAGCTAGTGTTAGGGGGAAGAATTTGCAGATGGCTACTCCTCTTCCAGGAGTATGATTTTGAGATTATTGTGAAGCCGGGAAGATTGAATGCAGGACCTGACCATTTATCTAGGATAGAGTCAGGAGAGGAACCTACAAATTTGGAGGACAATCTGCCTGATGCGCAGCTGTTCTCTATTCAAGCAGCAGATGGATATTATTCCGATATTCTTGAGTTTCTCACTACAGGACAAGCACCAGTTGAGTTCACAATACCGCAGAAGAAACAACTTGTTGTCAAAGCCGCAGACTTCACTTTGATAGCAGGCCATCTCTATAAGTTGGGCCCTGATGAAGTGTTGTGCAGATGCATTTTACCGCATGAGAAGAACTCCATAATCGCAGAAGCGCACTCAGGAACCGCAGGAGGCCATTTTGCAGGAAAGCCGACTGCGCAAAAAATCTTAGCCGCAGGTCTTTGGTGGCCAACATTGCACAATGATACTAAGGAATTCTGCAAGTGTTGCGATGTGAGCCAGCGAACAGGAAAACCTTCAAGAAGAGATGAAATGCCGCTCAGACCCCATAACAGTGCATGCTTTTGATAAGTGGGCCATTGATTTCGTGGGACCTATCAACCCACCAGGAAAGAGAATCGGCGCAAGATACATCATCACAGCTACTAAATACCTCACCAGATGGGCTGAGGCGAAGCCAGTCAAGAATTGCGACGCTGTCACTGCCGCGCAGTTCATTTTTGAGAATATTGTCACTAGATTTGGATGTCCACTCATTCTAATGAGTGATCAGGGCACACATTTCCTGAACAAGACTATAGAGGCCCTTACTGAAGAATTCCACATCAGTCACCACAAGAGTACACCCTACCACCCTCAAGCTAATGGTACGGTGGAGGTATTCAATAAGATTCTGGAGAATGCCCTGACCAAGATCTGTAACCAACAAAGAGATGATTGGGACCTTAGAGTCACAGCTGTGTTATGAGCTTACAGAACCACATGCAAGAAACTAACAGGTCACACACCTTTCAGTTTGGTATATGGACAAGAAGCAGTTATGCCCATGGAATACATTGTTCCTAGTCTCAGAATTGCTCAAATTACAGAAATGGCAGATACTGATACTATGAGTGAAAGGCTGTCACAATTGGTTGCCTTAGAAGAAGACAGGCTTTTAGCTGGATTCCATCAACAAGTGCAGAAGGTGAGACAGAAGGCTTGGCATGACAGGCATATTAAGAATAAAGTCTTTTAAGAAAGAGACTTGGTACTCCTCTACGATAGTAAATTCCTCAAGTTTCCAGGCAAGTTTCGTATACATTAGTTAGGCCCTTTTCAAATAATGAAGATAACTGAAGGAGGAGCAGTTCAGCTTGCGAAGCTTAATGGAGAATTGCTGCCCACAATGATCAACGGGAGTCGGCTCAAGCTTTACCGTGATGGCCACTCCGCCCTGTCGACCTAATCAGCTGCTAAAGTAGTGCAGATGTCCAGTGTAGTTGAAAGAGGCATCGCACTTATCAGTCTACACGGAAGTCGTGAGACATTTTTAGTCTCTGGCTTCCCGCGCAGTTCCTTGAACCATCTGCGCAAGTAAGTAAAGTCTGTTATGAGGGAGCATGTTTTCGCTCTTGCGGAGTTCCCCCAGGTTGTCGAATCTCTGCTCTTGCGGAATTCCCTGTTGTCTAGTTGTCGTTTGAGGAGTTCTCGTTGTGGACCCCTCTATATACACAGTTACCCATGCTGAAGTAACCCATCGAAAATTTGAAAATTTGAATTACGAAAGTTCTGTAGCCGCGTTTGAGTCTTAAATGAACGATGAGACCGCCAATTAATTGTATTTGCTCTGACAGATTTGGCTTGATTTCCCGAAGATCCACATTTAATTAAGGAGCCGAAAATCTTAGCTCATCTCCCGAAAGGTTGTCAGAACTTGTCCATCACATTTAATGCACCACAGAGGCGCGGGGGTAGGGGGGTTGTCAACTCATATGCATAGGCGCCTACAGTTATTAGCCCCACTTGTCCGCATCTACTATCGCCTTTAGCTATAAATACCCCTCATTCATATATGTTTGGGTTACTTTCCTCGAGTTGTATAAGTTGTCTTGTTTGAGTCTAAGTCATTGTTTTTGGAGCCGTGTCGTGCAGACTTCTCCCTTTGCTTTCAGAGTTTGTATCCTACGTTGTTCCGCCTTTCTCTGATCAGTGTTAAGTCATGTCTGTAAGTTCATGACGGAGAACCTGTCAACTGAAGAATTCGTCAGACAGTTTAGACGCAAAGGTTTAGATTTCGGTATGGGTACTCCGATCAAGATTGTCGAGCTTCCTGATCCCAGACAGTCCCCGGGCACAAGGGCGTCTCAACTGCACCAACCGGAGGAACCCGTTCCAGAGCCCTTGGCCACTATGGTTAACTACATTCCTCCGCGGCCGGATGATGCACCCGAGGTGCGTATTCCCAAGAATGCTAAGTATCCAATTCCGTTGCCACCAATGGCAGAAATAGTGCACAAAGAAGGATCCCTACTCGGACATCTTCCGCTTGTTAAGTTTTCCGACTATAATCTGGGAGATTATAGAACGTATCCATAGTTCGCGCCAGATCACTATCTGACAGTGGTCCATAACCTTGTTAAGAAAGTTGATGAATTTGTCCCGCAACAATTTGCAGTAAATCTGGAGAGGCCTAGCCTATTGAACCTGTTGAAGCTACCGCACTTCGGGCGTAGCAATGAAGTTAATGCGGTTGTTAAGGTCTTGTTATCTTGTGTTCATGGTGGTTATCTTTGACTAGGGAGGCCAATTGATTTGAATGTGGATCTGATTCATCGGATTACCGGCCTATCTAAGGTTGGTAAGGACCCCAACGTCCACTTCGTTGGTAAAGATAGGGATCGAAAGCTGGCTGCACAGGTGGCGCAGAAATACAACTTGTCGTGAGGAGGTTGGGCCTATGACCTCACTATAGTTGAAGATGAAGCACTCAGATTCACAGGCAGTCTGCTCGCAGGCAGACTTTTAACGAAGTTCCGACCCAAAGAAGTCCCTGGAGCTGTTGTAGAGCTCGCAGTCGCAGCTGCGGAAGGAGAACAGTATAACTGGTCTCTCTTCCTCCTCAACACATTCTTGGACGAATGCCCAACGTTTAGGACACCGCCAATCAGCTGTTCCATTTTTCTTGGCTCCTGATCTTGTGTGCCTTTTTCGGGTGGAAGGAACCGCCCAACACTCAGTTTCTTCCGCGTCGTTCAGGAGAGGTTACAGGGATGCGTTATGTCAACCTCTGGGATTCTAATTATCCCGTGAAGCGCAAGATGAACCGCGCCGTATTCTTTGAGTACTACAATATCCTCATGGATACCATCTTGCAAATGCCGAGGCTTACTGAGGAGACGGTAGAAATCTATGGAAAGAAGTTGGTATTTTCTGCCAACTTGCATGAAATCTATTTCCGCCCTTGCGAAATTCACTCGAAAGAATGGGTCGTAGGGCTCTACCGAATGACTACCCAGGATGTGGAAGACACTATGAAGTCCTGGCCAGATGAATGGAAGCAGGCCGTTGACATCGCTGCCGCGATGCCACCCCCTGCGGCGCCAGAAAAAGATAAGGGAAAGGAAAAGGCCGCACAGAAGAATGATGAAGGTCCGTCAGGACCGCCCCCAAAGAAGCAGAAGCTGTCGCACCCCGCAGAAGTGATTGAAGATCCCTCTGTGACCCTTACCGCAGGGTTCGACCAATACTTGAAGGAACAATTTCGTGAGCTGCGGACCTCTCAGGCCAAGATCAGAAGTGCTCTGGACCTGCAGCTCGTGGAGTTGAAAGGTCTCGCAGGACAAGTTGCGCAGACCCATGCGCCAGCATCCGGGTCGCAGGCGCCGCAAGCGTCTACAAGCACCGAAGGAGTTGAAGTACCTGCCGACAGGCACACTGTTGTACATATCCTGCCTGCAAGCATGACACTCCTGGATCCTTTAGCTGCACTACAGGTAAGCGCGGTTGGCACTGTTGAAATAAATTTGTCACTTATTCCGTTGGAAACTCTCCATTTGGTTCAGGAGCAGGTTTCTATTGAGCTGAGAGCTAGGGAGCTCTCCACATTCCACGCAAATCAAAGATTGCAGACGCAGGAAGTAGAGCTAAGGGCAGACTACAAGGAGATCTCTGCGTAGCTTGAACTTCATGAAGCACAAGATACTGGGTTACGGAATGCCGTAGATGAAATCGCCCAGGAGCTGCCAGCCTGCCAGATTCAACCAGACCTTCCCTTAGTTGAGAAAGTGCAACGCATTGGCAGAAGGGCGCAAGCCCTAGAACAAAAAGTAGTTGCTATGGCTGAGGACCATAGAAAGAAGCTCGTCGAGTTGGAAGCTCGTGTCGCAGTACCTCCCGTGGATGAGACGCAAGAACAACTAGAAGCACTGCGCATAGCTTCCATCTAGATGTAGCACAAAATAGATGAAGCCCGTCAATTAATGACGCAAGCAATGGAAGCTTGGGCGGAGCTTGAGAAGCTCCCTTCTAAGGTTTCTCTTGTAGAACAAGTGGAAGCAGCAGAACAGTCCCTAACTATTCTGAATGAAGAAGCTAAGTCCTTGGAAGGCTTAGCCAAAATGAGGAAGATGAGCGAAGTCCGTAAAGTCCAGCAAGAACTGCACCAGCTCGGAAACAAAGATGCTACCCTCTCCAACGTCATTCAACCCTTTATGGATGAGTATGCTGAACTTGCTGCCCAAGCAGAAGCCAAGGTCAAAGCATTTGCTGAGTCTCAAGAGTTGGTCGACGACATAGAAGGAGAAGAAGCTACTGCAGACATGGTGCAGACAGCTGCGAAGTGCGTCGAAGACATGGACTCCGCTATTGCGCAGTGGAAGCAAGACTTCGCTGCGACCCAAGCCAAGTCAGATGCACAACTAAAACGACCGCAAGCCAGTGCGGGTGGCTCGGGGATGAGCCACAAGTAAGTGTTAGGGGCTTGTTGGAGCATAGGCCACAGCTATGGCAAAGCTGCCAATTTTGGGGAAAAAGAACTAAGTTTTGGAGAAGTGCTAATTTTAAGGAAAAGCACCATTTTTGACGGAAGTGAACAGTGTGTGGTACGGCGCCAGATGGACGAGCTCACCGTAGAGTGCGGACCGGAAATCGCGGAGCTTGTGTGCATGTCAAGGGGAAGAGTAAACAAGGTGGCCGAGTAGAAAGCTCAACCACCATAGTAAATGAAGGAAGTGACGGAATAGAGGGATCAACTACCCTAATTTAAGGTAGAGTACAGAAGTTATGGTTGCTCGGACCAAGGAAGAGCAACGGGCCGAAGCATTGAAGGCAAAGGACGAGGAGCAAAGAACGATGAAGCGGCGCCCATACCCGCGATCTGCTCCGGAAATCACGGAACCTACGACGCGACTGCAAGAGGCGTCTAAAGTACACCTAGCCGTCAGTGGTTAGGGTTTTTGGGGATCACTATTGGGAAAGGCCCACAGTTTTGTAAAGGTGTGACCCTTTGGGCCACCTATATATGTGTAATTGTAAAGGGAAAAGGGTTAGATGGGTTAGATGTTAGAGGGATCAGAGATAGATTGGTTAGAAGGTCAGTGTAAGTTGACGACTGAGTTTGCAGACAGTCTAAGTTGATGTCTGAGTCATTGTAATCTCTGTAGAAGAAGAGAATAGATCTAAGAGAAGGGCTCCCTGCTGTGTGCGTGGAGTTTCCCAGAAATATCTAAGGCTGCAGTTGTGTGCGCAGCGGAACTGTGTAATTCCCATCTCAAGATAATATAAGATACAGCTCCCGTGGACATGATTTCCCCGTGGAGGCGAACCACATAATTCGTGTTGTTATGGTGATGTATTGTGTGAATGCATGTTTATGTTTTACTATCTATGTTTACATGAATGTTTCGTTAACTTTATGCATGAGTATGTAAAGTAAGTCCTTGAAGCTCCCTTAGAAGTTATACTAGTGCACTGTCGAAGGAGTCTGTAAGAGCACTATCGCCACAGCGCTTAAGGAGTGTGTTAATGCGCTATGGCGCGAGAGCAGAGACGATACATAGTGTATCGAACGTAGCGGGTAAACGCCTCGTGCGCAGGTGCAGAGATACCGCGCAGCTGGCTAAGGCGAGTAAGCTCCAACGCTGTTGCACTGTGTGACCTGTGAAAGAATCAGACGCTCTGTTCAGAAGTTACTGCAGAAGGGGAGAGAGAAGACTGTGGATTCCACACCCCCTGGTTAAGGAAACCTGATTCCTTAGCCCCCCATAGCCACTTCGGGTGAGACCTCGGGCTGCTGCACAGTCCATTGCCGAAAGGGCCAGTGTGCCAATGGGTGTTTGTTGCTGCGCCTCCTGAAAACCTGGGTCTGTCCAAAAGCAGCCAACAACCTAGCCTCAATGAGGTGTTACACTTGTCCATTATGTTGTAGACTCATCTCTAAAATGTATCTCCCAATAACCTTCTCACCAATATTTGACATCAGGAAGGGACATAAGGAGTGCAAAGGTGATATTCTCTCTATCAATTTTTTTTGTTAATAGTGTAAAAACCTCTAACAATTTTAAACATTTCTCCAAAGAATCTACATCTATCTAACCTTGAAATACATGTATGTAAAAGTTAACTTGTACCTTTAAGGGTTTTGCACCTTCGAAATGGTTTCTAGTTGAAGGTGTCTTCACTATTGTGGGTAGATGTTAAAGGAACTAGTTGAAACTAACCATCATCTCGTTCCTTTGTCATGCAAAGGATTTCTCAAGAAGCAAGTTAATATGATTTCATGTGTCATCATCTATATTTTGTTCTTCCATGTGAGGTTTCTTCTGTTTGTAAGAATGCCTTTCCCTAAGCTCAATTATTTTGAGACCCAACTCCCAATATGTAGCAACCCTCCACGTTATTAACAATTAAACTAGGCATATTACATTTTTTGTTTCATTTATATATACCCGAAAGGATACCATCGTGATTGTGATTGTACATAAACTTTTACTATACAATAAGAATCCAACCATTTCAAACATTTAATAATCCCATGCTAGAGCATGTATTATACGAAGTGACCCAACTTGCTTTCAAATAATGCATTATTCAAGACTCCTTGACTATCCTCATATATAATGGTGATATTATCATTGCACCTATAAAATAAGCAATGCAAATTTTATGCACTTTCTAATGCATTCAACCACTACTACCATTTTTAGTATATATTCATTTTCCGTCAACAAAATCCCCACTAACTTTAGAGAGTAATGTCAAGATTACAAATGACTTTCATGATAAAACTCAATAGTGACTACATCAAATACAACAAGTGCCATGGGATGGCGATGTCCCTGCCGAATTGCATGACTTGGCATTGGATTAGTTGGGCGAGTTGATACTCATAGGTTTGGACGTTGGTGATTTGGTTTTTTTATCGAGTAGGTTTGGATGTTGACTATTTGGTTATTTGGTTGTTGTTATCGAGTAAGTTTGGATGTTTCTGCATTAAAGTATATGGTTTGAATTTGAAATATAAAAAAAAGAAAATTATTGATAGGCTGCATCCTTCTCAATTCAAATAAGAAGAAGTAAAAATATATTATTTACTGTAATGGACTTTTTCATGGACTTTGTCATGGGAACTTCATCTTGTTATGTTGAAATGCATCTTGATTAAGATTTAAATAAGTTTCAGTTAAGTGGTTGATAAGAAAAGAAGTATGTTTATGTATTTATTTTCTAAGTAAGAGGATTTTTTATATTATAGAGAGAAAAGAGAGGTTACAAAAAAGAACAAACTGGCCTTAGCCCACAGCTTGTTCTTACATCCAGAGCAACTACCATGGAAATCACACGCACAGTCCCATGACTCAAAACCTGACTAAACTTTTTGGATGGTGGGACCCAAGAAGAAATCATCAAGCAGGAATGCAGGCCATACCTATTCTTAATAGCTAACCAGACCTTCCAAACCAGAGCACATAGACACCCCTCCCAAAGGAATGCATGCCAGAAACCAGAAGACATAACAAAATATACTGATACTATCTATCCCGAGCAAAATAATTGCTAACATCTGGAAAGAGCCGAACAACCTGCCTACAAACCCTGACTTGAAGCATAAAAGACAAAAGAAACAACTTTCTATCATAACCTTAACGAATAATAAAAGACTCTTCCATGGAGAATCTCGGGGGGGGGGGGACAGCTTGAAGAAGAAGACAGGCAAGGGGGAGGCCGCAGCTCCATCGCCTATAGGAGGAAGTCCAGCTTCGAGTGCATGGCTCGAGTTTCATCCAAAATTCTCTGACCCATGGTCAGGTTGGCATTCTTGTTCCTGAGCTCTTGACGGTCCCGAAGCAAAAAACCCACGAGGTTCTTCATCATCCAGTAGAGATCCACTGAGCGCTCATACATACTTACCCTTATTTTCAAAGGAAATTGGAGACCTGTGTGGAGCTTTTGATCTCGACGCGTTTCAGACACTATAGTTGAGTCCATCTTCAGGAGAAAAGGTATCCCAAATGAAAACCAACAATAATCTACATTTTTATAATGTTAGTTTGTTGTTTTTTAAATTAATGAAAGAGCCAACCTAATCAATTAAATATTAATATTAAATGTTAATATATTATCATTATTCCAATTTTATTAAAATAGCTTATTAATATTAATTATTAAAAATTAAAAATTATTAACATATTAATGTTTGAAAATGTTCAATATTATGATATTCTTTAAAATGTTAATGTTTTTAGTTTAATAGAATGTTATTAAAAACATAACAAATAATTTTTTATATTATATTATATATATTACAATTATTCTTATTTTTATCTTTTGTTTAAAATTGAATAGTAAGAAATCAATTTTACAAATATTAATTTTAATTTTATCTCATTAACTTAAATGGAACACAACAACTTTTTACTAGTTTTAAAGTTAACTAAAATTTTTAGGTTTTAATTATTGTTAGAGTATTCAAATATTTAAACTTTAAATTTATAAATTCTTAATTTTAAAAATCTTATTTTCTTTCCAACACAATCTTATTTATTTCCTAAAGAAATTATAAGTTTGTGAAGTTTTTTAGTTGTTAAATTTAACAATGTAATTTTTTAGAATTTTAATTTTTCAAAAATTATTTTTAAAAATTAGATTTTTAAATTTTTATTTTTATTTTTTAAATTTCTTTAAAAATTCTTTTTAAAAAAATCTTAATTCCTTAAATTTATTTATAGTTTATTAATTTTTTCCTTGGTTATTCCTAGGAAAAATTCGTAATTTTATTATCAGAAGATACAAAATTACATTTTGCAGATATATGGAGTGCAAAAGTTGCTCCATACATTGTCACATATAAGTGTGTACAGTAAATGAGCTCGGGAACAAACCCTCATTGCACAGAAAAATGGAGAATACAGAAAAGAACTAGAAGCTCAACTCACTTTGTAGCAGACCCTCCACAGAAAGATATAGATCCGTCAAAACCGAAACCCTCAGCGGAGGAAGCAGAAGATCCATGTCTGTGGACAGAGCAGCAGACACGGTAGACCTCCCAAACCGGCAAAAACAGCCAGCAAGCAAACCCCTGATGAAGAAGCAGCCAGACAAACCCCATTTTGGACTGGAGCAGTCCGCCGTAGCAAGCCGAGCGTCCCTGAAACCAAGAGCCCCGCCAAGGGCACCGCCCCCCACCGGCCTCCAAGAACCCAAAGCAACGGCTCTAAGAAGATCTGCTCGTGATGAGCTACAGAAGAAACCCTAAGAAAAAGCTGAGACGCTGGAGTTTCGACCCCACAAAAAGGTAGCAAAGCCACCGGATCTGCACGCCGCAGTGCCTCTGCTGTTGGACACACCGAGCACACTGAGAAGGGGGGGGTGAACAGTGTGTATAGCTTTTTCTTCCTTTTTCAACTTTAACAATCATCAACTGCTTCTTCAATACATCATTCATTAATGTATTACCACATTATCATTATATCATCAGCATTATTAACAATTACAGCTCATCATCACATATCATCATATCATCATCACATAGGAAGCATAGCAAAACACAGTACACAAGATTTTGACGTGGAAACCCAAGTCCTGGGGGAAAAACCACGGAAGCCTTTATAATAATAATTTACCAGCAACAACTGGAAGGAGGCAACAACCCCCTTTGTTACAAAGACTTCAATTCTCCAGCTACAACTGGAAGGAGGCTGCAACCCCCTGGTTTACAGGCTACAAACTGAAGGAAGCCTTAGCTCCCAATATTTCCTTGCCCCGTCCTGCCACCCTGATATGAAGATAGTAATTGAAACTACTGAACCACAAACTTCACTGATCCTGCGGACCTGCTATCCAACACTTGTACCACACTGCACAATCTAAACCACACTACACAACCTGTACCACACTGCACAACCTGTATCACTGCTCATCAACTGACCACTGCTCATCAACTATTCACTGCTCATCAACTGTCCACTGATCATCACAACTGTGCCACATTGTTCATCAACCTGTACACTCAATCTGTCCAATCTAGCTATACCAATCAATCTGTCTGCATAAATCAATCTACTGTTCACATTATTTAATTCAATAAATTTGAGTTCAATCAACTGTATACCAAACCACCTGGGTCAAACCAACTGCTCATACAACTCAGCCAATCTGAGTTAGACCAATTGCACATGTAACCTATTTGTCTGAATCAATGTACTTGCTGCTCATAGCCACTGGTCATCATTTCATTATTGTCATCTATATATTGCTGCATACATCACTGAGCATATATATATAATCCCGTGTTCATTACTGAGCATATTACATATCACTGAGTGTCTTACATTACTGAGCATATCATATCATTATTGTGTCATACATATCATTGAGCATATCACTGTGCAAACTGATCATTACTGAGCATACATATCTTCACTATTTATATCACTATGTATATCATCATTGTGTAAACTCAGCATACATATCGTTACTGTGTAAATTGAGCATACATGTCATCACTCTGTGTATCATCACTATGTAAGCTGAGCATACTTTTCATCATTGAGCATATACACTACTGAACATCATCACATCACTGAGTAATCACTGAGCATAGGTGTAGATATCATATTACATCATATGACTAGCACATCATATCACTGTCTAATGTCTGAGTGTAGGTATCATCATCATCATATTACTGTGTTTCATCATACATATATATAGATCACTAATCATACCTCTGTGTTACTGTGTATGCATACCTGGAACTTTGCAATGGGCAATTGTCACTTTCAGATTTGAAAATTATGAGGCAGCCTGGACGAGGAGCATCATTTCACCTTTTTTTTTTTTTTTGACTATCAAACCATGTTGGTACAGCTATCAATCAATAATCAGCCACAGCCCCACGACGTCATCATCATATGCCGTTACATTCATCAACTTCAGCCATCATCATACCTTGCCCATCATCATGTCTTCATGAGAATTTCTTTCAGCATTCTGTAGCCCTAAAATAAACCCATTCAATTCAGTCTGTCATCTTCAGCAGAGGGTATCACTACTACATCATCACTGTCATACTCAATCTGTCAAGCATCTCACTGTTTAAGCATGGAAACCACTATCATCAACATTGTCTTCATGATAAGGGTTGTCAAAGGTTGTCACATCTCTGTCATAAGTCTGCTTCAAATCACAAATCCACACTCTCAAAACACTCTGGTAATTTCTGAACCACTGATTCACATGACTGGTATCTTCATTCTGTTTATGAAGACATCATCAACATTCAGACACTTAACATCATGTCATCAATCACATACTGTTCATCAAGATGCAAGATTATTTTCATACAGCTGCCCAAACATCAGAGATAAGGAATCTTAATTATACTGCTGATATAATCAAACCCAGAAAATCATAGACAAAAAAATTCTGTTCTGCAACACTGCTTCTGCTGCTCCTTCTGCTGCCCACAGATCCGAATTTTCCCACATAGCCAGTCCGAAAATCTCAGTCAAAAAGGGGACCATCTCAAGGTCGTGTTCTTCACTGGCTGCCCGGAATTCAAAGATAAAATAAATGTTAATTCATCTGCTGTTCCTCTTCATTTGCTGCTCCAAAATCATGATTCTGTCCAGCATACATGTCTTCAGAAAACCATAATTAAGCTACCATGTCTGCTGCCTCAATCAACCCCAGAAATCAAAGCAAAACCAAAAAAACTTTTCTGTCTACTGCAGCTGCTACAGTACCCAAAAATTTCAGAGCTAGATCCTTAAAAAAATGTATGAAATGGATGGAATAAAGGTGTATATATATAGGTCAACGTGGAGTAATTTAAGCTGGCCGACATGCAATTCAAAATTACAAATAATTAAATTTTCTCTTGTTAGGTCGGCTCACCCAAAAAGGTGAGGTACACCAACTTCAAAAATCAATATCTCTCCAACTGTGAGGAGTTAGAGGGCAATCTACATATCAATGGAAAGGGCTTGACGAGGACAATCTTCCTATGAGGGTTTTGCTTGCATTGGTAGAGTCCATCAACTTTGTTTTTTTCAATTTTTGCAGGACATTAGAAATTGATTTGATAAATGTTTGAATGTTTATTCAAGCACTTATAAGGGCTTTAAGGCCATGCACAAGTGTTTCATTACCATATGACTTCATCATTATTGAGCAAGAGGGCTTCTTTGAAGGCTATGTGGGTTCTATCATCCAATATCCAAGGACAAGGGCTTCAAAGCCATCTTCAAAGTATGTGTAGGTTCAAGACTTTCTTCAATGTTACAAGGTCATCATGTGGGCTTAAAGACCACCAAATGAGGGCTTCAAGGACTAATCTTTTAAGGAGTCAAGGGTATACATGAAGGCTTCAACACATCAAGAGTGAGGGCTTAAGTGCATCAACTTCAAGAACCTCTTCAAGTGCAATGGGCTCCATAATCGAGGATTTCTTGTCAAGGGCTTCATCATAGCAACAAGGGATTCTTCTACACTCTTGTGGGCTTAAGGACCAACAATCAAAAGGACTCCAAGTGTGTGGGTTCCATGACAATGTTAGGGGTTTCAAAACCATCTATATTAGGGCACCATCATCATACAAACAAGACAAATGATTCAAGGTTTACTTGGTGCAAGGTGAGGGCTCCAATTCCTAGGTATGTGGGCTTAAGGACAAAGCTTCCAGGTGTAAGGGCACAAGTCAACTGTGTATGGGTTCCAAGGATTATGCTATTGCATCATCCAAAAAATAAGAAGACCACTACAAGTATAGATACTTTCAATCAAAAGACAACCGAGAGCAAGGATACAACAATGGACTCAATGGGACCAAGATACAACTTAGGGGTACTCAACCAAGTTAATGGGTAGCCAGGGCTTTTGGCATTGTCCCAAGGCCTCCAAGGGCTTCAAGCTTGGGCTTGGACAAAGTCAAAAGGTCTCCTCTGACACAGACAACCACAAACCAAATACTAACCCTCGAGGGCTCCACAAGGGGCACCAAGACTTAACTGTTGGCATCAATGACCAGGCACTGTTGGCATCAATGACAACTTAATCAACAATCTCCCCCTTTGTCATTGATGACAACACTCAAACTCCTTTTCAGAACAATCTCTCCCTGTCCCAGTTTCTCTCCCCCTTTGGCATCAATGGCAAAGGGAACATCCTTTGACAATACAGCTCCCCCTCAGGGCATGCTCCCCCTGTCAACAACTTCTCTTCCTTTTTGCATCAATGGCAACGAGAAATTTCTTTAGCAATACTGCTCCCCCTATCACTGGGCACTGCTGCTACTTATATGCTGGAACCAACTACTGTAGGATAATCAAGTACATAGCTCCTTTTACACTTCATAACACTGATCGATAGTCTTCAAAGTGGTATTGGGTTTTTCCCAATATTTTCATCATTTCTGTTTTGATCATTGGTGCAATCTACTGACTTTATTTTCCATACTTTGGTAGGCTGATCACTATTCATGACATTCGGTTGAACTTGCTTTCTTCTCCAAACTTTAACTTCTCCCTGCATCCTGCAATGTTTCGCAAAATGACCATAATGATAACAATTATAACATTGAACGGAAAACATACCTTGATTTATATCTGGAATTATTCTGTCATGAGTTCTGCAATGGATGGCTTTGTGACCATAGTTATTACACTTGTAGCAGTGACCACTGAACATCATCGGATCTCCCTGAGCAAAGGATCTTCTTTGTGATGCAAGTTCTCTGTTTCTATTCTTCCTTGAATCTTGCTGATCATGGGATCTACTGAAAATATCTGTATAACTATTAGCCTTTTCTTCTTTTTCCCTGGAACTTTCACTCTCTTCAATGTTCTTTTCAATCTTTGAATTTGTCTTCAACTGAGCAACTACCTTGTTCAGATCTCCCTTTAGAGAGAGGATCTTCAATTCTTGCTTTTGACAAATTTCTATCTTTTCTTGGAGTTGTCTTGTTAGGTCTTCTTCAATTTTCTTGACTTCTTCTATCTGTTCTTTCAGATCAATGACAATACTGTCTTCCATCTGTCCTTTTATTTCTTGATTTTCTTTTCTGAGTTCTGAGAGTTCCTTTTCAAAGTCAAAATTCGTCAGACATACCTTTCGTAATTCTATCTTCAAGGATTTGATTTCATCTTCTTGTTTTCTTCTTATTTTCTCTTCAATCTCATGATTGAAATGAATTCCCGTTTTGTCACTTGGATCTTCTTTCTGACTGGCGGATCTTTCCTTCTGCATTTTTTCAAGTAAGATACTGATCTCACTATCTTTGTCTTGAAGCTTGCGAGTCAATTCTTTCTCCTTATCTTCTAGCTGTCTTCTGAGCTTGTCAATTTCTTCTGATTGTCTTTTATTTTCAACAGCAGACTTCTCAAGTTGATCTTTCAGAGAGTTGGATATGGCTTCTTTGATTCTGGTAGCTTCTTCAACTTGGAGATTTAGATCAATTATAGTCTGTGTGGCTTTCTCAGATTCTTCTCGATTCCTCTTCTCAGATTTGTCCAATTGTTCTTGTAATACCTGGTTCTGTTTACAAAGTTCCTCAACCTTTTGCAAAGCATTAGTAATATCATTGTTTAAACAATCATTTCCATCATTTATCAAGAAACAATGAGATTCATCACATTTTGATGTATTACAATCTATGAATTTTGAATAGCACTTATCCTCTATACCTGATAGACATATTTCTTCAAAAACATTACAAACAGGGTGTTCAATAGACTTACCTTCATACTTACCTGGAACTTGTACTGACCTTTCTATGGAGTTGTCTTCTGCTTTTTGTTCTTCAAGTTGATCTAACTTCAGTGACAATTCTTTAATTGAATTGCACTTTCCTATTTTCTTCTTTTGGAGATCTGTCAGATCTGCAATCATGAGCTTCATAACTTCTTCTTCATGTTCCTTAGAGGAGTAGAGATGTTCTATTTTGAGCCATAGTTCCTTAGCAGTGTTGCACTTTCCAATTTTCTCTTTTATGGAATCTGATATGCTTTCAAGAATGGATTCCATAGCCATTGAATTATTTTTCCTTGCTTCTTTCTGAGCTGCTGTTTTCACTTTCTTCGGATGATCGTACCCAGTAAGCACTGACTGCCATACTCCACTGCCTTCTGCTTCAAGATAACCTTGCATTCTTCTTTTCCAGATCAAGTAATTTGTCCCACAAAACAATGGTGCTCCATTCACTGAGAACCCCATGGTGTGTCAAGGATCTACTTCAAGCTGGTAAGGCTTTTTTGTGAAGGACCCGCTCTGATACCAATTGTTGTACACACCAAGCACACTGAGAGGGGGGGGGGTGAACAGTGTGTATAGCTTTTTCTTCCTTTTTCAACTTTAACAATCATCAACTGCTTCTTCAATACATCATTCATTAATGTATTACCACATTATCATTATATCATCAGCATTATTAACAATTACAGCTCATCATCACATATCATCATATCATCATCACATAGGAAGCATAGCAAAACACAGTACACAAGATTTTTACGTGGAAACCCAAGTCCTGGGGGAAAAACCACGGAAGCCTTTATAATAATAATTTACCAGCAACAACTGGAAGGAGGCAACAACCCCCTTTGTTACAAAGACTTCAATTCTCCAGCTACAACTGGAAGGAGGCTGCAACCCCCTGGTTTACAGGCTACAAACTGAAGGAAGCCTTAGCTCCCAATATTTCCTTGCCCCGTCCTGCCACCCTGATATGAAGATAGTAATTGAAACTACTGAACCACAAACTTCACTGATCCTACGGACCTGCTATCCAACACTTGTACCACACTGCACAATCTAAACCACACTACACAACCTGTACCACACTGCACAACCTGTATCACTGCTCATCAACTGACCACTGCTCATCAACTGTTCACTGCTCATCAACTGTCCACTGATCATCACAACTGTGCCACATTGTTCATCAACCTGTACACTCAATCTGTCCAATCTAGCTATACCAATCAATCTGTCTGCATAAATCAATCTACTGTTCACATTATTTAATTCAATAAATTTGAGTTCAATCAACTGTATACCAAACCACCTGGGTCAAACCAACTGCTCATACAACTCAGCCAATCTGAGTTAGACCAATTGCACATGTAACCTATTTGTCTGAATCAATGTACTTGCTGATCATAGCCACTGGTCATCATTTCATTATTGTCATCTATATATTGCTGCATACATCACTGAGCATATATATATAATCCCGTGTTCATTACTGAGCATATTACATATCACTGAGTGTCTTACATTACTGAGCATATCATATCATTATTGTGTCATACATATCATTGAGCATATCACTGTGCAAACTGATCATTACTGAGCATACATATCTTCACTATTTATATCACTATGTATATCATCATTGTGTAAACTCAGCATACATATCGTTACTGTGTAAATTGAGCATACATGTCATCACTCTGTGTATCATCACTATGTAAGCTGAGCATACTTTTCATCATTGAGCATATACACTACTGAACATCATCACATCACTGAGTAATCACTGAGCATAGGTGTAGATATCATATTACATCATATGACTAGCACATCATATCACTGTCTAATGTCTGAGTGTAGGTATCATCATCATCATATTACTGTGTTTCATCATACATATATATAGATCACTAATCATACCTCTGTGTTACTGTGTATGCATACCTGGAACTTTGCAATGGGCAATTGTCACTTTCAGATTTGAAAATTATGAGGCAGCC
Source organism: Larix kaempferi (assembly GCA_027924585.1). Classification (NCBI taxonomy): domain Eukaryota; kingdom Viridiplantae; phylum Streptophyta; class Pinopsida; order Pinales; family Pinaceae; genus Larix; species Larix kaempferi. The sequence continues at coordinate 2,158,340 of BSBM01000857.1, read as the reverse complement.
TGGACGAGGAGCATCATTTCACCTTTTTTTTTTTTTTTTGACTATCAAACCATGTTGATACAGCTATCAATCAATAATCAGCCACAGCCCCACGACGTCATCATCATATGCCGTTACATTCATCAACTTCAGCCATCATCATACCTTGCCTATCATCATGTCTTCATGAGAATTTCTTTCAGCATTCTGTAGCCCTAAAATAAACCCATTCAATTCAGTCTGTCATCTTCAGCAGAGGGTATCACTACTACATCATCACTGTCATACTCAATCTGTCAAGCATCTCACTGTTTAAGCATGGAAACCACTATCATCAACATTGTCTTCATGATAAGGGTTGTCAAAGGTTGTCACATCTCTGTCATAAGTCTGCTTCAAATCACAAATCCACACTCTCAAAACACTCTGGTAATTTCTGAACCACTGATTCACATGACTGGTATCTTCATTCTGTTTATGAAGACATCATCAACATTCAGACACTTAACATCATGTCATCAATCACATACTGTTCATCAAGATGCAAGATTATTTTCATACAGCTGCCCAAACATCAGAGATAAGGAATCTTAATTATACTGCTGATATAATCAAACCCAGAAAATCATAGACAAAAAAATTCAGTTCTGCAACACTGCTTCTGCTGCTCCTTCTGCTGCCCACAGATCCGAATTTTCCCACATAGCCAGTCCGAAAATCTCAGTCAAAAAGGGGACCATCTCAAGGTCGTGTTCTTCACTGGCTGCCCGGAATTCAAAGATAAAATAAATGTTAATTCATCTACTGTTCCTCTTCATTTGCTGCTCCAAAATCATGATTCTGTCCAGCATACATGTCTTCAGAAAACCATAATTAAGCTACCATGTCTGCTGCCTCAATCAACCCCAGAAATCAAAGCAAAACCAAAAAAACTTTTCTGTCTACTGCAGCTGCTACAGTACCCGAAAATTTCAGAGCTAGATCCTTAAAAAAATGTATGAAATGGATGGAATAAAGGTGTATATATATAGGTCAACGTGGAGTAATTTAAGCTGGCCGACATGCAATTCAAAATTACAAATAATTAAATTTTCTCTTGTTAGGTCGGCTCACCCAAAAAGGTGAGGTACACCAACTTCAAAAATCAATATCTCTCCAACCGTGAGGAGTTAGAGGGCAATCTACATATCAATGGAAAGGGCTTGACGAGGACAATCTTCCTATGAGGGTTTTGCTTGCATTGGTAGAGTCCATCAACTTTGTTTTTTTCAATTTTTGCAGGACATTAGAAATTGATTTGATAAATGTTTGAATGTTTATTCAAGCACTTATAAGGGCTTTAAGGCCATGCACAAGTGTTTCATTACCATATGACTTCATCATTATTGAGCAAGAGGGCTTCTTTGAAGGCTATGTGGGTTCTATCATCCAATATCCAAGGACAAGGGCTTCAAAGCCATCTTCAAAGTATGTGTAGGTTCAAGACTTTCTTCAATGTTACAAGGTCATCATGTGGGCTTAAAGACCACCAAATGAGGGCTTCAAGGACTAATCTTTTAAGGAGTCAAGGGTATACATGAAGGCTTCAACACATCAAGAGTGAGGGCTTAAGTGCATCAACTTCAAGAACCTCTTCAAGTGCAATGGGCTCCATAATCGAGGATTTCTTGTCAAGGGCTTCATCATAGCAACAAGGGATTCTTCTACACTCTTGTGGGCTTAAGGACCAACAATCAAAAGGACTCCAAGTGTGTGGGTTCCATGACAATGTTAGGGGTTTCAAAACCATCTATATTAGGGCACTATCATCATACAAACAAGACAAATTATTCAAGGTTTACTTGGTGCAAGGTGAGGGCTCCAATGCCTAGGTATGTGGGCTTAAGGACAAAGCTTCCAGGTGTAAGGGCACAAGTCAACTGTGTATGGGTTCCAAGGATTATGCTATTGCATCATCCAACAAATAAGAAGACCACTACAAGTATAGATACTTTCAATCAAAAGACAACCGAGAGCAAGGATACAACAATGGACTCAATGGGACCAAGATACAACTTAGGGGTACTCAACCAAGTTAATGGGTAGCCAGGGCTTTTGGCATTGTCCCAAGGCCTCCAAGGGCTTCAAGCTTGGGCTTGGACAAAGTCAAAAGGTCTCCTCTGACACAGACAACCACAAACCAAATACTAACCCTCGAGGGCTCCACAAGGGGCACCAAGACTTAACTGTTGGCATCAATGACCAGGCACTGTTGGCATCAATGACAACTTAATCAACATCTGCAAACCGTCGCCACGGATCAGTGCCCAGCCACCACTGTGCAAGCTCTCCAACCATGTCCGCGGAAATAGAAGCGACCGTCGCCGCTCAAGAAGGAGTCTGGATGCCCTTACGCCGCCGCTCAAGAAGGAGTCTGGATGCCCTTACGCCGCCACTACAGGTCTGCACGAGCTGTTCTTGATCGCGCCAATCCTGGAAGTGAATAATTGTTCATCCACTGCATCTACATACATCAGACATAGAAACCATTGCAGATGCATGGACAAAAAACACGCCCATAGTCCAGCGCATTTATCTTCATTTGTTCAGCAATGCTCTGCGCAGAGCTTATATTCCAAGATCCCACGGGATCAAAACCAGATCAGCTTAGCTCTGCACGGCGACCGCAGTGGAAAAAACTAAAAAATGGTATCTCACGATGTTCGTAAAATCTTGACCGCCCTTCAAGAAAATGGAATCGTCGCCTTCTTCTGTGGGAGCGAAAAGAGTGAGAGGGCCCTTCCATCCCACAAGAAGATCTGGGGTACTGCAGATGCATGGCGAGAGAAGTGAAGCCCATGCTGTTGAGACAGCGCCACCGCTCGAGGCCCACAGAATCCCAACCAATACCAGCCGCCATGCTACCACGGACACGCGAACAGGCAGAATCGCCACCACAGATAGGGAGAAACGCCGCTGCCACCACTAATGCAGGACAATGGGTCGTCGCTAAGACCAGGAACCTCTCAGAGGGGAAAAAGGGTTGGTAGCCATGGAAGGAACCATGGCCGCCGAGATCTTCAGACCCTCTTCCTAGTTGCAGAGCAAAAACCCTAGTGCGGTTTCAATTATATCTTATCATTTTTTCCTTGGAAAAAGTCCGTAATTTTATTTCAAAAAGATGATTAAAATTACATTCTGCACATGTAGTAGAATCACAAGGATCCCTACATTTTCACATATTTCTGTCCCATATAAGCAGAAAAACAACTTATAAAGAGCTGAACCAAAAAAAAGAGAAACCCAATAAAAATTCGCCACAAGAAGATGAATCTTGAACAACAAAGAGAAACCCAAACGTTGCCACAAGAAAAAGAACAGTATTCTTGAACAGCAAGTGAAACCACCGGTTTGGATGCTCGCCGCCACCATGTAGCAGCCGCCGTCGAAGGTTATCATCTGCCATCGAAAGCAGTAGTCGTAGGGCCACCAGTTTGGATGCACGACGAAGTCGCCGCCACCAACGAGATGTAGCAGCCGCCGTCTTAGCATCCGCCGTCGAAAGCAGTAGTCGTAGACTTGCCACCGAGAAACCAGCCTACACGAACCCTGAGACAGAACCCCCGTCGGCCACCAAGAATTAGCAAGACGTCTTCAACTTCCATCAAAACCGAAACCCTCAACAAAAGAAAGAGTAGATCCAAGTCTGTGGACAAGCAGCAAACTCTGGATCTCCCAAACCGGCGAACTCAGCCAACAACTACTGATGAAGAAATCGGCCAGACAAAAACCAGAGCACCGCCGTAGCAAATGTGCGCCCCGGACCAAGAGCCCCAGTCGCCTCCACCGACACCAATGAAACCCTACGCATCATCACTGCTCCGCCTGAGATCTTTGCAACAAGCCCGCATTTAGCCTGCCGAGAGACCCTGAACCCAGAACCTACGATGCCTCCACCGCATGCCGTCCATCAGTAATCCTGCAAGGAAACAACAATCTACAGGGAAGGAGGGGCGGTAGGGCCAAGCCCTGGCCGCCCAAGCTACAGCAAAAAAAATCGACTCTCAAAATTTTCCCTCCAAGAACCCTCGACCCCTCTTATAGTTTATTAATAATTCTATAAGATTATTTATTTATGTTCTTATTTTGCAGGGAGTGAATGATTGGTTTCCACGAATCACCCAGGTTAAGACCGTCATCTTTATTGAAATTTCTTGGATGTTTCTCAATTTCAATTGCCTTACGTATGCGTCTTCTGTTATAGTTATCTTCAAGTGCTATGACTTTTGCTTCTTCAATGCAAACATGGTGGTTTGTCTTTGATGAATGCTCAGCCACGACTGATTTTTTAATTCTTTTATGAATGACATCTACACAATGCTCTTTAAGTCTTATTTGAATTGAGCGTCCTGTCTCACCTATGTACACGTCTTCACATGAGCATGGAAACGAATAAACACCTTTCCTTAGTTTAGGGTTGATCGGGTCTTTAGCTTTATCTAACAACTTCCTTAGGGAGTTTGGGGGGCAAAATATCGTTTTAATCTTCTTTTTCTTCAACACCTTGGCAATCTTATCTGTTGTTCCTTGGATGTATGGGAGAAAGGTTCTTCCTACGTCTTCTTGTTCATTGTGACGATTTTTGTTTTTATTATTTTCCAATCCTCTTGCTCTCCTAAATGCTTTGTTGATATCTTTCTTTTTGTAACCATTGTTTTGGAGGGTTTTATCAAGGTGTCTTAGTTCGTTGTCAAGGTGTTCCTTATCAGATATCCTTACAGCTCGTGTGGCGAGTGTGTGCAATATTCCAAGTTTTTGTGAAGGGTGATGGTGTGAGTTAGCATGTAAGTATGTATCTGTATGGGTTTTCTCACGATACACTTGGTGAGCTAGGGAACCATCTTCCTTCTTAGTGATCAGTACATCAAGAAAAGGAATGGAGTTGTTTTCCTGGATCTCCATAGTAAATTTTATGTGTTCGGACTGATTGTTCATGTGCATAAGGAAGTCATCTAATTTCTCTCTGCCATGCGGCCAAAATAAATTGGTGTCATCCACAAAGCGTTTCCATTCTTTTGGTTTTAGCGGGTAAGAATCCAATGCTTTCTTCTCAAAGTGTTCCATGTAGAGGTTGGCTATCACCGGGGAGAGGGGGGATCCCATTGCAACACCGCTAGTTTGATCATACATATCCCCACGAAAGGTGAAGTAGGTCGATTTTAAACAAATTCTTACAAGGTTGGTTATCTCTTTGTTAGTGATCTCTTCTACCACATTGATAGCTTCTTCCACCGGGATTTTTGTGTAAAGTTGGGTGACATCGAAACTTACTAGCATATCATTATCATCAATATTTAGATCTTTTATGTTTTCCATGAAATGTGTTGAATCTTTGATGTATGAAAAAGTGTGGCCAACTAATGGTTTAAGGGTTTTTGCAAGATATTTCGCGAGATTGTAAGTTGGTGACCCGATGGTGTTCACAATAGGTCTTAGTGGTACACCATTTTTATGAATCTTCGGGAGTCCGTAAATTTTTGGGATGATGGGGTTCTTCGGGGGAGTTTCTTTTTTAAGCTATCATTTAGCGAAGACTCTTTTATGGCTTTGTTGACCTCTCTAATGATCCTGGTGCTTGGCTCTTTTGTTAGTTTTTTATAACAACCAGTTGTTGTGAGATGTTCTTTCATTTTAGCTTCATAATCACTGGTGTTCATTATTACTGTTGCATTTCCTTTGTCTGCCTTCATAATCATAATATCTTTATTAGATTTTAAGTGTTTAATGGTTGCTTCTTCATTTTTAGTTAAATTTTGTTTTGGGGGTTTTGCTTTCCTTAATATTACTGCACAATCCTGCCTTATTTCTTCTGCGGTATCTTCAGGAAGTGACATCACTGAATCTTCAACGACGCATATAATGTCTTGAACAGGAATTCTCTTGGGTGCAATAGAGAAACTCAAACCTTTCTTTAAAACATTCAATGCATCATTATTAAGTTGTTGTTTTGACAAATTTACTACACTGATCTTCTTCTTATTATTTGATTCGCCAGAAATTATATCAGCCGTGTTTAGCTTGTTATTAAATTTTAATTCTAAAGTTTTATCCACATCATTTTGAATAACCTGTTCTACAACGTTTATTTCACCCGTTTGATCGCTCATGTTCTGGTATGTTATATATGTCTATCGGTTTACTTATCAAGCTAAAATCAACCCTCTCACGTGGTTGCAGCTGTATGCTCTCATCATTTGCTAAAATCGTGTTATTATTACTACCTACTATCACTTTGTTGTCTACCGGTTCACCACTTACACTATCAGCTGATGAAACAAAAGAGCAACCAGTACTGTCTCCCAGTGGCAACTGTATGCTGTCAACGTCTCTTAACATCCCTGCGCTATTATTACCAGCTATCCCTTTTTTGTCTACTAGTTCGCCTCTTATGCTTTCAGCCAACAGAACATGCGGTCGTAACTGTATATTATCACTATTATTTATTAGTTCTGTGTTATTATCACACACCGAAACCCTATTAACTTTGTTATCTAGTGTAGTCTGGTTGTATTCTCTGACATTATTGTCCTCAGGTCGCTTTTGCCTATCGAGCAGTTTGAGCTTCTTCAAGTGAGTTTTCTTCAGGTTCTCACTCGTTCGTTCGGCTCTTGCAACCAGGCAGGAGTGAAACCGGGTCCAAATATTCACATTAATTTTCGCAGCCAGTGTTAAGTGGAGACGTAGACAATCTTCAGATAATTTGCTGAGGTGTTTTCTCACTTGTTTAATTTCTTCTCTTACCAAATCCAAACTCGCACGGTTAAAAAAAAATTCGTTATTTTTCTTCATGTTGTGGTTGATCCTAGCGAATTTAGGTATGAAACCACTATCTCTGCATCTTTTTAAAAATGTGAGTCGTGCAGTTCCTTCTGAAATACCAATCCGTTTCTTCTCCAGCTGATGAATTTCACCCAGCGTTTCCCTTCCATGTAGGGACCTGATGGTTTTGTTTAGGCTTTCACAGGTTGCAGTTATTTTCAAAGGAAATTGAAGACCTGTGTGGAGCTTTTGATCTCGACGTGTTTCAGACTCTATAGTTGAGTCCATCTTCAGGAGAAAAGGTATCCCAAATGAAAACTAACATTAATCTACATTTTTATAATGTTAGTTTGTTGTTTTTTAAATTAATCAGAGAGCCGACCTAATCAATAAAATATTAATATTAAATGTTAATATATTATCATTATTCCAATTTTATTAAAATAGCTTATTAATATTAATTATTAAAAATTAAAAATTATTAACATATTAATGTTTGAAAATGTTCAATATTATGATATTCTTTAAAATGTTAATGTTTTTAGTTTAATAGAATGTTATTAAAAACATAAAAAATAAATTTTTATATTATATTATATATATTACAATTATTTTTATTTTTATCTTTTGTTTAAAATTGAATAGTAAGAAATCAATTTTACAAATATTAATTTTAATTTTATCTCATTAACTTAAATGGAACACAACAACTTTTTACTAGTTTTAAAGTATACTAAAATTTTTAGGTTTTAATTATTGTTAGACTATTAAAATATTTAAACTTTAAATTTATAAATTCTTAATTTTAAAAATCTTATTTTCTTTCCAGCACAATCTTATTTATTTCCTAAAGAAATTATAAGTTTGTGAAGTTTTTAAGTTGTTAAATTTAACAATGTAATTTTTTAGAATTTTAATTTTTCAAAAATTATTTTTAAAAATTAGATTTTTAAATTTTAAATTTTATTTTTTAAATTTCTTTAAATTTTTTTTAAAAAAATTCTTAATTCCTTAAATTTATTTATAGTTTATTAATAATTCTATAAGATTATTTATTTATGTTCTTATTTTGCAAAGAGTGAATGATTGGTTTCCACGAATCACCCAGGTTAAGACCATCATCTCTATTGAAATTTCTTGGATGTTTCTCAATTTCAATTGCCTCACGTATGCGTCTTCTTTTATAGTTATCTTCAAGTGCTATGACTTTTGCTTCTTCAATGCAAACATGGTGGTTTGTCTTTGATGAATGCTCAGCCACGGATGATTTTTTAATTCTTTTATGAATGACATCTGCACAATGCTCTTTCAGTCTTATTTGAATTGAGCGTCCTGTCTCACCTATGTACACGTCTTCACATGAGCATGGAAACGAATAAACACCTTTCCTTAGTTTAGGGTCGATCGGGTCTTTAGCTTTATCTAACAACTTCCTTAGGGAGTTTGGGGGGCAAAATATCGTTTTAATCTTCTTTTTCTTCAACACCTTGGCAATCTTATCTGTTGTTCCTTGGATGTATGGGAGAAAGGTTCTTCCTACGTCTTCTTGTTCATTGTGACGATTTTTGTTTTTATTATTTTCCAATCCTCTTGCTCTCCTAAATGCTTTGTTGATATCTTTCTTTTTGTAACCATTGTTTTGGAGGGTTTTATCAAGGTGTCTTAGTTCGTTGTCAAGGTGTTCCTTATCAGATATCCTTACAGCTCGTGTGGCGAGTGTGTGCAATATTCCAAGTTTTTGTGAAGGGTGATGGTGTGAGTTAGCATGTAAGTATGTATCTGTATGGGTTTTCTTACGATACACTTGGTGAGCTAGGGAACCATCTTCCTGCTTAGTGATCAGTACGTCAAGAAAAGGAAGGGAGTTGTTTTCCTGGATCTCCATAGTAAATTTTATGTGTTCGGACTGATTGTTCATGTGCATAAGGAAGTCATCTAATTTCTCTCTGCCATGCGGACAAAAGAAATTGGTGTCATCCATAAAGCGTTTCCATTCTTTTGGTTTTAGCGGGTAAGAATCCAATGCTTTCTTCTCAAAGTGTTCCATGTAGAGGTTGGCTATCACCGGGGAGAGGGGGGATCCCATTGCAACACTGCTAGTTTGCTCATACATATCCCCACGAAAGGTGAAGTAGGTCGATTTTAAACAAATTCTTACAAGGTTGGTTATCTCTTTGTTAGTGATCTCTTCCACCACATTGATAGCTTCTTCCACCAGGATTTTTGTGTAAAGTTGGGTGACATCGAAACTTACTAGCATTACATTATCATCAATATTTAGATCTTTTATGTTTTCCACGAAGTGTGTCGAATCTTTGATGTATGAAAAAGTGTGGCCAACTAATGGTTTAAGGGTTTTTGCAAGATATTTCGCGAGATTGTAAGTTGGTGACCCGATGGTGTTCACAATAGGTCTTAGTGGTACACCATTTTTATGAATCTTCGGGAGTCTGTAAATTCTTGGGATGATGGGGTTCTTCGGGGCGAGTTTCTTTTTTAAGCTCTCATCTAGCGAAGACTCTTTTATGGCTTTGTTGACCTCTCTAATGATCCTAGTGCTTGGGTCTTTTGTTAGTTTTTTATAACAACCAGTTGTTGTGAGATGTTCTTTCATTTTAGCTTCATAATCACTGGTGTTCATTATTACTGTTGCATTTCCTTTGTCCGCCTTCATAATCATAATATCTTTATTAGCTTTTAAGTGTTTAATGGCTGCTGCTTCATTTTTAGTTAAATTTTGTTTTGGGGGTTTTGCTTTCCTTAATATTACTGCACAATCCTTCCTTATTTCTTCTGCGGTATCTTCAGGAAGTGACATCACTGAATCTTCAACGGCGCATTTAACGTCTTGAACAGGAATTCTCTTGGGTGCAATAGAGAAACTCAAACCTTTCTTTAAAACATTCAACGCATCATTATTAAGTTGTTGTTTTCACAAATTTACTATGTTGATCTTCTTCTTATTATTTGATTCACCAGAAATTATATCAGCCGTGTTTAGCTTGTTATTAAATTTTAATTCTAAAGTTTAATCCACATCATTTCGAAGAACCTGTTCTACTGCGTTTATTTCACCCGTTTGATCGCTCATATGTTCTGGTATGCTATATATGTCTATCGGTTTACTTATCAAGCTAAAATCAACCCTCTCATGTGGTTGCAGCTGTATGCTCTCATCATTTGCTAAAATCGTGTTATTATTACTACCTACTATCACTTTACTGTCTGTCGGTTCACCACTTACACTATCAGCTGATCAAACGAAAGAACAACCACTACTGTCTCCCAGTGGCAACTGTATGCTGTCAACGTCTCTTAACATCCCTGTGCTATTATTACCAGCTATCCCTTTTTTGTCTACTAGTTCGCCTCTTATGCTGTCAACCAACATAACATGCGGTCGTAACTGTATATTATCACTATTATTTATTAGTTCTGTGCAATGTCACAAGGTTCGGGTTCGTCTTCGGGTTCGGCGACCTTCAAGTTCGATTCGGGTTCGAATTTTCGGATGAGGTTCGGATGGGGTTCGGCATAGGTTCGTCTATATACATTTTTCAAAAAAAAAAAAAAATATATATATATATATATATATATACTATATCATGAACTATAACATAAAACATTTAAAAATAATTAGCAATGAACCTTAGCAATGAACCTTGTTCAGAATTGCACACTATAAATCATAAAATATACTTGTTCACTACTGTCTGCAAATTTTAACAAATTTCACTATTGTCTGCAAATTTTAACAAATTTCACTAGTGTCTGCAAATTTTGAAAATTTTCACTACTGTCTGAAACAAATTATCAAAATTGATCATTTTGTGGGCAAAAACACACCTGCTCTCTGCTAGCCAATCGACTGTTTTGTAATATAATAAAATAAATAAAAATTAAAACAAACATAAAACAAAAAAACTGAAATTTAAAACAAAAAAAGACAAGAAAAAAAACGAATTCACAGAAAACCCACAAAAAATTTAATTTAAAAGTTAAAAGTAAAACAAACAGGAAAAAAAAATGAAATTTAAAAAAATTAACTATTAGTCTAATGTAATACTATTAACTATTAACTATTAGTCTAACTATTTAAAAAAATTAACTATTAACTATTAGTCTAACTATTAGTATTACTGTATAATGTAATATGTAAATTTAATAATGTGTTGCGGTGATGGCCAACCGGTCCTCGTACGCTGTGCAGCTTGGAACTGGTGGCCTGCGCAGTGGAGAGTGGAAGCTGAGGCCCGAAAGTGGAACCCTGGCAGTAGACCGGTGGAGTAGCAACAGGGCAGGACTGCAGTAGAGTAGACTGGTGGTCCCGTGGAGTAGCACGGCACGCAGACTGTAGTAGAGTTAGACCGGTGGAGTCTCGGACTCTCGAGGCTGGATCTCTGACCAGTCACGCAGCAAATTGGTCGACGGTGGGTCGTGGGCAGCGCCGCAGCAGATCGGTGGGCCGGCCAAAAAATCCTTGGAGATTGTTGTTGGAGTGTCTGTCGAGCCACGAAAAAACTCTCGAAAAAGTTCAAAAGCCCACCAAAAAAGCCGCAAAAACGTTAAAAAGCCGCCAGAAAGCTCGTTTAAGGTTCGGTTTGTTCAGGTTCGGCGAACCTGATAGCCGAACCAAACCGCCTTCAGGTTTGAAATTAGGTTCGGCTATCAGGTTCGCCGAACCTGAACGAATTTTTTAAAAAAATTTAGGTTCGTCGAATTCCGAACCTGGAGGTTCAGGTTCGGCGAACCCTGTGACATAGGTTCTGTGTTATTATCACACACTGAAACCCTATTAACTTTGTTATCTAGTGTAGTCTGGTTGTATTCTCTGACATTATTGTCCTCAGGTCGCTTCTGCCTATCGAGCAGTTTGAGCTTCTTCAAGTGAGTTTTCTTCAGGTTCTCACTCATTCGTTCGGCTCTTGCAACCAGGAAGGAGTGATAATAGGGTTTCGGCTCTACCTACTATCACTTTGTTGTCTACCGATTCACCACTTACCCTTCCTGCCATATTTCCCGGATCCATTATCCAATGTTCCATTTGTTTAAGTTCACCCTCAAGATTATTCTTGTTAACTTGTTGCCACCAAAATTGCTCCACACCATGGATTTCCTGTTGAATGGCCGGGGGGAATGGATTGTTCAAAGACCAGCACCCCTCATTGGGCCATCAAGTGAGCACGGGAAATGTCACCGCTCCCCTCCCCCTAAAAGTCACCATAACCTCTGCGGAGTTTCTGGCGTGAATTGGCCTTCCATGTTTCATGACCACCATTTTCACCAGCACTTTCCATCCCTTGGTTATTACCTTTCTCCATTAGGGACCAAAGAACGAAAACCAGCATGCATGAGAAGAGAGGATGAATATGTTCCGGTTTGCCACCCTGCCATCTCATATAAACCGATTGAGCACTCCTCTTAATTATTATCTAGGTACACCCTCTTAACTGCATGATGTACATCCCATGACGCGCACACTTAATCCTCCCAATGTCATCCAAAATTTCCTGCGTCTCTTTCCCCGCCATCGTACAAAACCTTAACGCAGAGGAGATTGATAGTATCCCGAAGCACCAAGAGACAAGACAATCCTTTATCCTTCCCTTAAAGAGGGAGGATTACACACACTCGAGATGAGCATGGTAAGTCATTATATCTTGGTATTGAACCATATTACAGCTATCCCTTACAATGGTATCTGTTAGTTCTTCCCACGAGTCGGCATTGAAGGCCATCTGACCGCTGCTCTCCGTGTTGGCCAGCATGTCCGCCAGCTTATTACCATTACACTTGACGAGGGAGAAGGTGAGAGAAATACCCTGGGAAAAAAGATGAGCAAGTTCATCTAGCTTACCTTCTAACCTCCACAAAGCCGCCACCTTGGAGCTAGGCTTGCCTCGTTGTAGTTCAGAATCCATATGAAGGACTATTCTAGAATCACCTTCCACAATGAGAGGCAACCAGTTTTTACGGAACACCATCCGGATACCCTGCAGAAGACCCTCCAATTTTGCAGCGTTATTTGAATCTATCCCAAGAAAACCCAATTTGAAGCCAGCCAGCTCACCTGCATTTGTTTCTGAAAACGCATCCAAACCCCATCGGGCCAGGATTGCCCTTGGAAGCCCCATCAAAATTGAGTTTGAAGATGCCCTGAGGGGGAGGCGACTAGTGCTCAGGGCTAGCCACCCACAAGGGAGGGTGCTTGAAATTTTCGAGGAAAGGGAGAGCACCCAGAATTCCCAAGTCACGAAGAATGCGGGTCTCCATCTCATTCACCTCCCATTCTTTACTCTCCCAGGTTTGCAATTTTATGGTTTCCATCATTTTATTTTGGACAGAGGTCCAAATTTTATCAACAGATTTTTCTTTGTCTCTGAATATTCGAGAATTGCATTCTGTCTAGATTTCCCATACAAGAAAATATGGAAAAATTTGCCATAACCAGTTCAAAACCCGATTCTAGAAGGGGTCCTGTGTCCATTCAATAATGGAGAGAGCAGGGTCACTGCGTCTTCTATCTGATCTTCTGAAGTGCACAACTGCTTGGTCCCATAAGAGAGAAGCATATTGGCATGAATCTAACAGATGTTGGGTTGTTTCTGCCTCAACTCGACACATAACGCACTGGTAAGGACCTATCATCCCCCTCTTCTGTAAATTTTCCCCAGTCAAAATGCGATTTTTCAAAACTTGCCAAGTGAAAATAGTAACTTTTGGCCAAACGTTTGCAGCCCAAATCTTCTTCCACTTCTGTACCGGGTCAAGATGATCGAACCCCATTCGAATATCATAGGCCTCTTTGATTGAAAAGTTTCCTTGTGACTTATACCCCCACCGAAGTTTGTCCTCTCCCAAGTGAATCTTGGTTCTTCTGTTATTCAGAGTTTCTTCCACTCTCTTAATTTATTCCATTGGACCATAGGGAACCCACCATTCCCGAGGCTTCCAAACCCGGAATTCTGATCAGTCGAGGAATTGTCCCAGAGGTCGTGAACTTTGACCTTATTATTGTTAATGCAGCCCTGGATGACAATAGGAGCGTCGACAGAAGTGGCAATAGGAGGGAGTTGTTGCCAAGAATCCTCCCAAACCTCAGCTCTCCATCCATTTCTGACTTCCCAGAAGCTTTTCTCCTGCGCCAAGCTTCTACCTTGATATGTTGACTTCCATATCTAAGATCCTGAACTTGTCCCACTAAAACGGATCAAATTTTCCTTTTCCCAATCTCCCGCATACTTGGCATGCCACAGCCTTGCCCAGGGTTCACTAGTGTGAGTGACCCATCACCACCAATTTTTTGCTCCCAAAACAAAATTAGCCTGGGTCGGGTTCCGAAGATTGAGGCCGCACTGATCCTTGGGAGAGCAGATCTCCTCCCACTTAACCAGATCCCACTTCCGATGGTCCCCTGGTCCACTCCATAAAAAATTTCTCTGAATGTTTCTAATTTCCTTGAGGATAGCTTTAGGAGCCATCATTACTGAAAACAAGTAAGCAGGCATCGCCTGAAGCACAGATTTGACCAGAACCAAGCGACTGGAAAAGTTTAAGGATCGAAAGGTCCAATTAGTCAATTTCTTTATCATTCTATCTAGCAGCTCCCTCCAAGACCCCTATCGGACGGTAGTATTGATCAATGGAGCACCTAAATATTTGGACGGAAGGGAGATCTCTGAGAAGCCCAGGATCCTGCAAATGTTTCTTCTGGTTATCTTTGGAGTATTGAAGAAGAAGACTTGAGACTTCTGACTATTAACCTCAAGACCAGAGGCTTTGCCAAAATTTTCAAGGAAACGACGTATCATCCTCACTTCCTGAACCGATGGATGCCCCATAAGCATGGTGTCATCAACAAATTTGTGATGATTTTGACAGTCTTCTCTAGGATGTATAATAAGCCCCTGCAAATCATGATTACCCTATAAGGAATTGATAGTCCTTCCCAGTCCTTCGACCATAATAATGAAAAGAAAAGGGGAGAGAGGATACCCTTGTTGAATCCCCCTAGAAGGTTTGAGAAGACCCGAAGGAACACTGTTTGGTAAAATAGAGGAGAAGGAAGAGGAGATCAAATTCATGATCCATCTGATCCATAAATCTGAAAACCCAAAAGCATGCAACATCGCCTTCATGAATGCCCAGTTTAATTTGTCATAGGCTTTGGAAATGTCGAGCTTCAACATCATACCCAGAAGTTTATCCTTTTTAAGAGAATGAAGAACCTCATGAACCAAAATGATACCATCCAATATTTGTCTGCCTTCAACAAACCCAAACTGTTCCAGGGAGATGATGGAGAGAAGGATCGGCTTCAACCGGTTAGCAATGACTTTCGTGACAATATTATAAATGACATTGCATAGGGATATCGGTCTAAATTTATCTGGGGTATCAACTCCCTCACCCTTAGGAATGAGGGTAAGAAAGGTTGCATTAAAAGCTGGGAGGATTTTCCTAGAGCATCTTGAGGATTCCACAATTTTCCAAACCTCGATTTTCACCAGATCCCAAAAATGATGGAAGAAATTAGTGGTAAAACCATCCAGGCCAGGGGCTTTCCCATCCACCATTTGCTGCACAGCTTCCTCGACTTCAGTCAAGGAAATTGGTCTCATCAAGAGATCATTTTGAGCCTGAGACACCAAGGAGGGGATGTTTCAGTTAATTAGCTCAACATATTCACTTCTATCCATGGCAGTCTCATTCATAATGTCCTGAATTGTTTTTTGCAGTTTGCCCTCAATTTCTTCCCGAGTTTCCAGCCTCTCCCCTTCTCTGTTTCTGAGCTTAAGGATCCGTTTCTGCATTCTATTTTGGATAACTGATCGATGGAATAATTGGGTATTCTTTTCCCCATCCTGCAACCAGCTAACCCTTGACTTATGGCGCCACAGGATTTCTTCCTGCTTTTCCCTTTCTATAAGATTTTTGTAAACTGTGGTTTCTTCGTTCTGCAAATCCACCGTGTATCCAGTGTTCACACCTAATTTTTTATTCTCCTCCAGCCTAACCTCAAGAGCACGTTTGTCCTCAAAGATGTTTCCAAACTCCTATTTGTTCCCTTTGTTCCATTTTTCCTTTTAGTGATTTCAGTTTCTGCTGAAAATTATACATACTCTGGCCCTCACCAGAGTCGAGTTCTGCCCACCACTGAGAGATCCTCTCCTTGAAATCCGGATGGCCTAGCCAAAACTTCTCAAAGTGGAAAGGCTTCTTAAACTGGGACCACAGCCCACTCCACCAGAGATCAATTGGCCAGTGGTCTGACCCTGGGGCAAGAAGAATGGAGGAAGCTAACTCCCTTCCGCCTATTGTTACAGGTAAATTGACCTTCCCTCGGAACCACATCCACAAGATTCAAGTCCTTGATGGTGTTTCTGAAGCATTCACATTCTTCCTCAAGGCGACATCGACCTCCTTTTTTCTCCTCTAAAGAAGAGATAAGATTGAAATCCCCTCCCACAATCCAATTTTGGCCCACAATCAATTCTCCCATTCTTCGCAGGGAGTCTAAAAAAGACATTTTCTCCCCTGGAGTATGAGGACCATATACATTGGTAAGGATTCCGGAGACTCGGAAGCCGATGATCTTAAACTCAGCTAAGAGAGAAAAATGGTTCACCCTAAAACCCGAGAGACAAACTTTGCTTGGATCCCAGAGGATATCGATCCCTCCCGCATAACCCTTGGCATCTATGCCCATGACTTCACAATTTTTCCATATCTTTTTACATTTCTCTTGTAAATGAATCATCAAACATTTTGTTTCTTGAAGAAACATAATGGAAGGATTCTCTTTTTTAACCTTCTTCCTGAGAATTTTAGTCTTTTGTTGGCCGTTTAGCCCCCTTATATTCCAGGAAACAATCTTCATTAAAAAATAAAAAAATTATAATCCTAGGGAAACCCTGATGGTAGGGTACTGACCTGATTCAACCAACTTCAATCCTGCTGCAGCTATTCGTTGCCTATTTGACTTCCGACCTAATTTCTTAGTGTTTTCCTCATGTTTCCGCTTGTGGTCTTTTTGAGATCTAGGACTGATACCCAGACGCTTGGATGCCCTTGCTTTCAGAATGGCTTCCTTAAGGAGGATCACTTGTTCTTGAGGCACATAGCCTTTTGTTGAGCCTTCACAATCCTATTCAATTCCATCCGAAGTCCAGGTCACCAATATCCATATCCTCCGTCTCCTCCCCAGTATCCCCATCACAAACTTCAAGAAGGAGATCATCCTACTGTTGTTGCGAGGTCTTGGGAGGATCCTTCAGGTTTTCTAGAGATATATCATCAGATTGACCTTGGGCTGGTAGTGGAGCCCCATCCTCATACGGCTCCTTAAGAGCATCAAAGGAATTGGAATTCATGATCTTCTTTGCGTTTTCTGGAGCCTCCTGTTTTCTCCCGCCGCGTTTACGATTTTGTACCTTGGTGAAATCTGGATCTGTGTTCTCTTCCACACCCTTAGGGGAGGGTTTTGGGGTGTTCATAGGGAAATCCCAATACAAATTCCCATGCTCATGGCATCTTCGGCATCGAAACGGGATTTGTTCATAATCCAAGGGCTGGACCCATTCCTCATCTTCCCAAACCAATTTAATCGCCTCAGGCAGCTCCCTCGTCAGATCCATATAAACAAAGATCCATGCGTAAGCCATATAGCGTTGAGCTTTTGTCTGTTCCGATATATTGAAAAAGGTACCTAGGTTATTCCTAATATCCTCCAGGATTTTCGCCTCCCAGTATTCACTTGGAAGAGAATAGAGTTGGATCCAGACTGGAGCAACTTTCATATCTTCTTTCTCCCGGCAGAACTTCTCCTTCCATGGCCGTAAAAAGAGGCCAGCTGAATAGAAAAAATAAGGGCCCCCATCAAGAGCCCTGTTTCTATCATCTAGATTCAGGAAGGAAACCCTTAGATCCTAGATGAAGATCATAATGGCCCTTAGGTTTCCATGTCGAACTAATCCACCAGATTAGGGTTTTCTCAGAAGGTAAAATCCCCACGAACTTCCCAATTAGGGCATGATCCTGCATGTACTGGATATTGTCTCTCAGCGTGCTAGATCGAATTATCAATGATGGGATTGATGCCGCTTTGGGTATACACTAACCCAGCTTCCTCCTTGCCGAGGAATTTGCAAATCGTGTCTCCTGCACATTTTTTCCAACACCACCCATCCCATCCAACGGGATTGGGATCCCGCCAACTTGAAAGTCTGCTCGAGAAGAAGCTTGGGGGGTTGGATCGCTCCCCCCATCATCACATCCATGAACGTTGTTAGTCCACCCTCCTTCAGAAATCGCCGTAAACCCTAGCTCTCAACCGGTCCACTATCCCGATTTCTCCCATCTGATACTTCCTACGCAATTTTTTGAAAAGAAGTATGTTTATTAAATAAAATTTGTTTTTATGTTTATATTAATGAGTTTAATGTTTATGTTAGTTTAATGTTTATATTAATTAATTTAATGCTTATCCTTTGTTTAATAACCAGTCATCTCCACAAAATTAAGTGGTTGACTACATCTATCGATGTTCACCAGCCACTTTACTTGTGGTTGTGCTTGTTATTGTATTCCTAAACATTCTAAGCAACCCGTCACTAAGAATCAAATCAGATCAAGATCACAAGGAAACCAAAAGCAAAAATGACTACAACAAAGAGCTTTTTCTGTAACAAGTGGCTCAGATTCGAATCAGTTCGAGATCAGAGGGAAACCAAAATCAAATATGAAAATAATGAAGAGATCTTTGGTAATTTTAAAATTTGAATTATATAAAAGTAATAAAATAAAGCCATAAAAAGCTTACTTAAAATGCGTTTCCATGATTTTTTAGTTTTACCGTCTTATTGCATGGTATCCGCGTGGCTATGGCAACCATGGCAAGAGGGGTTCCAGTGGTAGCTCTCGCCCCGGACCTTCACTCCAATCGAAATGACAGTCAAGAAAGTTAAATTAACAAACACGTTGCATTTAGATTATATGCAAACAAACACGTCGCACCAAACTGTCAAACTCTTCACATGCAAAGGCCATAGCCACTAAGTGTCATGTATCAAACATCATAGATTGTATGTAAAACAACTTTATTGATGAGGCCAATAAGTGGCTAGGCCAGTTAGGCACGGCTAATGAGGATTCCTTGGATTCATTGCAGTACCAGTAATGTTCCGTTGGCAACCTCATATTTGACAAATGCCCCCAAGTTCTCTGTGAAGACATGCATAGAGATTTGGCTCAAAGGCAAGGATCTGCATCCCACTTTTTCATTTCTAAGTTGTGTGGAGCATACAACACGATGTCCAATCTACCAAGGGAGCAACTAGATAGGGGAGTTACTTACTCATCTGTCGGGAATCATGCTCAAGGTGTTGCATTGGTAGTGATAACAATGCTTGTTACTACCCTTAAAATCAAGAGGAAATCAGTTAAGCAACTTGGTGCAACTATTGTGCTTGTTGGTGATCCATATAATATGCTAAGAAACGAAGTGAAGAGGGGCATCTAGATTTCATACCTCCTTCTAATCATTCGGATATCATTCCAGGCCAGGGAACCATTAGAATGGAAATTATACACCAACTTCAGCGCCCATAATTGCTCGCATTACAGTCCAACTTGAGGTCCGAATAATTGGTGTGGACATCTTATCAAACATGAAAGTGGCCTGAGGTCTTGAAATGCATGCATTTGCAGCATTGACGAGGTGATAAATATTTCCAGAAGTGGCATGTTTTCTGGCACATGAATTTTAAAAGGAAGGCAAGTAATCTAGGCCTGTTTGGTGTTGGTGCTGAGAAGCACAGAGAAAAAAATAAGCACACATTCATTCCCTGTAAGTGATTGAGGTTCATGGTATTTATATTTATATTTACTCGAATATTCCTAGTATTTTCCTAGTATCTGTTGGATTCCCCAATGCAATGCTATACACATCAATATTGTGCAATTGGTAGAAGCTAATTTCAAGAGTTGGTATCGGGGTCAAGTATAGATAGGCGAACTGCAGTTTTCATGATATTGATGAACGATGCATTCCAGAAGTACTTGGATAAGTTTGTGCTGGTGTTTCTCGATGACATATCGCTCGGTTTATTCTCAGAATGAAGAGGAACACCAAAAGCACCTCTGTCCGGTGTTGCAAAAGCCGCGAGAGCACCAGTTATATGCTAAGTTGAGTAAGAGTTAATTTATAAATAAATAAATCCAGTATCTTGGGCATATCATATCTGAGGAAGGACTGAAGATGGACCCCAAGAAGATAGAGGCTATATCTAGCTGGCTGACCCTAAAGAATGCGGGTGAGGTGTGAAGAAAAAGGTCAAGAGCCAGAAGCAAAGGTAGTAGCCACCGTTCTAGCAGATCCAAATCCAGATAAAGATCGCCTCCCTGATTGCCGAACTTATCCTTAGAGATATAAAGAGGGTTTGGCAGACAAACAATGAATAAGAATAGCACTATTGCATTGTTAAAACTCGAATTTAGCACTACTGCTAATCTAAGCTTCTGCGCCTTAAGCTTCTACTCTTTTAAAAGGTGGGGATTTATGGAAATTAGTCCGTGGAGATAGGGGACTACTCTGTCATTGAGCAGGTTAGATATGGCTTGTTCTTGATCATATGGTATGCAAAGAACATATTGAAGGGTTATGATGTTGCTATCAAGAAAATTGCAACTACCAGGCTTAATAAATAGTTGCAGGGGAGTCTTCTATCAGAGATCGATAGATTGACCATCCTAATATTACTCACCTACATGAAACTATAGACGCAAGCGCTTTTTATTGCACCTTGTTGAGGTTCATGTTTCCTATTGAAATTTCCATATTTCAAAGAAACCTAGACTGCCTTTTTTCGCTGACTTATCTGACAGTAACATAGGTAGAGACTGAAAATGTGCGTAGTACATAATGTAAAATGATTGGTTTGCCAGAAGTGACAATGTTGGACGGGGACCTCAATAAATTTTTCACTGATGTTCTTTGTTCTTAATACTCATTTTTGTTCACCTTCCGAATGCATTTCTTATTGTTACTTTGTATCGTGATTACAATTCTCATTTTATTTCTATCAAATAAGTAACAATCAATATATGGATGCATTAAGAGCTTTGCCTGATGCTCATAGAATTTTGATTTAATGCCCAAAAATCAGGACTCATAACTAACATACCTCTTTGTATGCAACATCATATGTAGCTCCTGCTGCAGGCCCATGTAGTGAAGGTGCACTATATGCTCCAAGTGGACGATGTCCTTCGGGGAAAGAGGCACTTAGTTGCGTGCATGACTTCATTGGCTCAACATTGTAGACCAACCTATGAAGTATTTCATTAAGGTTCTTGCCACCAGCAACAATGGTGCAATTGAAATTTGGAATTTAGAAGTAAATCGAGGATGAAAGGAGAGGCAATTAAGGTTCTTGCTACCAGCAACAACAGTGCAATTGAAATTTTGAATTTAGAAGTAAATCGAGGATGAAAGGAGAGGCAATGAAGCAGTAGCGGTGAACAGTGAAGGGGTGGCAATGACATTGATGATGAACGGGAAGGGCGGTGCAACAGTGCAATTGAAATTTGGAATTTAGAAGCAAATTGAGGATGAAAGGAGAGGCAATGAAGCAGTAGTGGTGAACAGTGAAAGGGTGGCGATGGCAGTGATGATGAACGGGAAGGGCGTTGCAGAAAACGGTGGAAATCTTGAAAGCTGTGAAACACCTTACACATAAGCACCAACATTAAAGGATACATTAATTAACCGGCCTTGTTCCCAAGAGCTATGCTGCCAGTCCGGCAATAACAATTCAAAGTTTGAGCCAATAACATTCCAGTTAAATAATATGGAATGAAATAATTATTGGATAAATTTATTAGCAATGTCAAAAAGTATAGGATATATGCACAAATATGCAAAGTCAAAAATAAATTAATAGGAAGTCAAAGCCAATCGAACACAATAGTTACCTTGGCCGACAAGGACTAATAATAAAGCTCTTATAATAAAATCATGCAAACATATCATGGTAAAGTTCTTATATTAATTACCCTTCAAAAGTAGAACAATACAACCCTATACTAAATGTCCTTGAAAAACATGATCACAACGCTCTCGTATCAATATACATTCTTATATATCTGATAAAAAATCTATGGTGCCAAGCCCATCATCGTGCAAATAGGCCATGCAAGATCCTACAGGTGCCTTTGTGTACTATAATATGGCAAGAAAAGCAATGTTGTTTTGCACATTTATTAACACTAGTTTGTGAATATATCCTTGTTGAGGATGAGACCGGGAGCTCCAAGTGTAAGTACTGTGGACTCATCAACCCCACCCAATGTCAGGTTATCCCATCTCTTAACTCTGTGGAATCCTCCCAAGTACTCCACGCATTTCCGCTCTACTAGAGGAGGTAGGCTACAATCTCTTCATGCAACTGGTACAATCCAACATAACTAAGTCTTTTTTGTTCCATGAACTTACCTTGCGTACTATAGTGGGGATAAAAGGAGCACTGGATTCGGAGGGTGAATGATCCATATTTACTTGTAGATCAACTAATGAGATTTGACCCCACCATATATGATGAATTCTTCCATGATGGAAAATAACAAGGTTCAACTTGGGTATCAAGCGATATGTGCTCTGATTATAAACAATACCAACCATGTCCCACCTAGAAAAACCTTGAACACCATGTGAATCATGTGTCCATGGAATATTTTCTTCCTGGATTTCAGTCTGAAACCTAAGCACTATGCTTCATCGATACAAGATCAATTTTATATATGCTTTCTGCTTCTTAAAACTTGGGCTTCGAATATACCATCCAATGAAAACTTATGCAATATAGATTTGAAAAGGAAACTCACATTACAAACTTAAAAAATTCAACATAACTCTATCTATTCGATGAAACTTATTCAGTATAGTTTGAAGGGAGTTCATAGTTTCCATACTCAAATGTATCACATAATCGGGTTTATTCGATGATAGTTGATTCAATATAGCTTGACTAGAAACCATATGTTATGAACTCAAAAGGACTTAAGTTTAACATTTAATTTTAGGTGTCTATTTGAGGAAGTCTCATGTGAAAAATAAAAATATAAAATTATGGGGAAAAGTCCGAGTACAACGAGCCTCATGGGTTGTTTTCATGGAAGGATAAGTTATCCCAAGGAGATAAATGTTTATTGATTATACAAGATCGGTCATACAACGTATAGATCCAGCGACCTAATATAAATAATACAATATAGATTGTCAAGAACAAATACAACTATCTCAGTGCTTATATAATATAACAATATATTTGATATACTCGATCATGATCCAAACTCTCCTCATGTAATTTAAAAAAAAATGACTTGGCTCTTAAATAGCTTTACAATATGATTGATATAATTAGTTACTATTTAACGCAAAACTTGAGTAATATCGCCTTGTAGATGTAATAAGCAATCATATCTAACTCTACCCTCACATTATAAATATGGTTTGACTTCAGAACTAAAGATTATATTTGAAACTATGGTATAGTTTAATGACCGACCTTACATTCATGGGGTCGTGGCACCTATCCACCAAGTTTCGAAACCATACAATCATCAATAGTGGATTTACAAGTGCCAAGACCTAATGTCCCATAAAGAATCACTAGGTATGGAGTGTCCACCCTTCCATAACTCAAATAATGACTAAATATCTCAGTCTATGTAAGATCAAATGAGTTAGAGGGTCAAAATCAAGACTGAAGTATTGGCCAGACTCACTCTGTGATTAGATAGATGTCATGATGTATTGGATTTTCAACCAAATTTTGGTGTTGCTTCACCGACATGCCATCGATTGTCCATGGAAGTTGTGCATGGAGGCCCTGAGAGAGGAATGAGATATATTCAGGCGATGCTAACTTGTTGAAGGCCATTTGCATGGTGGTGGTGCTCCACACCAACCATTCTGCGGATACAGCCAATCAGAGTGATACCTTGAATAATAACCTCATATGGGTATTCGATCTAGGGTTTGGTTTAAAGTGGGGAGATGTTTAGTCATTGACGAAGGGACGTAATTTTGAAGGTAAGCTTCCTAGGGATTTTGGAAGGACATTTTGCCAAAAATTCAAGCGGTCAGATTTCGTGTTAACTCAGTTCTGGATGCATGCATGGGACAAACAATGATGCATGCAACTAAGGCTCAATGTCTTCTTTGCGATCTAGATGGGATACAAACTATTCCTCTTAAAACCCAGTTCCGATAGACGAAGTATAAAAACAAAAACATCATTTCCGAGGTCTACTTTCTACCATTGAAGTTGCTTTTAGCTAACCATTAATTTAAGATGAGAAAAGATCCAAAATACACTGAGTTCCTGGAGTTGGATTCTAATTACAGAAGTGGGAGATCCTTCAAATCAGAAACATATAGAAACAAAGTATCACCACCTTCTCTATGCGTATACTTCGCATTATAAAAATAAAACAGTCATTCGCATTCTAATTCCAATTCATTTTGATAGATAAACATATAAATTTATAGAAGATCCAATATTCACACTCTTCGAATATATATTTGGGTTGTATGGCCTGTCTGGTGGCGTGGGAGATATGGAAAGCACGTAATCAACTGATCTTCGACAACATTTATATCGAGCCAAGCAGGGTGACGTGCCATATCCATTTGCTGTCATCAGAGTTTATTGTTTCCTCACTGGTGGGGCAGCTTGCTGGCATTCGTGACCATTTATCTTGGCTTCCACACCTTCTTCGATCTGGAAACTGTGCAGGGTTTGATGGTGTTGCTCTGGTTACTTCGGGACGCTGTGGGGCGGGGCCTTTATTGAATTTGAAAATGGTGAACATATCATGCTATGGATGTGTGGAGGCAGAGGTACAAATACAAAAAGGGAACTTCTTGTATTATGGCTTGTTCTATTTTTCTCTACAAAGGCAAGTATTTTATTGGAGTAGGCGGCTGGGGATTCAGTGGTTATAGTGAACTGTGTTAACAATGAGGCCATCATCAATGCTCTTGCCCTCAACTCATGGATGGATCAGACCAGACTTCTCATGGGTATCTGTGCCCAGACCACCATTGTTCACATATATCGGGAACATAATTCAGTTGTTGATGCTCTTTCACGTTGTGGACTTATATCATCTATTATGAGTTCTTTGTCGGTGAACCGAACCAGCCTATCTCTGATTCTGGTATATTTTTCCTCTCTAAGTTTTGTGTCTTTTTTGCTGTGCAGTTTTTGTGGGTCTATCATTGTACAGGGCGACTTTATAATCCTGGTTTTTTCCCACTTTTGTTTTCGCCACTTTTTGCGGTGTAGTCGGTGCGACTACTTTGTACAGGGTGGGCGTTTAATGCTTTTTTTCTGTACTTTTTTTTCTCTTTCATAGTTTTTTTCTGATCCTGGGAGTTGTTTTTGGAGGATTGGTATATCCTGGGTTTGTTATTTGTCTCTCCGGTTTCCTTAAGGATCGGGTTGTTCACTATGAACAAACTTTTTTGTCATGTCTAGGGACGTTTGTCACTTTGACGATGGTTGTTGATTGGGTATTGTTATGGTGGTGTGTTCTCAGGCTGGTTGGTTTTTTTGAGCTAGGACGGTTTGTAACATTTTATACTTCTTTATAAAGTATAGTTCTTTTTCGTTTGAAAAAAAAATACACTCGATTACTTTAAAGGAACATTTAAATTTACATAAAGAATCTAAGGTTTTAGAAATATAAATACATGTCCCATCGCACCGGCCAAACTTGACTTGACTCAGAGTCAGAGCAATGCTTGCCGAAGACTTCATCCAATCTCCATGCTCAAAGCTTTACCTCCTAAAATGGTTTGGTAATATCAATGAATTTTTCGTATAAGGTTTTGTTTTGTAGTTAAAGCATGAAAACAATCCCCCGTGGGCCGTGAGTAGTTATTGTTTTCTTCCCTCTTTTAATATTTGATTTTGTGGTACAGATCCTTATCATCAAAATGACCTGTCTGTACTTGAACACCACAACTAACGTAGCCATAGAGCTTTACTGTTCACATTCCACAAGCACGAAAGTGAAATGTGAGAGTGGAGATCTGACTCCACTAGGTGGGACGTGGGACGTAATTCCATCAGTGTATAATATTTGAATTTTTGTAGCACGAGGTAATTGGAAGTCTGCACCCGTGGCCAAATTGATCAAATGTGTATCTACCGACATTGATTTTCCATGAGATGCATTAGATCCTGACTGGAACCGTTACAGGGATCTGTCTTACTTGTAGGTGGTAAATGGTGCATCATAAATGCATTGGAGCAACAAGAATCACGCCATAATTATCTCACAGATCACGCCATAATTATCTCACAGATCACGATCTTTGAGTGTATCATCTTGATGCTACCTCCATCTCATCAAATCTTTCAGTGGGTCGATCACGGATTCAGGATCTTTGAGGGTACAACCTTCCTGCATCTTCCACATCTCAGCTGTGTGAGTGTAGTTCGAAATCAATTCAATCACTATACAATCGCCAAGCTCGAAGCATAAGTGGGAGATAACATGTAACTGTAACCTAAATTACACAAATGTTGAGTGCAACAATTTATATATACACAAATCGATCTCAACGTTTGGCATACATCTATATAATGCCAACTGAGTGTAGATAATTAGCTAATCAATTAATCTAGAAAGTGCACAAACTCCTGGCTAAATTTCGAACTGCCAGAAATGGTTGAGTGTAAATTACAAGTATGCATATTGATTAAGAGCGCCTGGTATCTTCTTCAGTCTTAGATTGATTTTTGAGCATAATCGGTCACATAATTGACAGGTTGACTGTGCAGCTGCAACGTGGACAAATCAGGAGCTTCCACGTGGAAGACTCAAAATTAGTGAAAAATACGTTGGCGGGTTTTGACCCTACAACCTACGATGGCCTTAACCATTGCACCAGGATATAAATTAAAAATTAAAATCAAAACTTCTATTAAAGTTTATTAATTTTATTATGATGCCAAAAGGTTGCAGGGTGGTTTAAACCCCGACATATAACTTAACCCAAAAACTCAGCGTGATTTGTGAATTGAACCTTTGACCTCTATACTATAAATACAACGCCTTACAATTTTAACAAGCATTTGAAAGGCATAAAGATATGGTATCTTTACGTGTTTTATTTGAGGTCGAGACTATATTTTTTAAGGAAATAAACTATTTTTGAGCCTTTTGAGAGTGGGAAGCAAAGGGGACTTTGCCCCAAATAGCGGTTTGCAGTCTTCCTATTGAGGCCAAAGGCATTTTGTTGCAGGTTGGAGATTATTGTTAATGTAATTTACATTTGAAGAGGATGTTTGCATCATTTTAATGGATGGGTTGTTCACTTGAAGCGGATCCAAAGATGTAGTGTAAATTGGGTGAACTTTGTTATCAACCTATGTTTATTTGTTTTTGTTATTGCTCTTCATTTCCTTCTAATTCAATTTTGTTTAAGCATTCATTATTTTTTAATGATCAGTTAAAGGATATTTTCTTCTCACATTCAAAATGCAAATCAAGCATTAATTTCATATCACTTCCCCATCTCTCTTATGTCTGTAAACCAAATCTCCAACATAGCTCTTTCCGGAGGTTGATAGATTTTCTTAGCAACAGATGGAGATGATGCTCTAGTTCATTTCCACACATATCTTACACCAATATGGTCAACCGATCCCATTCATTCCTCAATGTTTACATGCACATACACGAATGGGCCATGCCCACTCTCTCTTGGATAACGATCAAGTCGCTCTTCTCACCAAATATTTCCCCCGTCCTTTCAATATAGCTATCCAGAAATGAAGCACAACCAACATGTTACTTTTTATGGTTCAATCAAAAGAGGGATAACCTACTAACAACCATCACCCCCCCACACTCCACTTAGTCGTAACATAGATAGTTAGCTAGCTTTATTGCTTGGGTTTAAATATATCGCTTCCATTTAAGCGAAGCCATTTTGCTTATGTGAGGTGCTCATATCCAGCGGAGGATGTGGGGTTATGAAGACTACGTCATTTACACGAATCCAAGGTCAAAATACAAGTTGGGAATATATCCCATTCAATTGGGTTGACATGATGAGTTCAACAGAAAAATCCATAAATAAAAATACACAACTGGGAAGAATTTGAGCCGATTTCATTGACAACAACGATGGATTTGTAAACAATTGCAAATACAAATAGGTACAAATTCCAATAACATTAATGTGCACATAAACCATTTTTCTTCAATTAAAATCTTATGAAGGCAATCCAACGGTCCATAGTATTGAACATCGCTCTGATACCAAATGTAGGAAACCCTCTAGGGACCCTTCGAGACCTGAATTAAAATTTAGCATTCTAAATAGAAGATCTATGCAATGGATAAACTCAACCATATTTTTTTTATTTTAAATACAAATCCACACAACAATTAAATAATCGAACGGGTCCTTGAAATAATTCCATCTCACAATAATTTTACAATCATTTAGTAGATCTACACTTGCCCTCAACCTTATTTAAATTTAGTAGGATTTAAACATATCTAAAACTCAACATTCTTTTTTTTAATCCATAGATTCAAACTAACATAACAAACACATAATTTCCTTTTTAATTAAACTAATACAATGTTCCGAGTGAATAGAATGCATCAAATGATTAAATAATTTATACCAACCTGATACCTGGTCGCGGAGTGCCGAAGGTTGCAGAGATATTTTGAAGTCCCATTGCATGTCCACTCCTCGATTTTCTAACCATTGAGCATCCATCAGAAACCCCCCTACCACTCTTGAAGGGTACTCTACTTCCCCTAGGACCCCCGAGTTGTAATGGGGCTAAATGAAAGAAGTCCGCTAGTGTAGTCATAGTGGATATATTGCACTAAAGAGATCCCAACCTTGTTTGCACCATGACAAACCAAACTCTCAGTAGTCACTAGGTAAAATGACAACGTCTATGCCATCCAATAATAGGGAAAATAAGTGTGTGAGCTTCATCCTCTCCTCCACTCTTATAGCTTTGAGAACCTTGCCATGTGTCCCTCACATGCATCATTAAGAATTTAATAATTACTTTTGTTTTATTATTCACCCACCCATGTGTCACATTGCTCACTAATTCATATTTTTTCATTTATTTATTAAGATTTACCCTCACTTGGTTTCCTAGATTCACTTTGAGATGTTTCCTTTATATTTCCTTTGATTTCTCCATTCTACCTATTTTGTGTGTGTGTGCACTTGGAGTTCACTAAGTCTTATTTTAATAATTAAATCATTTTCTTTATGCAAAAGTTGATTCTATTTTCATTTTTATAATTTATGACTTTCTCATTTGCATATAATTATTAAAACCTCTTTTTATTTTATTCTTTTAAGATAAACATTCTTACCCCATAGTATTTTTATTTATCAATGTGTTGCATTACGAAGGGCATATCAAGGGTGCCATGACTTCCTTCATGCCCTTAAAATATCCATTGTTTCATGATGGGGATTGGCGCGACGACTGAGACCACATTAACTCAATCACATCAACACTGTTGAGAGACTCATGTTTCTTGGGGAAAAAGGCCATGTCCTTATTGGGCGCCCCCTAGTTTCTCCTCATGAGTGACTGAGTTCACGACCTACCCTCACGGAAAAATGTACCTACTGGGAAAAATTCTCTCTCGCTTGTCAACTCGTCACATGGAATAAATCACTAGTCTTATTGTCATCTCTTCTTCATTCATCCCCATTACCTTTCTATGCACTGATTGGCAATTGTGATCCCGTTCCTGTACGTGAAAACACCACATGCATCAAATCACTCTAAGCATAAATATAATATATCAAATTATACCATGTTAACATCACCTGCCATGGATACCCGACTCAATCCAGAGTCCATGTGGTATCGATACAACCTTGTGTCATATGTATCGATGTTTCCTTGTCACACTTGACAACTTGTCAAAAATACATGATACATCATGTATAAACATAACTTCATTTATTTATCCATCATTATATAATTTTATGGCAACATAAACATTTAATCATCATCATTCATCTCATCATTCATAAACAATAACCGTATCATTCAATTTATTCATAAATGAGTTGGTTCTTCAAGTTCCAACGCCAAAGCATTTCCACACATAACCGGGTCACTCATAATCGAAATAATAGCATAGTCAAATAGTCAAGGTCCAAATCAAAAGTGGAGCACTACACTGCAAAATAGATAGATGCTTGGAAAACCTTTTTACATATTTATCTATTTTGGGAAAAGTGAATTGAATATGAGCTACGGTCCTTGGTTCTTTTGTAAATAAATAAATAAATAAATAAAAGTGTCTTTTAGCTACACATGATATGTTCTAAATGTCAACTTGATTTTTTTGAATTAACTTCTCATAATAATCTATTACCTAAGAGATCAAAGGAAATTCTCTAATGGTCCAAAATAAGGAAGTTGACATTGTTCAGTGACATCTTGAATGTAATCCAAAATCTTCAAAAATGAAACCCATTCGTGTTATATATGATTCTATGCTTTATGATATATTTCCTGCCAATAGAACATATCTTTCTCAATTTCAAACATTTCCTCTTTGGTTAAGAATTTGATATTAGGAGATTCCTCCCTTTTCTCCTTATAAACCCAAATTTAAACTTTGATCTCTCTTATGTGACCTTCTAGACAAGATTTTATTTGTATAGGATTGATCGTTATAGACTTAGTCCCAATAGTTGAAAGATTTTATTATTTAAGTCTCTTTTGATTGTAGCATTTGCTGCATATTCATGTAGTCCATACTCAATAAAATATGTCATGAACCCCTAAGATAATTTATAATATTTGATCTTGTTTTCAAGAAATCTTATTTTTTCTCAAACTTCTAAATGTCCTTTACTTTAGTTTGAGATTTATTTAAGATAGCATGAGTGATGGCCAACCATGTTGATATGAATTCAATTAATTTGGTCTTTTTAGCATCTAAGACCTCAACCTTTATTGTGGGAAAAATTGCACAAAGGAGTGCAACACATCCCACTTTGGGGTAAAGCCTTTGAGGTTTTCAACAAGGCCTAGTATTGTGTTACAAAAAGAAAATGCGTTTGACTCCAAACTAATCCTACAAACCCTTGTTAGTGAAACAAAACAAAACAAAACAAAAACATGAAAATAACTTGAAATAAAACAAAGGGAGTGAGAATATGCAAACCACAACAAGAATAAAATGCTACAACTAATTTAGATTTCCCAATGGTCAATCTTGTTACATGAAGCGTCACCTAGGATGTGTGGGATTCAAAGGGAAGACAACAGTCTCTCTTAAGGCGGTCCTTTTTGTCCACACTAAATGCTAAATAACTTGAAAGAAAAAAGGGAGAAACACTTTCCCCTTGTAGGAAGGTGGCAAGGGAGATTAAAGAATGCTAGCAGGTATGGGAAGCAGTGGAAGAAGTTTCAACACAATTCCATGAACATAAAATTGCTCTCATTTCTCCTCACAACTAGATGCATGCCCATGGCTTCCTTTTATAGGCCAAGAAGTGTCCAAGAAACAACTAGATCCAAATGTGGACTCATTAACTCCATGATCTAGCTCCAAATTCACAAAAAGGGCTTCCATTCAATGAACCCAAGTACATGAGGAGCCAAATTCAAATTCTTGGAGGTGATGGAACCTTAATGAGCCTTCAATGAGCCGCGGGCGGTTTTTCTCCTTCCATTTTGACAGTTGCACAGATTTCGAAGGGAAATCCACACTAGTATAGCACAAGCACGGAACTGATAATATGTGATGTAGTGCAATCTATCATGGGTGTAATCCTGCTACCTATTCTTTTGACTATTTTTGGAATTTTTGGACTCATGTTTCTTTCTAGATCTGATGAGGTTCGGTGGGTTGCATGCTATATGTTGATGACACCTTATTGCAAGATTAGAAAAAATTTCACATGTGTGCTAAATTTAGGCATTGACAGATGCCCCTGATGTATGAGGTTTGGAAGGTATTGTAGATCCGATAATGAATCATCATTTCTTTTGTTTTTTCCCATGATCTTGGGAGTTCTTAAGCGAGTGTGGACGAAAGGTTTTCTTGGGGGAAAAGAGCTGGTTCCAACCAGTGAAGCTATAACAAAGAATAGTGTTTTATACAAATGAGGCGAGCGTACCCATGCTCGCGAAATATGTCAAGAGGACTACAACAAGAGGAGACCAATGGGTCAACGCAAAATACTGTTGGAACATGGATGAAGGAAA
This sequence comes from Larix kaempferi, assembly GCA_027924585.1. NCBI lineage: Eukaryota > Viridiplantae > Streptophyta > Pinopsida > Pinales > Pinaceae > Larix > Larix kaempferi. The sequence goes on along the minus strand of BSBM01000857.1, from coordinate 2,126,262 downwards.
CTTCAATCCATATAAGAGTGATTGAACCAGGAAATGTTGTTACAGGTTCCAAAGAAGAGGAACTGTTGATGACCATGATAATCCCATAGGGGCGGGGGACCAAAATATTGGTGAAGTTGTTGGGTGGAGAAATTCGTTGTATGATTTGAAAACTTTCGGGATATTTTTAACCATTAAAATTGCATGAAAAATCTCTTAAAAATATTTTAAATGACAATTTTTAAATGCTTAAATCAATCACATAAGCAAATAAACAAGTATGCAAACCAAAAATTTGTAGACATCAGATGATAACGGAGTTCATCCTTCTTGGGCTACGTCTCCGAGCCACTTCCAACGAGAAGGATGATCTTATTAAGTCTTCAAAATCTTACATACATGAGTTCTGGAAACACCTCTGATTTCTATCATTCAAACCCAGAAACCGATTGCACCACTGCGTTCCTCTCGAAATTCTGAGCATAATGAGTATAAACTCGACTATCTTTTCCTGAGGCCTCCTCTGGCACACAAATCGAGACAACCGATGCCTGCATTTGTACGAACTATATGAATTCCCACCTCGGGAAGCATTCCCATTAATGGCATGCACTTCCCTCGGGAAGAATTCCCATTAATGGCATGTACTTCCCTCGGGAAGTGTGCATAGAAATGGCGCCGAACACTTAGTTTTCGTGGCTCCAAAAGGGGTTTTTATAAGGTTTTTTGGGTGCCGAAAGGAAGACCATGTGCCCCTTTTTTGGCCCCAAATCCCTCCTTCAATTATTAAGTTAAATTCGTCAAAATCCACCCAACGAATGGGCTTTAGCCCAATGGTAAGGAGGTGTGATATGGGGGGAAAGGTCTCGGGGTCAAACCCGCGGGACTCTCCCCTTTTAATGTGAACTTTGTCGTGGTTTGTTTGAATGCGGTGGGGTTTGTTGGTTCCACTGTGTTGGATTTGTTGGCATGTGTCTTTTTGATCCATCAGTTTTGTGTTGTGTTGGCTTGTGAATTGACTCCACAGTATTGTTTGTTGTATCCACTGTAATACATGGCCTCAGTGTTGGCCAAGGGGTCGAGGGCTAAGCCCTCGATCCCGTCTATTTTTTCGTTCAAATAACCCATCAACTTCAAATAGTATTTCTAACATATATGGTTAAGAACCATCACTCGGGTATCACAGCTAGCCGAGTGGTCTGGAGTCTTTGGTGGAGGTAGAGGTCGCGAGTTCAATCCCCTCGAACGCCATACTTTTTTGATAAACAATGCAGCTGATTGCCAACAGGGATGCCACATGGAAGTCTCTGATTGGTCCATATCAACACTTCCAAGTCATCACTTTGTCCACCTGTCAACCTATCATTGGCCCATTTTTTTACCATTTTTACCCCTTTTCCCCCTTTTTAAAACCTTTTTGTCGAAGTTCAGAACTTAATAACTTCTACCTCAGGAGGACGTTTCACATGAAAAGAATTTTTCTGGAAATCTCCTGACGAGCTCTACACATATGAAGCTTATTTTTACCTTTTGAAGACTTTCATTTTGATCGATCTTGGAGATCTTCCTGAATCAAACCTTCCCACTAAGAAAATTTTGGGCCACCAAAAGCATGAAATCATTTAGAAAACATGTGAGGGTGCAACTCCCTCACTCTTATGGTCTCTAGCCACCGTGATTTGCTTGGATGCATTCCTTTAATCCCCACACAAAGAAATTCCATGTCATCTCTTCGTGAAGATCCGGCCTTCTTATCAAGGATAGCATCTTCCTGAAGTTCATTGAGATACTCAAGAGAAAACTCATCAATAGAAGGTACTTGAACCTATACATCTTGGTCCACAATCATAGGAAGCTCATACAGTTTCAAGTTTTCCACACTAACAACAGAATACATTTGCATATAAGGAGGAAAATCTAACCGAAAAGTATTATTACCAACTTGATCCAAAATTGTAAAAGGTCCATACTTGATTGGTTTCAAATTTCTACCTTCACCTTGGAGTCGGTATTTGTTGATATGAAGCCATACTCGATCACCAATTTGGAAATGATGATCCAACCGATGCTTGTCATGTCTTTCTTTATACTTGGCCTGACTTGATTCCAACTGCTCTTGTACCACTTGATGTATTAACTGGATCTATTGAATAAACGTCAAAGATTTATCCGCGTCAACTTGACCATATCCCACTAAATATTTCCCATAAACAAAGTCTAAGGGAGACTTTGGAAAATATCCAAAACATGTCTCGAATGGAGACCTTTGTGTTAAAGAGTGCATAGCTCTGTTGTAGGCATGATGAACATAATGCAACTGTTCATCCCAAAGCTTGGAATGCTTGGCACACTATCCTCAAAGAATATGTATTATTGTCCGTTTGACCACTTCAGTTTGTCTGCTAGCGTGTGGATGAAATGTTGTGCTTTTCTTTAGATTTGTGTCCATAAGTTCCCATAAAGATGACTAAAATTTCCCAAGAAATTGGGAATCTCGATCAGATATAATAGAAGTAGGTAGTCCAAAATGGACCCATACATGCTGGAAGAAAATATGAGTAGTCAACTCAACTGTGATATGCTTTTTACAAGGCATTAGAATGCACATTTTACTGAGTCTATCCACAACAACATATAAGTAATCATGTCCCTTTCTAGACATTGGTAACCCTCCTAAAAAGTCCATTGAAACACTTTCCCATGGATGGGAAGGAACATGAAGTAGAGTGTACACGCCTAACTTTCTGGTTTACTTGTTTCACACATAACACATCATTTTACATACTTGGTGCAACAACCATATTCGGTTGGACTGTTAATAGCCGAATCCGACTCTCATATTGAATGATAAATAAGAATAATATATTAGATGATGATTAAAATATTACAAGAGAGCTCACCTTTTATAAGGCTTGAGCGTGCTTAAGGAAAGGTTACGTCCCTTCAATTAAATAATTAATAATTTAATGTTTAATTTAATATATCATTTAATATTTGTAGCATTGCCACTCCCTTTTAAGGAGCTTTGTCCTCAAAGCTAAATATTTCTAGTATCAACTTTATCCTAGATTTGTGTTGTAATCCTTTCTTCTTGAGTGGTGAGTTTTTGAAACAATACAATTTGTAATTATTTGTCTTCCATATCGCCTTTTGGATTTCATGTATGAACACTTGCGAACCTTCATTACTTCCACTTTTTGCATTGGTTGTGGTTCCAACATTGAATGTCATAATGATGGAGGTATTTTTAAAAGATGTTCTTCGATCTTGGAAATTAGGACAATGGTCATTCTTAAGACTTTGAAGTTTGAAAATACCCACATGAGTCTTCCTCAATTTCCTGGAGCCATATTATTGTAGATGGATTCCATCTTACAATCTTAGTGTCTATGCACTTAAATTCCAACAATTTCAAAGATATGTGGTGGTTATCACAAGAAATATGCACATCTAAATTGACATCAATCTGATTAGAAGTCTTTAGGTCTTGTACTAGTTTCCTCTAAATCATAGCCTTCATGGCTTCTTTATTGGAAGGAACTTTAAGGACCTTCATTCTTGATTTCCATATGACTGTGTCCAAGGATCCAATTCTAGAACAACATAAATGTTGTTCATCTGTCGTAACTTGCTCCACAGGACTTCCTAACTACGTGGATGAAATACCTTTTATGTCCTCTAGCTTACCAACATTAGGCCCATTGTCATATTCACCATCATTTGGAACGTAAGTGACAATGGGCAAAGAAACAATTTCTACATAACTATCTACACTTGTGTTTGTAGAACCATCATTAGTTCTTCCAACATGTTTAAGTAGACATTTACTACTTCCATGGCTTCCAACTTTATCAATCAAATCAATAGATTTATCTAATAAAACTAATTGGAAACAATGTTCAAGTGTCTTCTCTTGCTCAACAAGAACAATTACATTTGAAATGTCACTTGCTACTGTAGACCTATAATCTACAACTTCATGATCCACAACTGGTGGATATTGATCTAATGCACATACATGCTCTATCGCTTTGATGTCATCTTTTTCTTCAATTTCTACAATAGGTCTCCTTATTCTATATTCCTCCTCTTCTGTGTATATGTCCTCTTTTAGATATTTATCAACAATGGCTTGGATCTTATCAATGTCATCTCTATACGTGCCAATTCCATGGGAGACATAGGTTTTAAATATTTTTTCCTCAAACCTGTCACCGTCGTCACCAAGTGCAGACCAATCTTTTTGATACTTATTAGCAACACCGGTTCGACTCTCCTCGGTATTGTGAACAATGTCATCTTTACTTGTTCCAATTCCACGGGAGATGATGGCTTTAAGTCTCTTCTCCTCATAGCTTTCATCTTCGTTATTGAACCACTTCATGCTTAAAAGTTTGAGACACCAATAATTCCCAATATGTCTCTCTTGGAAAAAAAACTTTCTTTGACCCTTTTTTTCTTTTTTTTATTAGGTCAAATAACCCTTTTTATTTCCACAAATAATTATTATTTTAATAAAATAATAATAATAATATATATATATATATATTAAATAATTCTTATTCAATTTTTTTTTACTATTCTCTTTGATAATAATAATAATTATTAAAAATGTAAGAATAATAATATTATTAATATATTTTTTTATTGAAATGTGATATAGTATAATAATAGTTATTATTATTTTATATAATAATAATATTATTATGTATATATATTCCTTTTCTTTCAATAATAATTTTGATATTATTATTAGGGTTACAAACCCTAGGGAATGGCGGGAGAGGAGGTTGGTGCGATGAGATGGAGAATCTAGTGTGAATAGGAGGATATGTGAAGTAGTGAGATGAGGATGAAGGGATGCTTAATGGGAGTGCGAGCATAGGAGAGATGGTGTAGGGATGCGAGGTGGGGGCGTAAGAGGTGAAGGTGCATAAGGGTGATATTTTGTGCAGACGGTGAGGCATTGGGTGTAAGATCTAGGGGCGATCATGAGAGAAGGTGATAGTGGAAGTTGGTCGCAATGGAGGGTGTGTGTGAAGAGAGGAACTGTGGGGCGATGATGGAGGAAGTGGTAGCGTGGAAGAGGCAGGCTGGAGGGTCATGGAGGTAGCGGGAGGAAGGAATGGATGAGGGCTGAACGGGAGGTGGGGTGGCGACTGTGCGGGGGAGGGCACGCAGAAGAGATGTGGATGTGTGCAGTGGAGATGCGGCCATGTAGAGTGGTGTGGGAAACGTGAGAGGAACTACAGGGTGGAGCGTGTCTCGAGGGTAGCGTGGAAATGGTTGAGGGGAGAAGGCGCAGATGGGCACTGCGAGGGAGGATGCAACGTGGTGGTGTGGACTGGAGGTGGGTGAAGGACAAATTAGGAGGGAGTAGCATGTAGGTTGGTGATGTATGCAGCGGGAGAGGAGGGATGGGAGTTTGGGATATGGAGAGGAGTGTAGGGGAGAGACTGTGCAGGAATTTGGGTTATGTGAGGGGATGAAGTGGGGGAGGAGCGCAGGTGGCTGGAGTGTGGAGCGAAGAAATCATGAATTGATGAGCCAGGTCCGACCTTAAGTAGGAATTGATGAGCTGAGTCCAAGCTTAGAGTGCAGGAGCGAATCCGCTATGATACCAAATGCAGCAACTGTATCCAGTTGGACTATTAATAGTCGAATCCGACTCTCATATTGAATGATAAATAAGAATAATATATTAGATGATGATTAAAATATTACAAGAGAGCTTGCCTTTTATAAGTCTTGAGTGTGCTTAAGGAAAGGTTACGTCCCTTCAATTAAATAATTAATAATTTAATATATCATTTAATATTTGTAGCACTTGGACACAATATCATTCATCTGAGGCCAATAACAAAACTTTTGTAATTGTTCTATAGTTTTTCCTACACCAAAGTGCCCTGAAATGAGAGAAGTGTGAGCTTCTCTTATCACATGTACTCTTTCACTTTGTGGAATACATAGTTTTCCAAGATGATACAACAACTTATCATGAACATGATAGTTCAATTCTTCATTTTTAGAGCCATGCATTAGTGATTCATATACTTCCTTATAGTCTTCATCCTTAGTATATTGTTCAACATAACTTGAATGTACCAAAGGACTTTGTTGAATAACAATAGAAGCATTTGTTGGAGGTCTTGATAACATATCTGCAATTTTGTTCTGAATGCCTTTCTTATACTTATGATCAAATGAAATTGTTGTGGAAAACCCATCCACCTGAAATGTCTTGATTGTTGTATCTTAGTTTCATATTGAAGATATTGTAGTGGTTGATGATCAATATGTATAATTGTTTCCTTACCCATTAGCTAATGTTTCCACTTCTTCACAGTTTGTACTAATGCATACAGTTCTTTATCATAGGTAGGATAGTTAATTATTCCTTTATAAAAGGTTTCAGAATGATAGCATATTGGTTTTTTAAGTTGCATTAAGACTACCCCCATGGAATAACCACTAGCATCCGTCTCCATCTCAAATGGTTGTTGTAGATACAACAGTGCAAGTACTGGAGCTGTGCTGATCTTTTCTTTCGGAGTGTTGGAGGCTTTCTGTTCTTTTCCTTCCCACTGAAAGACTATGTTCATACCTATAAAAGCATGTAATGGAGAAGCTATGAAGGATAATTTAGCAATAAAATTCCTCCAGTATTGGGATGCTCCCAAAAATATCCTTATCTCGGTTACATTATTTGGCTTGGGACAACTCACAATGACCTCTACGTTATAGGGATCGATTCTAAGTTCACCACCCCATACAATGTAACCTAGATACACCAAAGATGTCTTCCCAAACTCACATTTGGACATCTTTAAGTACAATTTTCCCCTTACAAGTACATCCAAAACTTGTTTGACATGCTTGACATGTTCTTCCCAAGTACGACTGAAAATCAAACTATCATCTAAGTAGACTATGGAAAAGTCATCAATGAAGGGCCTAAAACATCATTCATCACCCTCATAAATGTTGTAGGTGCATTACAAAGGCCAAAGGGCATTACCATCCATTCATACAATCCTTGTTTTGTTTTGAAAGCAGTCTTCCATATATCATTGTCATGGATTCGAATTTGATGATAGCCATTTTGTAAGTCTAACTTAGTGAAATAAGTTGCATTCTTTAGCTGATCTAAAAGATTATCAATTTGAGGAAGAGGATACTTGTTCTTAATTGTGATTTTGTTTAGTGCCCTGTAATCAACACACATACTCCATGTGCCATCCTTCTTTGGCACCAAAACAATCGGTGAACCACATAGAGAGGAGCTTGGTCGGATGTCCCCTCTTTCAAGCAATTCCTGAACCTGCTTCTTTATTTTTGCATTTTCAATTACTGAAGACCTGTACATGCCAATATTAGGAAGTGGTGCATCCTGCTGTAAGAGAATATCATGTTGGATTTTTCTTTTTGGAGGTAATCCTTTAGGTTCTTGAAACAAGACATCATAATCAGTTACAACTTTAGTCAAGTCATTTTTAATTCTTGGATCTCATCCTTTAAAATATTCACTTTGACCAACATCCTTTTCTTTAACTATCATAAGAACAAAATTATTACTAGCATTTATTAGCCTTTTCATTTGACTTGCAGAAACTAATGAAAGATTAGATTTTATGCGATGTGCACGAACAACATATTCAATACCATCTTTAGTGAATTGATACATGTTATCTTCCCTGTAAAATATAGCATTCCTATCATAAAGATAAGGACTTCCCAACACAATACCACATATATCCAATGGAACCACATCCAGATCTACTTTATCAACAAATATAGAAATAATAGCAAACCTAAGTCTACACTATTTTTTCACTTGTAGTTGTGCATTATCACATACCCATCCAAGTGGATATGGATTTGGGTGTAACTTAGTTTCCAAATGAATATTTTTAACTCTCTTCTGAAATGAGATTGGCTTGTGATCCACTATAAAAAAGAGTATCTATTTTTGTATGCTTAGAGATTACTCTTATATGAAATAACTCACTTCTCTTTCTTTCATCATCAACAGATTCCTACTTTGAATTAGAAGTAGAAGGAATTTTACCTTGAATTCCCATAGCAACAATCTTAGTCTCATACCCTGAGTCAGATCCCAAATCATGTCGGATGGTTGTAGCAGCGGTCTTCTTTTCCTCCTTATTCCAAAAATTCTTAGGCTTAAGCTACATATGAAGCCTCCAACATTTGGATGCATCATGACCCTTTTTTTGGCAATGTGAGCATGTAGTTTTACCTCCTTATTTCTTCATTGTAGCTGTATGCTTACCTTTCCATTTGCCTTTGAACTTGTTTCCATCATGTTTGAAAGGTTTTCATTAGTATTCTCCCCCTTGGACTCCATATGACTCACTTGAACGCATACCTCATCAAGGTTAGCTGGATCAAACATAAGTATCATATGACGTAAATAACTATGTAATCCACCTATGAAATTGAGAAGAAATTCTTGAGTGTAGAGAGGTATACCAAGTATTAAAGACCTTTTTTTGAATTCTTGTTTTTACTTTTGCACACTTTGTCCCTTACCTTGTCTCAAATTTTGCCAGTCCATCATGGCTTGCTGCATGTAGTCCAATGGATAGAATTGCTTCTTTAATGTTGAAGTGAACTCATGCCAAGAGGAGATGATGTTTCCTTTTGAGGCAATATCATTTTGATTTCTACTCTTCCACCATATGAGAGCGGTCCCTCCAATCCAGAGAGAAGCCAACTAAATTTTTAAGCTATCCTCATTGAAATTTTGAATCCTACAATAAACCTCTATTTGAGGGATCCAATTATCCAATTTCTCAACATTAAGTTCTCCATTATAAATAGGTAAGTCAAACTTTATATCAAGCTTTAATTGAGGTACATTGAAATTAACTTTTTGTTTTTTAGGTAAGGAATGTCAAAGATCCATCAAGAAAAGATGCTGAAGATGGAGAATTTTTAGAAGGTTCCTCACCACCTATTTCGTCTTTACATTTAGCATGAGATGAACCACCTTATTCACCCTTCTTCCGATCTTGATAAAGCTCTTCCACCATAATTTTCATTCTCATAAGAGCTTTAAGGAAGTATCCTTCAGATGGGATTGAAGAAGTCCCATCTTCTCCCTTTTCTGAAGCCATTCTTCCTCTTCTTGAACCAATCTTTGGATCAAATTATTCAAGCTCTTCTTCACCACGTTGAAGCCTTTCTCTTGTTAACATTCACAAACTCATAATGCAATGGTTAATATGATATGATACCAAACTTCATCTGAAAACTTTCAGGATCATTTTAACCATTACAATTGCATGTGAAATTTGCATGAAAAATCTCATAAAAGAATTTTAAATGACAATTTGTAAATGCTTAAATCAATCACATAAGCAAATAAACAAGTATGCAAATCGAAATTTGTAGAAAACAGATGATAACGGAGTTCACCCTTCTTGGGCTACGTTGATCCAGGTGGATATCGGTGGCGACCCACCTCTTCCAATTGGCTCAAAACAGTCTTCTGGCACTTTTGGTAATTTGCTATTTTTAGCAGTTTTTCAGGTCCTAAACTTTCGGAGCCGTTTTAAGGCCCTAAATGACCTTTTTTGGCAATTTGGTGGGCCAAATGGTTTCCCCTAGCATGCATTTGGCCCCATTCGAAAGTTGTAAATCTTGGATAGACATTTCCAACGGGCTATCGAGTGCCCCAAATGGAGATTGTATGCAAAAGTTATGACCCCGGGAAGTTGATTGTTCAACTAACCACCTTGGGGTCGCAAACTTTATGACGGTTCATCTTCTAGGGTTAGGTTTTTGGATGTTTGGGATTATTTCCCTCATGCTTATGATAAATAGCCCCTTTCGGCCTCTCTTTGTATTCATCTTGGCACGAATGAACATAGCGGCCACATCTCTTCTCAGAGATAGCTACCACCATTCCAGCTATTGTATTTTACAGTCTGTTCTATTTCCACTATTTAATAGAATATGTGTTTACTATATCACTGTGTTTCTTTCCATATATCTGTGTATGTGGTATCATAGCAGTCTTATCTTTGATTGTTTCTCGGTGCATGTCCCGGACGAGGTCAGGATACAGAGAGTTGGGTCTCGAACTAGTTTCACTTGGGGAAGACCACTCTCGCCGCACCAAACGGCCTCCCATGGTGGAAGAAAAGAGAGATGACGGAGCAGTAGATCCTATCAATTTTTTGCTCGAGGAAGCCCTCGCGCAATAGAGGAACGAGATGATGGATAATTTCGCCCAGATCATTCGACGCATGCCAACAGTGGCAAATGCACCCTCAACGAGCGACCATTTCGGAGATACAACTCCCTTCAAGGTACAAGTTAATTTTGATATCCCTTTATTTGAAGGCCAAATCGATGCCAATGCCCTAGATAAATGGTTGAATCTACTAGAAGGGTTTTTCTTTGTCCACAATTTTTTTGACAGGGAAAATATCATCTTTGTAGTCCTCAAGGCCGTCCCCCATGTCAAAAATTGGTGGGAAACTTATTGTGAGCAAAACTCATCAGACGAGTCTGGATTGTTTGAATATTCCAATCCCACTTGGGCCTCTTTTATAGATGCCGTCAAGGAACAATATTACCCTGTTGGAAACTATGATGACCAGTACACAAAATGGACCATTCTGCACCAAGAGAGGGACCAAACGGTGTCGGAGTACACCAACAAATTTCATACCTTGCGAACAAAGCTAGGTATCAAGGAATCAGAGCGGCACCTAGTACTGAAATATTGCAGTGGCCTACACCGGTACATAGGAACAGAGATGGATTTCCTAGAAATCTCTTCACTCGGATCTGCTTATCCATATGCTGTCAAAATCGAGCAGAAATTTCAGCAAAAAAACAAGCGTGACTTCGGACCTGTGCAGAAGCAAGGCAAGGGAAACTCTGGTTCGCAAAACATGGGGCAAGGAAAGTACAACCAGTCCCAACCACAAGAAAAGAAGGGTAACGAAAAGACAAAGAAGGAAATCAGGAAGTGGTGCGAGTTCCACAAAAGCCCCTGGCACAACACTGATGAATGTCGCTCAAAAAAGTCATTGGTGGCTGAGATCAAAGATTTGGAATCAGATCCTAGTTCCGATTCTGACTCAGAACCTAATTTCACAACCGCACGGAAAGGGAAGCAAATCATTGATGCAGAACCCAATGTCGTTGTTTCCACCACACAGATTCAACCAGAGGAACCTGAAGAGTCGGAGGCAGAGGAGCGCCTTTTCCACTAACAAATGTGGGTGAAGGGAATTCCCCTACACTTTGTTGTGGACAGCGGCAGCCAGAAGAACCTGATCTCAGCATAAGTCATCAAGAGACTGGAGCTACCAATAACACCACACCTACAACCATACACCATTGGATGGCTAAGCCAAGGACAAGGGATCCACGTTAGTCACCAATGTTTCCTACCATACGGCATCAAGCCCTTCAAAGATGAGGTATTGTGTGATGTGGCCCCACTTGAAGTATGTGATGTTCTTTTAGGATAGCCATACATGTGGAAGCGTCATGTTGTATATGAATCACGACCTCGCAGTGTCATTGTCACTTTGGGAGGACAACTCTATCGGATACTAGAGATAGTTGCACCTACCCCAAACAAGCAGGGAAGGAAGATAATCTCCCACACTGGAAAATTTTCCCTATTCACAATTGCCACTAAAGGAGAACATCAGATCACAGAGACATCCACAACCTATAGACATTATCATTCTACTCAGCAGAAACAAGAAGAGCACAAAGTCAGTGCAGCATCGCCTATTGGGGTACCTCTACAGTGCAAGGCCATGCATTCAAGGTGCTCCTCCAAAAAGAAACCATCCACACCTATGCAGACCAAGGACACCACAACAAACGAAACTGTTGAACAGCTCCAGCGCATCCATCAACAACAATTACAACCCTTTGAAGATGTCAAAGTAAGGCAACCTTTCCACTTCAGCAAATGCCGCACCAGGAGCTCAACTCGACACACAGCTCGACATATGATAAGGGATTTGACAAAATGGAGACCATTGCTTCCTAAGGAGGGAGGATTGATCTAGGTGGATATCGATGGCGACCCACCTCTTCCAACTGGCTCAAAACAATTTTCTAGCACTTTTGGTAATTTGCTATTTTTAGCAGTTTCTCGGGTCCTAAACTTTCGGAGCCGTTTTGAGGGCCTAAATGACCTTTTCTGGCGATTTGGGGGGCCAAATGGTTGCCCCCATCATGCATTTGGCCCTAGTTGAAAGTTGTAAATCTTAGATAGACCTTTCCAATGGGCTATCGAGCGCCCCAAACGGAGATCGTATGCAAAAGTTATGACCCCGGGAAGTTGACTGTTCAACTAACCACCTTGGGGCCGCAAACTTTATGACAGTTCATCTTCTAGGGTTAGGTTTTTAGATGTTTGGGATTATTTCCCTCATGCTTATGATAAATAGGCCCTTTCGGCCTCTTTTTGTATTCATCTTGGCACAAATGAGCATAGCGGCCACATCTCTTCTCAGAGATATCTACCACCATTCCAAGTATTGTATTTTACAGTCTATTCTATTTCTGCTATTTAATAGAATGTGTTTACTGTATCACTATGTTTCTTTCCATATATCTATGTATGTGATTCTGTATATGCTATCTTATTTACTGATCCATATTTTATGAGCAGAACGAAATGAATACAAATTATTGTCGCTCGAGGGCTTCCTTGAGCAACAACTTGATAGGATCTACTGCTCCGTCGTCTCTCTTTTCTTCTACCATGGGAGGCTGTTTGGGGCGGCGAGAGTGGTCTTCCCCAAGTGAAACTAGTTCGAGACCCAACTATCTGTATCCTGACCTCGTCGGGGACATGCACCGAGAAACAATCAAAGAGCATACACCATTGGATGGCTAAGCCAAGGATGAGGGATCCGCATCAGTCACCAATGTTGTCTACCATACGGCATCAAGCCCTTCAAAGATGAGGTATTGTGTGATGTGGCCCCACTTGAAGTATGTGATGTTGTTTTAGGACAACCATACATGTGGAAGCGTCATGTTGTATATGAATCACGACCACGCAGTGTCATTGTCACTTTGGGAGAAAAACTCTATCGAATACCAGAGATAGTTGCACCTACCCCAAACAAGCAGGGAAGGAAGATAATCTCCCACACTAGGAAATTTTCCCTATTCACAATTGCCACTAAAGGAGAACATCAGATTGCAGAGACATCCACAACCTCTGCACATTATCCTTCTACTCAACAGAAACAAGAAGAGCACAAAGTCAGTGCAGCATCGCCTATTTGGGTACCTCTATAGTGCAAGGCCACACATTCAAGGTGCTCCTCCAAAAAGAAACCATCCACACCTGTGCATACCAAGGACACCACAACAACCGAAACTGTTGAACAGCTCCAACGCATCCATCAACAACAATTACAACCCTCTAAAGATGTCAAAGTAAGGCAACCTTTCCACTTCAGCATATGTCGCACCAGGAGCTCAACTCGACACACAGCTCGACATATGATAAGGGAATTGATGCAATGGAGACCATTGTTTCCTAAGGAGGGAGGATTGATCCAGGTGGATATCGGTGGCGACCCACCTCTTCCAACTGGCTCAAAACAGTCTTCTAGCACTTTTGGTAATTTGCTATTTTTAGCAGTTTTTCGAGTCCTAAACTTCCAGAGCCGTTTTGAGGCCCTAAATGACCTTTTCAAGTAATTTTGGGGGCCAAATGATTTCCCCTATTGTACATTTAATCCTGGTCAAAATTTGTAAATATCGGATAGACATTTCCAACGGGCTACCAAGCGCCCCAAACGGAGATCGTATGCAAAAGTTATGACCCCGGGAAGTTGACTGTTCAACTAACCACCTTGGGGCTGTAAAACTTATGACGGTTCATCTTCTAGGGTTAGGTTTTAGCCAGTTGGAAGCAACAGTTTCAATTGTTGTGGTGTCCTTAGTCTGCACAGGTGTGGATGGTTTCTTTTTGGAGAAGCACCTTGAATGCATGGCCTTGCACTGTAGAGGTACCCGAATAGGCGATGTTGCACTGACTTTGTGCTCTTCTTCTTTCTGCTGAGTAGAAGGATAATGTACAGAGGTTGTGGATGTCTCTACGATCTGATGTTCTCCTTTAGTGGAAATTGTGAATAGGGAAAATTTCCCAGTGGGATATTATCTTCCTTCCCTGCTTGTTTGGGGTAGGTGCAACTATCTCTGGTATCTGATAGAGTTGTCCTCCCAAAGTGACAATGACACTGCGAGGTCGCGATTCATATACAGCATGACGCTTCCACATGTATGGTTGTCCTAAAAGAACATCACATACTTCAAGTGGGGCCACATCACACAATACCTCATCTTTGAAGGGCTTGATGTTGTATGGTAGGCAACATTGGTGACTGACGCAGATCCCTCGTCCTTGGCTTAGCTATCCAATGGTGTATGGTTGTGGGTGTGGTGTTATTGGTAGCTCCAGTCTCTTGATGACTTCTACTGAGATCGGGTTCTTTTGGCTGCTGCTATCCACAACAAAGTTTAGGGGAATTCCCTTCACCCACATTTGTGAGTGGAAAAGGCGCTCCTTTGCCTCCGACTCTTCAGGTTCCTCTGGTTGAATCTGTGTGGTGGAAACAACAGCACTGGGTTCTGCATCAATGATCTGCTTCCCTTTCTGCGCGGCTGTGAAATTAGGTTTTGAGTCAGAATCGGAACTAGGATCTGATTCCGAAGCTTTGATCTCAACCACCAATGACTGTTTTGAGCGACATTCATCAGTTTTATGCTAGGGGCTTTTGTGGAACTTGCACCACTTTCCGGTGTCCTTCTTTGTCTTTTCGTTACCCTTCTTCACTTGTGGTTGGGACTAGTTGTCCTTTTCCTGCCCCGTGTTCTGCGAGCCAAAGTTTCCCTTGCCCTGCTTCCACATAGGTCCGAAGTCATGCTTGTTCTTTTGCTGAAATTTCTGCTCGATTTTGACAGCATATCGATAGGTGGATCCGAGTGAAGAGATTTCTAGGAAATCCATCTCTGTTTGTATGTACTGGTGTAGGCCACTGTGATATTTCAGTACTAGGTGCCGCTCTGAGTCCTTGATACCTAGCTTTGTGCGCAAGGTATGAAGTTTGTTGGTGTACTCCGACACCGTTTGGTCCCTCTCTTGGTACAGAATGGTCCATTTTGTGTACTGGTCATCATAGTTTCCAACAGGGTAATATTGTTCCTTGACGGCATCTATAAAAGAGGCCCAATTGGGATTGGAATATTCAAACAATCTAGACTCGTCTGATGAGTTTTCTCACAATAAGTTTCCCACCAATTTTTGACATGGGGGACGGCCTTGAGGAGTGCAAAGACGATCTTTTCCCTTTCGAAAAAATTGTGGACAAAGAAATACCCTTCTAGTAGATTCAACCATTTATCTAAGGCATCGGCATCGATTTGGCCTTCAAATAAAGGGATATCAAAATTAACTTGTACCTTGAAGGGAGTCGTATCTCCGAAATGGCTGCTCATTGAGGGTGCATTTGCCAATGTTGGCATGCGTCGAAGGATCTGGGTGAAATTATCCATCAACTCGTTCCTCTGTCGCGTGAGGGCTTCCTTGAGCAACAACTTGATAGGATCTACTGATCCGTCGTCTCTCTTTTCTTCCGCCATGGGAGGCTGTTTGGGGCGGCGGGAGTGGTCTTCCCCAAGTGAAACTAGTTGGAGACCCAACTCTCTGTATCCTGACCTCGTCAGGGACATGCACCGAGAAACAATCGAAGAGAAGACCGCTTTGGCCCCATTCGAAAGTTGTAAATCTCGGATAGACCTTTCCAATGGGCTACCGAGCGCCCCAAACGGAGATCGTATGCAAAAGTTATGACCCTGGGAAGTTGACTGTTCAACTAACCACTTGGGGGTCGCAAACTTTATGACAGTTCATCTTCTAGGGTTAGGTTTTTGGATGTTTAGGATTATTTCCCTCATGCTTATGATAAATAGGCCCTTTCGGCCTCTCTTTGTATTCATCTTGGCACGAATGAGCATAGAGGCCACATCTCTTCTCAGAGATAGCTACCACCATTCCAGCTATTGTATTTTACAGTCTATTCTATTTCCACTATTTAATAGAATATGTGTTTACTATATCACTGTGTTTCTTTCCATATATCTGTGTATGTGATTCTGTATATGCTATCTTATTTCGTTCCTGCATAAATCTAGATCATACGTCTCTGGGCCACTTCCAATGAGAAGGCCGATCTTATTAACTCTTCAAAATATTACATACATGAGTTCTAGAAACACCTTTGATCTCTGTCATTCAAACCCAGAAACAGACTGCACCACTGCATTCCTCTCGAAATTCTGAGAAAAAATGAGTATAAACTCAACTATCTTTTCCTAAGGCCTCCTCTGGCATGCAAATCGAGATAGACTTTTCCTGCATCTGTAAAAAATGTACAAATTCCCACCTCAGGAAGCGCACCCATTAATGGCATGTACTTTCCTCGGGAACTTTGCATAGAAATGGCACCGAACACTTAGTTTTCATGGCTCCAAGAGGGGTTTTTATAAGGTTTTTTGGGTGCCGAAAGGAAGGCCACGCACCCCCTTTTTGGCCCCAAATCCCGCCTTCAATTCTTAAGTTAAATTCAACAAAAGCCACCCAACGAATGGGATTTATCCCAATGGTAAGGCAGTGTGATATGGGGGCAGAGGTCCTGAGGTCAAACTCGTGGGCCTCTCCCCTTTTAACGTGAACTTTGTTGTGGCTTGTTTGAATGTGGTGGCGTTTTTTGAAAGCAGTGGCATTTGTTGGTTCCACCATGTTGGATTTGTTGGCATGTGGCTTGTTGTTCCGTCTGTTTTGTGTTGTGTTGGCTTGTGACTTGACTCCACGGTATTGTTTGTTGGCTCCACCATAATACATGGCCTCATTGTTGGCCAAGGGTTCGAGTGGCTAAGCCCTCGATCCCGCCTATTTTTCCATTCAAACAACCAATCAACTTCAAATAGTAGTTCTAACCTATATAGTTAAGAACCATCATGCCGGTATCAAGGCTAGCCGAGCGGTCTAGAGTCTTTGGAGGAGGTAGAAGTTGTGGGTTCAATCCCCTCGACCTCCATACTTTTTTTATAAACAGTGCAACCGACTACCAATAGGGATGCCACATGGAATTCCCTGATTGGTCCATATCAACATTTCCAAGTCATCACTTTGTCCACGTGTCAACCTATCATTGGCCCATTTTTTTACCATTTTACCCCTTTTTTTTTCCTTTTTTTAACCTTTTTGTCGAAGTTCATAACTTGATAACTTCCACCTTGGGAGGCCGTTTCACACGAAACGAACGTTGACAGAAATCTCCTGACGATCTCTATGCATATGTAAGCTTATTTTTACCTTTTGAAGACCTCCAATTTGATCGATCTTGGAGATCCTCCTGGATCACTATACTACTGCTACCATGATTTGTAAATGTGAACACTAATACCTTCAAAATGTATGACTCTCCTTGATGCAATAGATGTGTTGACGTCAAGCATAGGAGATAACACTAAGTGAGGGAGAATTGATGACCCTCCCTACATAGTTCGAGGTGATCCCTTATATTGATTGAAAGGGACCCCAAGGTACAGCTGAAACTACTGCAACTCTTAGAATATGAGGATTTGGTGTTAATGAGAGATGAAGTACACAATAAGATGACGGTATTATCCTGAGAACCAAGATCATTTTGTAACCAACTATAGGACTGATAGACCTGACACAAGAATGGTTGATAAGTGTGGGGCTCATAACTTCCTTTGATCGAGTTCAACTTGAGGAGTAACTGACGACAACATCGTTCAAGTAAAGGTACAAAGTGTAACAAAGGGAGACAAACAGCTGAAGAAGGGCTTTGTTGGAGACACGACACTAAGGGTGATGGTGACTAACAAAACTCATAATGTCGGGGATAGGGAGACTCAACGACATCAATCAAAGGTGACTAGGAGTCATTTCCAAAAAGAATAGTGAGGTTCCCATGGTGTTGAGTGGATCAGGGACCTATTTGTACATAAAGAATAATTTGTGGGGTCCCCATGGGTTTGAGTGTGTCAGAGGACCAATTTGATGAAGGGTGGGATTCTTGTGGCTTTTGGTGAATCGGGGAATCAATTTGATGATGGGCGGAGTTCCCACAATTTTGAGTGAGTTGTGAAACCTTTTCGACAATGATGTGAGGGTTGTTTTTCAAACACGAATACATGTTCCCCATGAATCAATACTATGCAGGTTGTTCCTATGGGAATAACTGAACATAATTGGTTACTTTGGAGGGTGGGGGGTCCATTGGTGTATTGGAGGCGGTGATGGTGTATTGGAGGCGGTGATGATATGAAGAATATTATATATGGTAGATTTATCATGGAGGTATGAGTGGTCAACCATGATTCTTTATTGTAACATGTACCGAGGAATTCGATAGCATAGACTGCTGAAGGTGGGGAAGTAAATGTGTAACTATAAAAATGGTGAACTATGGGTTGATCGGTTCAAAGTGTATCAAATTACTCAGACTTGTGGGGGTTCAACATCATGGGTGTTAATTTATGACGGGGATGCAATATTGGTGTGAACACCCATGGGGGAAGCATGTTATCCACAACAATGATGTTGATGGCACCTCATTGATAGGAGTTAGAACCCTATGATTATCAACATGAGTATTGGTAAATGCAATGTAAACAGAGGGAAAACGTTACCTATATGCTAGTTTCAGAATGATTCCTGTGATATATGTCCTATGCCATTGCTAAGGGATGGAGTATTATTCTTATAATGTAAAAACAAGAGGTAGTAGGCTCTTGGTCATTATCCTGCACACTAGGTGCAAATATCCAAGTGTAATAAATAACATGACAAAGGTATTGACGATGTAGAAATAGTAACCAAAAATATAGTGCACCTATGAAGTGCACATGAAAATAAGTATCAGATTAAGGTTATTAGGTGAAAGTTCACATACAGTCATTGCAGAGATCTCAAGATGTTGATTCCAATGGAATGGACGATTTGTCAAACAGAGCTACGGTTTGGTCGTACTAAGAATCTAAAGATTGGTCAAAACTCTATAAAAAGGGTGGGGCTCATTTTTTGAGGTCATTTGCACTTGTTCATCCTTTTGTGGTCTAGATCCATTTGCATTGATTCCAGGCAATTTGAGTGTCCGATTTCCGAGTCGGGAGATCCAAGTAAGCCTATACCTTACCCTAGTCATTTGGGTTGCGTTAATTCTTAGGGTCTGGATTTCTTAGGGTTGTACAAACCTTTTTGTCTTAAAAAGGGTGACCACACGCGATTTTGGGTTTTCCCCCGTAGTCACGCAAGAAAACCTATTATCGCGAGCGACATAACGCACACAAAAATTGATAACCACATGTGGTTCCCCACGCAAGAAATTGGCGATTATTGCACGTTGCGCAGGGACACAACATTTCAACCATGTGTTGGTATAGCATGACTATTTGTTGGATATTTGTGCTAACAATGTGGCCGGAAAAAGAAATTTCTGCGCGATTATGGCCACATGGGCGATCATCAAATAACTGTCCTATGCCTGATGGTTGCACCGGGAGAATTCACTACTAGCACATATTTCTTGGGGAAACTTGTGCAAGTAGAGGGAAAGGATTATTTGGCATTTTGGATACCAAGATGAATCTTAATGTAGTGTTTTTTGTACTTGCAGGTATTTGCGCATGGTTGAGATGGTGTACATTGAGTGTTGAGAGTGCCACTATGAGGAGTTGGTGACCCATGTGGCAGGGGATTTAGTGACCACACAGACACTTTGAGACGTGGGGCTCTTGAAGTTCTTCAAGTGCCGTTTTCTCTGGTCTGTGAATTTTTCTTACTAAGGATCATCCATATGTGGGATCCTGAAAGGGGGTCTTTCAAGTGGCAGATCATGATCTCCATAGCATGGACCATGATATTTACTTCCTGACATGTTTGTCTCCTGTGGGGCCTTAGAGTCGACCAGACCTCATATATGGGTTGATCAAAGTGTATTGGTTCTACTAGACTAATACTGTGGAGGAGATGCATTGGCGGTGAGATTCGGTTAGATCCTTGTCAATCATATTTAGAGCCTTGTTGTCCAGGTAGTAGCGACTGTTGTGATTCGAGTGTTTGGGGTAACATCCCCTCAGAGGATTACCGGTGGGGATCTTAGGTTGGTGGAGAGGGTGATGGCAGGGCACTGAGTGGCATGGGGGCCCATGTTTGTTGAGGGTACTAAAGGTGAATTTGACATATGCCCTTTGAGGTACAGGTGAGAGGACCTATCGCCATGGGAGTGTGTTGTGCTCGCAATTTTTCAATCATTTTCCTTCCTTGAGACTACAGGTGGTGGTACTTGCGGGGGGGGGGGGCCAGGAGCCTCGGATGATGTAGTGGGGGCGGGTGATACCCCAAGTTGGTGGAGGGGATATAGGGCATGTCTTTACCCCACACTACTTGTATATTTGGGAGCAGCGGATCGACCACATGGAGAGGTACCCTTGGAGTGGTATGGACTACCAGTGGAACTTAGAGTTACTGGTACTTAATCACGAGTGGGATCTCACAAGTATGACATGTTTTTACATAGTCTATTTTCTACACATAGATTTGATTATTCACATATTTCTTATGTATATCGGATATTGATTGTGGGTTCTTATTATTTGTGATGCAAATTTTGGACCAATGGGACCCCCATGGGTCGCATAATGAAATTATGTGTGGAGCAACGGGGATGGACTTGTAGGAGGTGCCTTTGCTAGTGCAATGGATAGAGCTATAGTTGGGGGAGCTCACACTAGGGGAGAAGCCTCAGGGGACCATGTAGTGGAAATCCCAGCTGACCTAGAGAGGTGGCTTGGGTTGATGGTGTAGTTTTCATGACTGGGATATGCCAAGATGGATGATGATGATTTGGATCCTATGATTTAATTTCCAACAGAGTTAGGGGCTTGCTGGTACCAATTTATGAGGAGGGTGGCAGGGTCATTAGGTATGGGCAACACGGGGTGAACATGGCCGAGCTCCAACAACTGAGGAGAGGTCTCACTAGAGGCAGAGACCTATCCAAAGGGCATACCTGGGGGTGGCCGTAGGAGAAGCATAGGCGGTTCTAGAGGTAGTGTGCCCATTGGCTATCAGGGGGGAAAACCAGCCAGGTCCTTCTAGGGAGATGTGAGTGCGATACACTCATTATTTTTATAGGGGTTTGGTCCCCATGTTGTATTTTTGTATAGATGGTGCTTATGGGAGCCCGATTTTTGGTGTACCCCCATACGGATGATGATTATTTTTGTATAGGTCCCTGGAGGTCCCATTTTGTACATGACATACATTTTTTGGGTGATATATATATATACCATGATGATGATGATGATGTTTATATGTATATTTGATGTTCCCTATGTGTAGTTGTAGGTACTTGCACATGATTTGTATGATGAACGACACACATATATACATGCTTTGTTTGTGTATGCAAGGTTAAACATATGGTTGATGTATTAGATGCCAGCCCAACAGCTCATTTGGACATGGTCAATGAATGCATTGGTTTTATGATGAATGTCACACATATATACATGCTTTGTTTGTGTATGCAGAGTCAAACAGATGGTTGATGTATCAGATGCCAGTCTAACACCTTATTTGTGATGTGGTTAGTGAATGCATTGGTTTTCTTGGGGACATGTGTGAATGTGATGGTTTGAACTGTCGTACTAGGAGGCGCACTCACAAAAACTTAAGAATTAAGAGGAGTGATTTGAGGACAGATAATACATAATTGAGATGGGAGACAATTAATTGGGAATCTAGGGGTATGTGTATACGGTGTATGCCAAGATGGGTGGCATCACTTAAAATACCTATGACGACATCCTATTATGATTGGTTGTTTCTTATTTCCCCCAGGAAAAGAGCTCTATTATGGTAGAGGGTTTGGGAGGGGGTATAAATGGCCCAAGTGGCCGATGCTAGATTCTTTGACCAATGACTTGCACCATCTACAAAGTTGACATAGATATCTGAGCATGACACCATCTGCATTCCAAAGAAAGAAGGGTCTTATTCTCAATCAAAGGGGTTGAAAATATGAAGAATAAAGTGCTACATTGTTCATTTTAATGCGTGAATGAGAAATGTAAAGGGAAAAAATACAGCTTCACCCTTCTGGTGGAAGGGACCTTTTAATGTTGGAACCTCGAGCTATATCTAGGTAGTAGTATTCTTGTAAGGATTTAACAAGTATCCAACATTTTAAAGGATATCCCATATTGTCTTAGGAACTAGGAGAAAACTATGAAGGATCCAAGTCTTTGTCGGAAGACAATGAATCATCACTAGGAAGTAAACCAACCAAGGATGATGCATTATCAAGGGTATCTGGTGGAGGAAAAACAACCTTCTCAGCGGATAATCCTTGCGGGAGTACCCTTAGTTGGGAAAGTTGATCTTGTATCCACGTAATTACGAGGCAGGATTCTAATTCAGCACATAGGATGGTACATTGAAATGAGCAGTGAGAAGTATCTGCACATGACCGAAATGGGCATTGGATCTTGGCACTGATAGAAGCATGTGCCGAAGTTAGGTTTGGGGTGGCAGATTTAGGTATGATTGTGCCACTCTCGATGGGAATCATGTGACTATGATTCCCATAAGATGTGAATCCATCATGTCGTGCTATCAGCGTAAGATCCGTAGGTTGGGATTCTTGTGGCATAGTAGGATCAATGGTGGGTACCACCGTGATAGGAAGTTCTGAGATAGGCGCAATAGGTGTTGTCTCCAATGTAGTGACAAAATTTATGGAATTTGTTTCCTGGGGTTGAGGTGAAGAAATCTCAACCAAAGGTTGGGTGAGGAAAATGGTCTCCAAATCATCCTAAAATTGAGGGATGCCGGGACAATGGTGTGTGTAATCCCCAAATTGAGAGAGAATCGAACATGCATGATTGGTACACAACGATTTGGATTTAGGTGTCATAGTGGGTGAAGATGAGGTTGAGGATGTGCCCCCTGCTATTGTATGTGTTGCATGCATCATACTAACATGGGTATTGATAATGTTCTTTAGCTTTGGCAAGGTAGGGCACAAGTTGGTCACATGGCCTTGTTTCCCGCATAGGGAACATGGTGGAGTGACCCTTGTAGCAGGAGTAGTGGTTGGCATTACTAGGGATTTTAACCATTGTTGGGTTATTCCCCTACTTTAGTCTTGGTGACCATTGATGATGATTCGAGAGTATGGTTGGCTATGAGGGGGGATTTCAAGTTAGGTTGTCTCATTCCCCCATTAGAGGGTTTGGCGACTGTCGACAATAGTTTAGTCATAGGTGTTGTAGGCTCATCTTGTGGTACAGATGGTGTGACTAGCCTAGATAGTGTAATAACTGATACAAGGACAAAATCGTAATGGGATATAAGTTTTGAATCCATCTCTAGGTAGGGTGGCATAAGGTACCACACATGTATACCTAAAGTGAGCCAAGGTAGAGTCAGCTGAGCCATAACCAATGTCCCTTGTACTCCCATGGGAGAGTATAAGAATGGTATTTGGAATATGGGAGGCACTGATGGACTCAGAATTTGTTCAATTCCATGGATCACTGGAGGTATGGTTAATGATGTCGAGGGGGTGATAGGTGCATTTTCATAGGTGAAAATGATGCACATAAGGCCATCGGTCGATGTAGGGATTTCAGGCGACAGACCTGAATATACCCCTAGAAATTTGGAGCCTTTGTATAGTCCTAGTTAGATATCAACATAAAGGGTTTGAATGGTCCCGACGATAGTGGTTAGCACATTATCGGGGTTGGTGTTGGTATGGGGGTCATAGTAATAGAGTTGGTTGAGGGTGACTATCTTACCATTAAAGGGAAACATCATGATGCAAAAAAATGAAGAGGAAAACACCTTCATGGAATACATATAACTACAACCCAACATGATATTTTAGTCTAGTTCTGCATCGACTACTTCAATATCAATCATTACCATCCCCCCCCCCCAACTCGATGGGGACATTATGGTACAATCCCATAGGTTGTGATGCTCTCCTATTGTGTGTGCGAAGGGTGATAGACGAGGGGAGTAACTTAGGTGAAATCAACCGTTTCCAGACATTATATGACATGATGCATGTGGATGCACCTTCATCAATGATACATTGATGAATCATAATGTTTTTAACCGTAACTGGAACTTGGAATCCGACTGAAGAGGTTAGCCACATATAACCTTTATCAAGATCAAAAGTCATAAGGTGCGATTTAGAAGGGTTGATGGCACCAAGTGAATTAAGTAATTCCTTTCGTTGGGTTGGGAAAGACTATAGCACCTCTAATGTGGACATGGAATTTGGTGACTAAGCCAAGTCATCCACAACACTGTAATTGTGGGAGGATTTCATATGAGGGTTATGGGGAGTGTGCCTAAGTGGTATTTTTGGGATCCTTTGGATTTGTTCATCACTTGGGTGTGGTGTTTGCAAAGGGACCCTAGAAGGGTTAGGTACATCCTCCACTTGTGGGGGATAAGGCCAACCACAACCTTTGGCTCGAGTCTGGAGGTTAACGTCTGTTGTGTTCATGTAAATATTATGGAAGGAGCCATCATCGGAGGGGAGGGGCTCCTGCTACTGAGTATTGATCCCTTAATTTCCAAAGGGTAGTTGCAAGATAGTGGTTTGGGGTTGTGGAGGATTAGGAACCTAATGGAGATTCACACCTATCTTTTCCTTGGCTTCCACCAACTGTTGTTAGTCATGGATAAGTGGAAAATGGTGAGTGTAGTGAACATACTCTCCGCAAATGGAGTAGGAATAATTGTTCCTTGGGTTGGAATTATTACCTTGTTTGGTGGGATTATTAGCCCCCACATTCTAGTTACCCTATTTATGGTTCTGAGGAGGGGGATTTCCCCCTTTCCCATATTGCTAGTTATGTTTTCTTACCTTTCTTCTTCCCCCGATTTTAAGGATTCTTGAGATTTTCTGTATTCCATTTCTCAAACTGTTGGGATTGTTGTGCGAAAGAAGGTTGTACAAAATTAACCCCAATATGTGGCACGGGGGTAGGACGAGGAGGATATGGAAACATTTAATAAGGGTTATACCCTAGAGAGGTTGGATATATGCAATTTGTGCTCCATACTATGTGGATGTTAGAGTGGCTTATGCCATTTGCGGTGGAGGTATCATTGATGATTGGATTGCATTGGGATAAGTAGGATTGTAAGGTCAATACTGTAGTTGACCAAATTGAGGATTTGGTGCAGGATCAAGGGGTTCCAACATGGGAGAGATGGGTAGGTACTATGATGTCATGTTGAATGGAACAAGAGTAGGAGAAGGAGGAGCCTTTCCTTGTTGGGAAATGGACCTGATAATACCATCCATTGAATTTGACAAACCAGTGGGAGAGGAATCAAAATATCGATGCCGAGGGGCATAAGGTAGGATGGTGTACAAGTATCTTGATTGTGAATAGGTAACATTAGTCCTTTATGATGGCCTCTTCATCAATTTGGGTCATAGAGGTTGCCACATCTTTTGCAATGGAAGGTTGGAGTGACTTGATGGACCAATCCAACAAGAACTAAGGTTATATTTTGATTTTACACAATGTGTGACGTCTATGCCACTTATGGATGTGGTTCGCTATGTGTGTAGAGGTATTCTCTTGAAATTATGTGAGAATTTCGAGAACGAGGTCATGGAGAATAGGAAGTTGAAATTATGTGAGAAATGTGGAATCCATTGTCCCAAAGGTAGCATAGGTCATTCCTGGTAAGTTCACATACCATTTTGCAGCCGTTTTGGTAAGGCTTCACTAAAAGAGGCAAATCCTTACTGAGTCTTCCACTATGCTATTGGAGGAACACCATAAGTGAAATGACATGACGTGGTTGGTTGGATCATCTTCTTGTTTCCATTTAAACTTAGGGATATTTGAGGGGATCTTGTTAGGAATAGTTGGTCATGCTTGATCATGTGCTATAGGGTCATTGATTAGTTTGGCCAAATCAAGGAGATTTAAGCTAGCTATGAAAGGTAAGTTGGGTCCCGCCATTGTATGTTGTGGGGTGTTTCCTCAAGGGGCAGAACATGGGATATGTGGTAGTGATATTTGTCCCTGACGTGAGGATGAGTATGATGTATTACCTCCTCCTAAAGGGGGAGAATAAGGTGGATTTATTCCAAGGGGTGGAAATAAAGGGGGGCCTCTTCCGTGAGACATTGAACAAAAGAGGTCAAATCTATCTCCAAGGGGAGAAAATGAGGGGATGCCTCTTCCATGAGAGGATGAAGCAAAAGGGTCTACACTTTCTCCAAGGGGAGAAAATGATTCAAGCAAGGAGTAACCCCACCCTGATGATCCTATCAATGTTTCCTATGAGCGGCCCCGACTAGAGTATCTCCCACGTGAACCATGGGGATAAATTGGGAAAACACCCCTTAAGAGAGAGGAAAGGCCCACAGTCAACATGAATGCCTTAGGGGGTTTTGTTCCTCAATTGTGGAATTTTAGTGACAAGTGAGAGTGATGATGGGAAAAAAAACTCAATTGAGCAAATGCAAAAATATTCCAACCACGTTAGATACAAAATGGTGTAAAGTGCGTGATATGTGCTATGTTGGTTTAGTGCAAGAATTACCACATGTAGGTTCTTTTTAATTACGAATTAGTGAAGTTGTAAAAACATAAAATAAATGTAAATTCCCTAAATACCTAACATCCTTCCTCTCAAATGTAACTAGGCCTTCCAAAAACACAATCGATGGTGATAATGGGATCGACACACCAATTGACTAGTGAAGGTAACAAAGATTCAATTATATCGACGATGGGGATATGTACCTAAGTATATTGGAAACATTTCCCAATGGAAATATTTGAATTCAAGAGTCAATTATACTCACAACTACTCCTTGGTGATATCCTAAGTTTGGATGCTAAGATACCCATGTCAAGTGTGGATAAGTGGTTTTGCCTGGCCGGTATAGTGTCACATTCACAAAAGATGAGTAGATATTTGGAGAGGGAAGGGAAAATATACCTCGGCTTTGACCTCCATGGGAACAATGCACTTATCTGAGTTTTCTTTTGACACTTGTTGATACCAAGATTTAATAGTACCCTATAAGTCAACAATGCTATGTTTCAAAAACTTAATGAAACTAGATTGGTGGGCATTAGTAGATGCCTATCCCAATCAATCCTACCTAACGAGATATTATTTTGTGACATCCTGTGGAGGATTTTAGTTGGTTCGAAATTACAAGTGTTGATTTTAAGGGTCCAAATTCACTTGAGTGTAAGGGAGGTATTTCATAATTTTCTTCCTTTCTGATTCACCAAGATCACAATTAATGCGAGGTGAAGAGCATACTCAGATTGGAAGAGTTTTTAGGTACCTTAGTGTGTGCTAGTGATGCAAACACATGTGAGATAAGAAAATTGATTGTTTCAATTAACTAAAGAGCTTGAAAGTAAATTAAAATGGATATTTAACTTCAACTCTAAAATATAAGTGTACAATGGTGAGTGTAGTGAACATACTCTCCACAAATGGAGTAGGAATAATTGTTCCTTGGGTTGGAATTCTTCCCTTGTTTAGGGTGGTTATTAGCCCTCGAATTCTAGTTACCCTAGTTCTGGTTCTGCTAAGGAGGGGGATTTCTCCCTTTCACATATTGCTGGTTATGTTTGTTCTTACCTTTCTTCTTCCCCTGATTTTAAGGATTCTAGAGATTTTTTGTATTCCATTTCTCAAACTGTTGGGATTGTTGTGCGAAAGAAGGTTGTACAAAATTAACCCCAATATGTGGCACAAGGGTAGGACCAAGAGGATATGGAAATGGTTAATAAGGGTTATACCCTGGATAGGTTGGATATATGCAATTTGTGCTCCATACTATGTGGATGTTAGAGTGGCTTATGCCATTTGCGGTGGAGGTATCATTGATGATTGGATTGCATTGGGATAAGTAGGATTGTAAGGTCAATATTGTAGTTGACCAAATTGAGGATTTGGTGCAGGATGAAGGGGTGCCGACATGGGAGAGATGGGTAGGTACTATGATTTCATGTTGAATGGAACAAGAGTAGGAGAAGGAGGAGCCTTTCCTTGTTGGGAAATGGACTTGATAAGCCCATCCATTGAATTTGACGAACCAGTGGGAGAGGGATCCAAAGATCGATGCTGAGGGGCATTAGGTAGGATGGTGTACAAGTATCTTGATTGTGAATAGATAATATTGGTCCTTTATGATGGCCTCTTCATCAATTTGGGGCATAGAGGTTGCCACATCTTTTGAAATGGAAGGTTGGAGTGACTTGATGAGCCAATCCAGCAGGAACTGAGGTTGTATTTCGATTTTAAACAATGTGTGACGTCTATGCCACTCATGGATGTGGTTTTCCATGTGTGTAGAGGTATTTTGTTGAAATTATGTGAGAATTTTGAGACTGAGGTCATGGAGAATAGGAAGTTGAAAGTATGTGAGAAATGCGGTGTCCAATGTCCCAGAGGTGGCATAGGTCATTCCTGGTAAGTTCACATACCATTTTGCAGCCGTTTTGGTAAGGGTTCACTAAAAGAGGCAAAGCCTTACCGAGTCTTCCACTATGCTATTGGAGAAACACCATAAGTGGAATGACATGACGTGGTTGATTGGATCATCTCCTTGTTTCCCTTTAAAATTAGGGATATTTGAGGGGATCTTGTTAAGCATAGTTGGTCATGCTTGATCAATTTCTATAGGGTCATTAATTAGTTTGGCCAAATCAAGGAGATTTAAGCTAGCTATGAAAGGTAAGTTGGGTCCCGCCATTGTATGTTGTGGGGTGTTTCCTCAAGGGGCAGAACATGGGATATGTGGTAGTGATATTTGTCCCTGACGTGAGGATGAGAATGATGTATGCCCTCCTCTTGAAGGGGGTGAAGAAGGTGGATTTATTCCAAGGGGTGGAAATAAAGGGGCGCCTCTTCTGTGAGACATTGAACAAAAGAGGTCAAATCTATATCCAAGGGGAGAAAATGAGGGGATGCCTCTTCCTTGAGAGGATGAAGCAAAAGGGTCTACACTTTCTCCAAGGGGAGAAAATGATTCAAGTAAGGAGTAACCCCACCCTGATGATCCTATCAATGTTTCCTATGAGCGGCCTCGACTAGAGTATCTCCCACGTGAACCATGGGGATAAATTGAGAAAACACCCCTTAAAAGAGGGGAAAGGCCTTGCAGTCAACATGACTACCTTAGGGGGTTTCGTTCCTCAATGGTGGAATTTTAGTGACAAGTGAGAATGATGATGGGAAACAAACTCAATTGATCAAATGCAAAAATATTCCAACCACGTTAGATGCAGAATGGTGTAAAGTGAGTTATATGTGCTATGTTGGTTTAGTGCAAGAATTACCACATGTAGGTTCTTTTTAATTACGAGTTAGTGAAGTTGTAAAAACATAAAATAAATGTAAATTACCTAAATACCTAATGTCCTTCCTCTCAAATGTAACTAGGCCTTCCAAAAACACAATCGATGGTGATAATGGGATCGACACACCAATTGACTAGTGAAGGTACAAAAGATTCAATTATATCAACGATGGGGATATGTACCTAAACAGATTGGCAACATTTCCTAATTGAAATATCTGACTTCAGGAGTCAATTATAATCACAACTACTCCTTGGAGATATCCTAAGTTTGGCCACTAATATACCCATGTCAAGTGTGAATAAGTGGTTATGCCTGGCCGGTATAGTGTCACATCCACAAAAGATGAGTAGATATTTGGAGAGGGTAGGTAAAATATACCTCGGCTTTGACCTCCATGGGAATGACGCACTTATCTGAGTTTTCTTTGGACACTTGTTGATAACAAGATTTAATAGTACCCTATAAGTCAACAATGCTATGTTTCAAAAACTTAATGAAACTAGATTGGTGGGCATTAGTAGATGCCTATCCCAATCAATCCTACGTAACTAAAATATTATTTTGTGACATCTTGTGGAGGATTTTAGTTGGTTCGAAATTACAAGTGTTGATTTTAAGGGTCCAAATTGATTTAAG
This sequence comes from Larix kaempferi, assembly GCA_027924585.1. Classification (NCBI taxonomy): domain Eukaryota; kingdom Viridiplantae; phylum Streptophyta; class Pinopsida; order Pinales; family Pinaceae; genus Larix; species Larix kaempferi. Next base: position 2,096,151 of record BSBM01000857.1, on the reverse strand, counting down.
GAGTGTAAGGGAGGTATTCATAGTTTTCTTCCTTTCTGATTCACCAAGATCACAACTAATGCGAGGTGAAGAGCATACTCAGATTGGAAGATTTTTTAGGTACCTTAGTGTGTGCTAGTGATGCAAACACATGTGAGATAAGTAAATTGATTGTTTCAATTAACTAAAGATCTTGAAAGTAAATTAAAATGGAGATTTAACTTCAACTCTAAAAGATGGTAATGGTGCTTGCTTAACAAAATGCTAATGAAGTAAAAGTGTGCAATGGAGGTATTTCACACTTCTCACTCATTTAGGATTCACCAATATCACATGAAGTGTGAGGTGAAGAGCATACTTTTAGATATTAGATTCTTTAGGTCCTTGCTTGTGTGAAAAAGTGGATTACACTACTTTCCCTGAAAACATATAAAGTAAACAAAGAATAAAAGATGTCTTGAATTCTAGTGACAATAATGAGGCTTGTTGAAAGCCTCAAAGTTAGTTACCTAAGCATATTTCAAGAGAGAATGATTATTTACTCCCTAATCTTGGTCTAAATGGGCTAGTTACTAAAGAAAAAACTAACTATTGCAAGTTAAAATTAATTCTGGTTCATTAGTGAGTAGTCATTGGGACTGCAAGATTGTATGCAAAACTAATAAAAAGAAAATAAATGACAGTAGCGTGGAAAACATAGAAACAAACATGTAGTAGCATATAAAATACATTCACTGGTGCACATAGCATGATTACAACATAGCAAAGTTGTGCTAACAGAAAGAAAATTACCTTGCCGGAGAGGGTCTGTTAATGTGCGTGAGTAGCACAAATGTTGAAGCAAAATCTATGCAGGTAGCGCACTTAGGGCATCAGGATCCGCGCGACTATGTAAACATAAATAACAACCAATAGAAGGTTGAATTCTAGGAATGAAAGGTATGGACCTCTTCACCTGCTGAAGACAAGCACCCATAATTAGTTATTTAGCAAACAACAACCTAATTAAAGAAAAATGAACAAAATATAGCGGAGTCTCCATAAATACTGTTGTGGGAAAATTTGCACAAAGGAGTGCAACACTTTGTTGGAATCTATTTAATACTGAGAGGGGGGGGTGAATTAGTAATAGTACAGTTATGATAAGTTTTTAACTTATTATCTGATTTAAAATTTAACTTAAATTATGCATCCACCATAAATATAAATATTCAACATCACATGCACAAAAACACAGAACACACATATTTTTACATGGAAACCCAAACATGATAAAACCATAGAATTCTCTCTTATGCTAAAATATTACATTCGAGGAAGCACCAAATTCCTAAGTTCTCCAACACCAACTGGAAGGAGGAACTGATCCCCTAGTTTTATAGGAACTGAACGGAAGGAAGCACCAACTCCTTGATTTACCAGCTTCAACTGGAAGGAGGCACCGACCACCTTATCCTTGCCTCGTCCTACCGCCTTGATATGCAGGAAAAATATATAACTATGTTGTACTTCTGATACGTGCACTCTTCTGATAATCTGAATTTAGTTCTACTGTGCTGACATTTTGTATGTTGTAATCTTGTTGTCACTATATTGCATACTTCACTTGACTTCACACTTGAATTATCAATTCACAACATGATAACTCATTTCATACTTCACAAACTATGTGCTAATTCATCATACTCCTGTATTCTGCACTTAGGTTCATTATGACGTTCTCATTCTGCACATCTGCAACTTCAACTGATACTACGCATTTTTTGATGAACTGTTGTTTTGATTTTCCACATCAGTATCAGATTAATCTGCGTACCTTCTGTGATACTTTCATTATGCCTTGGTGCAATAGTCTTTATATAATATGCGAACTTATGTGCATCATCTATGTTTCATCCTTTCTCTTCTTCGCACTTGTCTTAGATCATCCTCATCATAAGGCACATCCTTTACTATGCAGCAAATTTGTCTTTGCACATATGATAAGTTACTTAAATTGGTGCATAACAAGATATACTTCAAGTCACTCTTTGCGCATCTGCCTTATATCATCTGTGATTGTATGCGTGTTGTCTGCAATACTTTCATTCTAGTCTTACACACTTGCACATCCTCCATATTTCTACCTTTTTGTATTTGCACAACTGTCACATATAAACTTACATCATTCTGCGCACCATCAGCTATTGAGTTCCTCTACTTGTGCATACTCGGCTCTCTACTATATCATGCTATTCTAGTTCCACGAGCCCTTGATGCCCAAAAATACGAAGCTTGATAAATCTGTATTTTCTAGCTTTCTGCTCACAAGCTTACTTCAATTCTCCATCTCAGATTCTTATGTATTCTCCATCTCAGATTCTTATTTATTCTCCATCTCGACTTCTTATTTATACTTGACCTACGCGGATGGTTGTACCAAACAAATAGACCATTCCCACTCCCATGGACATCTATAATTAGCTAACGCCATCCATTGCCACTTAAGCATTGTTAAAGAGAATAATCTAGAATGCCAAGGAGGTCATTTACACCCCTTAAGACAAATATTTCAGAAAACTAAAAGAACGGATGGCAATAAATTAGCATGGTTTAGAATGTATAAAAAAAATACATGATTAAATAACCAAAAGAGAGTAGAGAATGGTTCTAGAGGAAGTGGTCCCCTTGGCTCAAAGACCCTCGAAGTAGGAAGTGACTTCACAACCCTTTAATAATGAAGGTACTGAGAAATAAAAAACAATGAATCATACAAATGGGGGTAAAAAGCATCGCGTTTAAATAAAAAAAGGGGGGACAAAAGAATCAAATATATGGAGTTGGGGACAATTAACGTCATTTTGGGCATGATCATGATGAGTCTTAAATTTTCCTAATGGCATGGAGAATCAAATTATGTCAACTACCACTACACTCATGCTAAATTGAGCAATGGCTAACCACCAATTAAAGAGGAACAAAGTAGATAAAAAGAGGCATCGACTTCAAAAATGGGGAGGACATTTTAAGATACCAAGAGGCTACAAATTTTTTCTTGAATAATAGTGTAATGGGATCTGCAACATCAATTCCATCTCTTTTTCTTATTCTTATTATGTTACCCCATGTAAATGTTATATGAAGTCCTTCTATGAGTAATAAAATCAATAGAACCAATAAAGAGATCAAAGGGTCCCTCCTAGTTTCATTATATTGTATTCAAAGACAATCTATGACTTTATTAAATAAATCAAGACTAAGGTAGGATACCACTAGATTGAAGCAATAAATTTCATGTGTGTTATAATGGTTTCTTCTCATGGATGTATGTCTTCAATTTCATTGAATGAATTAGTGGATCTATGTTTATGTTTCCCACTTGATTTTATGTATGATGTAAGAATTTTCTAGATATAATGCATGATTTTATCTCTTATATAGGATGTGTTTGTAATCTTACATTTATCTTTTAAGTGATGGAATTGTGATTAAGGTTCCCCAAAAACATAATTTTGGTTATAATTTATGTTTTATACACTATTTTGTGTCCTCCCAACTTTAAAAGTAACATATGAAATCATCTTCAAGTTGTAGAGGCTAATTCCATGCACCAGAGACCCCTATTGTAAACTTGTCAATCAACTTAGTTTCATAGATATAAAGGATTTCCTAGGGTAATAGACTAGGATCTTCTAGCTCAGCAAATGAAGGTTCCCTCCCTTGGCCCAAGGACTAGCTCAATGACTTAAAGTGGCACAGGAAGGTTCATCCCACACAATATTTCCTAGCCTTGTTCTTTCTACCAGCCTCTTCATACTAGTGTGATACCTAGAAATAATAGAGGCTCTGAGAGAGGTGGTACAACTTGGGGGACAACAAGTGAGATGCTAGGATATTTAAACACTTAGGAGTTAGTTAAGGTCAACTTAGTAAGTGTATTTCTTTAATATGCATACGTATGAAGTTATACTTATGTAATCCAAAGGCAATGACATGTTATAGACATAAAGTGATATGATGGTTCATTTTCACCTAGACCTTAATCACTATTGATTTATTGCACCGAGAGGAGCGAGGTTCTATACAGCCCAATATGGGGGAGATGGTGCCACGTAAGGTAACGTAAAATAACATAACACAAAATAAATTAAAAAAATTCATGTCAGCTCATAAAATAAAAAATTATGAAAAGTAATTAAAAAAATCCTTGTTGGCTCATAAAATAAAAAATTATGAAAAGTAATTAAAAAATCCATGTAGATTCATAAAATAAAATTATGAAAAGTAATTAAAAAAATCTATGTCAGTGTATAAAATAAAAAATTAAAACTTAAACCTGGATATATCAACCAAGAGACAGATCAAATTTCTTGAGTTTAAATAATAATAATAAAAAATACACCTCAAGAAATTGGATCCTTGTCAATGCTTGATAGATCCGGATTCAAGATGGATCTATGCTGATGGGAAAACACCCAATTCGTCCACGATCTCTATTTAAAGAGCATGAAGTTTCAAGTGTTTAATGATCGATTGTGATAAACTTATATGTAAATTATTTTTCCTTTTGCATTAATATATTGCCTCAAGTATGTATTTGGCTTAGGCTATGGATTGTTTCCCTCTTAAAGAGTTTTAACCATTTAAAAACATTAGTGTGTTTATCTATGACCTATTTGTGTGAGAAGTTGCTTAAAATATTTGACTTATGCAAAAATATCTTGTTTTAGTAAAGCATGTTTCAACATATGTGGAATTTTTGAAAAACTAATGTAAATTCTACATGCCTGATATTTTTTTGTAAACAATGGCCCATCGAGGGTTTTAAATTCTATATGAAAATTTAAGGTAATTGAAAGGACAAAATCTAGTGAGCACAAGCATAAATATGGATTTCTTGAATGAACAAACGACCTTTGGCTCTCTTTTTATTTGAATTTATGTATAGTTTATTATTGTCGGATCCAATGACCCGTGCATAAGATTTGTGAGTGTAATTATGCTTGAAAGAATTGTTCATTAACTTAGTAAAGTTGGAAAGATTGTTGTTGAAGGTATTTTATGTAGTTCTTTTGTGATAACAACAAACCATGTGTATGAATTATATGTTTAAACTAATGCATTTACAATTCTATGATTGGTTATGAGTGATTTACTTGTGTGGCTTTAATCTACAAGCCCATAAGTGTTGCAACACATATTTTCAATGATTCCTTCAAGTATTTCAAGTATTTACCGTAGACAATGCTACTAGACATCATCCTTAGGTGGAATGCATGCCATGTCAAATGTATAGTCTATTAAAAGTTATTATTATGTTATTTTGTAAATATATAAATTATAGTAATAATGATGCAAATTATATATTATTATGTATTTTAATATACACTTACGTTGCAAATTCTATGTTATTTATTTTCATTATATTGCATGGGGTGACTTGCCAAGAAGCCAAGACATAATTCTATAATTAATATAGCGAAAGAAGGTATCTATTTCTCGCTCTCTCCTTCTTTTCCTAGTTGTTTTACTTCTTGCTTCATACGTTTAAGATTGTTTGGTAGTTTTGTTTCATAGTTTGGAGTTGTTTAGTTGATATTAAAATGGTATGTTTGTATGGTTATGCATTCCATATGGATATTGAAATTGGTAGTTTAAGTATGGAGTTTGTGGGCTCGAGGGCTTTAACTATTCAAATTGAGGGGTTAGGGTGGGATAAGAGTTCTCCTATTCCCCATAGTTTCCCATGCCCGACTTTAGATTTTTTTTATGACAATGGATATTGGAGCTCTCCTCATGTTCCCCATAGTTTCCATTGCCTAACTATAGATCATGTTGTGATGGTGATACATACTAGAGCATTTCAATCCTAATTTAAATCTTGCTTTTGTTGTAGGTATGATTTTCACTCATTTAGAAATAATTTAGTTGATGAAAATCCAAGTAAAAGAGGAGGAAAAATTCTCGTTTAATTGGAATTTTGATACATATCCTTGTACCTTAAGAAAATTGTTTATATATATCCTTTGAAAGTGTTAACTGAAAATTAGTTTTCCTTATATTCATGTAGATTAAATTAGGTTATGTAAACTTAAGAAAAATGTCTATAAGATTTCAATTGGGGATAGTCGTTACAATTATTGTCAACATGAGAAGATCAATACTTTAAAAGTATTGTGAGTATATAATAATATCATTGTTAGAACAAATTCATACCGTCTTCAATGGTTCACATGTATTTAAAATAATCTTGAAATGGCTAAGAATCCATAGTGAGAATTATAGCTGGCATCTTGTGGAGAGTCTGCGGTAGGTGAATTTATGTTTTCTGCGTTTCGAACCATCCTTGGCTCATCATCAGGACATAAGCGATGCCGAGCCAAGGATGGCTCGAAACGTAGACAACATAAATTCACCTACCGTAGACTCTCCACAAGATGCCAACTATAAAATAATCTTGTTCAACTAGCTATATATATAATTCAGTTTACAAATGAACTTAACACAATTTCTTCTAAGTGCATTTATATATATATATATATATATATGTGGAAATATTTTCTCGTGTCCTCTTTCTATTACTAAAGAAGCTGAATTTTGATAAGCCACGGTTCAAAGTCGTGGCATCAATATTAGCATGCGATTCCATTAAAAGATTTGGAAATGGAGAGGTAGATTCCAAGACTATTCTATCATGAACTTCAAACCAAGTTTAGAAGAATGATATAGTATACTTATCTCTAATGTAAGTGATACATTACAAGATTCTTTACTTCAATGCTTACCAACCATTTCACATCATGCTAAGTTCAAAATGGATTACTGGTTTAACTAAACCATTCCACTTGCATATGTATCCAAACGTTTTGGTTATCACATTAAAATAGCTTACATTATATTCATATATTTTCTTAATCCTTCCTATACAACATCACAATCTAAATCACATAAAACACACACATGAGAGTTGATTGTTTTACAAGTTTCTTATAGTTCATGATATGCAAGTACAAACTTTGAAATCGACATTATTGGTGACCTAACTCAAAGAAGAAATTTAAGTGATTTCAATAAGAAACTAATACAAAAAAATGAATCACGACCAATTATATGCATATAGAATCTTTGAATCCATGCATAATGTCATGGACAATGAAAGTTAGAGTCATTTCAAAAATCGATCTACACCTTCATCAATGCCAAGGGTCCTAGACATGTCTTCAACTTTGATTTTATTGGCACAAAAGGTAGTGAGATATGTTTTATGTTTTTTCGTACACAAGATACAAAATGGCATCCTCCCATAGAAAATGCAAGGTTTAGATAATCTTAAAAGGGTACATCAAACTTGAAACAAAAAACACATCCATTTAGAAACATATTGGCAAATAGCTCCAAATAAACCCTCAACAATAGAATTTTGCTTCCAAGATAAACATTCAATAGAAACCACAACTTCAAGTTCACTCTTATAATGAACTACCAACTCTATCCAATAAATTTGAAGTTGATATACTTTGAGTTGTTCTAACCATATCCCTTTATCCACCATCATGAGTGTTATGGCCAAATTTGGCACTTCTCCATCTATGATGACACTTCGGTGACGACTTCGGTGACGACAATTAATGAGACTGTTGTGGGTCACACAAAAGTACACTATGGATGGAAGATCCATATTTGGGACTTTAGTAGGATTTCCTTACCTCTTTCATGGTCCATTGAATAGTTAGGAAGCTTATGAACAAGTTTGGATACCGAACCTTCTCCTAAAAATCCCCATAAATGACAGTTTTGCACCATTTTTCCACAAAAAACGTTGGTTGCACATGGTTCACATGCATGTTTTCCTCAAAAAATTTGGTGGAAGGATCTTCACATGCATGTTACATGATTTTTGTCCCTTGTTCACTAGCGTGTACCTTAAAAATATGAAAAAATATATATTAAATATGGAAAAATTGGTGGTTTGGGTGGTTTTGGAACCACCTCCTCTATTGTAACTACTTCCTCCTCGACCTTATATTATTAATTTGCTATATAATAGAGGGAGAGGAACCATGAAAGGAGGACTTATACCATTGTAGTGTTATGATGGAGGAATTTGGACTCTCATCCCCCTCACTTATGCCCTAGTTTCCATTAAACGCTAATGCATTGCTTGGAGGTTGGGATTCTTGGAGGAGAGAAGCAGGAGATTCAGAATTGAAGGTTTCATGAAGTGCCATGCTTGAAGAAAGGTATAATCATGTACTTGATTCATTCATTAATAAATATTGGACATTCTTCCCTTTCCAAATCACTGTGTGCATATATATCTCAGATCTGATTACTTATTGATGTTTATGAGATCAGTGCTTTATGTTCTTTTGAATATCAATATTTTATGTGTATTCAAATTGGTTTGAGGAAGGTTTGAAGTGGTTTTGATAGAAAGAGGAGGACTCAAGGAGAGGCTTGGATAAACCTTCTATTGTAAGGTACACATCCTCTTAAACCCTAAACTTTTTCTTAAATATTGTATTTGTGGAACCTTATATGTCTATCTTTCACCCCAATATGTTGGTGGCCTCAAGCCAACCATAGGAACACTTTACCTAACAACAGAATTCGTGAATCCAATGGGGAGAAGCCTATCTTCTTTGGGGTCTCCAAGGCTATTTTTCCAGTATATTTGAAGATTTGAGTTTGATTTCAAGTTAGGAACAGTCATTAAGCTCTGTTACACACTTCCATTGTCAGTTCTTGAGTTGGATTTTGCTCTTTTGGGACTTTTATCACCTACACAATGGTAATAGCACTTACAATAGCGTGTTTGCTGCATATGTTATAATTCTAATGGTTATACAACATCTTAAAACATTTAGCATCATAACATCATAACCATATGCAATAGGATCACTGAAAGAAAGACAAGCACAACAAGACAAAAGAACAAAAGAATTTTATCCCGGGAAAACCCTCTCGAGGCAGAAAAACCCATCAAACTTATTCTATATAGTTTCGTCAAAATGTGCAATAGTATCCCTCGTGCAAAGACCCAAAACAAGAAGGCTCCAAAAGCAGCTACTCTTTATGACAAATTCAATGAGTGAGTGTGGTGACCAAATAAGGAGGGTGCGCCTCCTATTTATACTAATCAAATGAATTGACCGTTTTACCAAACAAGGTCGGCTTGACTCACCTAACTAGGATAACCTATACAATTTATAATAAAATATTATTTTCTAGATCTTTCTAGGATGACCTAATAGTTAGGGTTTAAATTGACTCTTTCAATGAATTTTACATGATCAATTACATCAATAATAATCCATGTAGGGTGTACAATACAAATGATGCAAATGACACAAATAATACAAATAAGAATATCTTCTGAAGTTACATTCTTCAACACTCCCTCTTAACAAGGAAGGTATTCTTCAGTAATCATCACCATCGTATTCTAGCTACTGCACTTCTTGTACACGAACTATTGACAACTGACATCTCCTGAATCTATATATCATAAGAATTTTCACAGAGCCAGCCCTTTTTCATGCTAGATGTGACCTAGACCATGTCTCAGACTTTTACTTACAGAGCCAACCCTCTTTCATGTTGGATGTGACCTAGACCGAGTCTAGGAATTTCACCCATAGATCCAATCCTCTTTCATGTTGGATGTGACCTAGACAGAGTCACAGGACTTTCCACCTATGAATGATCACTCACAACTACACTAATCAGGAAAGGAGCACACATTACATCATTATAGGACCTGCGAATGATCACCCATAGCTACACTAAGCAGACCAGGAGAACACATTACATCATTCTAGGATTTTCACCACAATGCTAGTCCTCTTTCATACTGGATGTGATGCTAGTCCTGTTTCATACTGGATGTGACCTAGATGAAATCTAGGATTTTCCACCATAGTGCCAATCCTCTTTCATGCTGGATGTGACCTAGACCGAGTCTAGGATTTTCCACCACAGTGCCAGTCCTCTTTCATACTAGATGCAACCTAGATCAAATCTAGGAGACTCAATTACATCACATAACGTGTGAAGACCTTCTATCTCATCCTATCTCATCACTCCCTCTTGATATGGACCAATCCAAGTTTGTCCCTGAAGTATTCAAACTTCCCTCTCGACAAAGGCTTGGTCAACACATCGTCTATCTTATCCTATGTTTCTATATACTAGAGTCTCACTGCTCCCTTATGCACCATATCCCAGATATGGTTATATCTGATCTCGATGTGCTTCGACTTGCCATGGAACACAGGGTTCTCTGATAACTTCACACAACTCTAGTTGTCACAAAAGATACAAGTCACCTCTAACTCGAGATCAAACAATCCCGATAGCAACTTCCAAAGCCACACTGCTTCGTAGCTTGTTGAGCAAGCTACCATATACTCGGCCATGACTATACTGAGTACCACACTTGTCTGCTTCCTATTGAACCATGATATCATACCCGATCCCAAGCTGAAGCAACACCCTGATGTGCTCTTTCTATCCGTGACATTCCTGGACCAATCCGCATCCACATAACCTTGTAGGTTAATATTTTGATCTGATACATACCTGAGGCCATAATCAACCGTACCCTTCAGGTACCTCAACACGTTCTTTGTTGCAACTAGGTGAACATGTCTTGGCTCTACCATATACTAACTTAGAGTGTTCATCGCAAAGCATAAGTCTATCCTTGTGTTCGTCAATTACATTAGCGAACAAATCATCTGTCGATATACTGTAACATCTACTAGTTCTAAAGAAGTATCACTTATAAACTTCCGACTCAATGCCATAGCTGTGGTCATGGCCTTACAATCCATCATCTTGAATCTCTTCAGGACCTCTACCACATACTTTCCTTGACCTAAAAAGTTCCTTTGGATTCTACCACACCTCAAGACCTAAGAATTAATGCATCATACCCAAGTCTTTCATCTCAAATTATGCAGCAAGCTTTCTCTTCATTTCTTATATGAGCTTCTCTTCACCCATAAAAAACAATTCATCTACATACAATAATAGAATCACATGATTTCCTTCCTGAACCTTGTATTAAAGGTTGGAGTCTTATTTACTCTTGGTAAATTCCAAGCTCGTCAGAAACCCATCTATATTGTCGTACCATGTTCTAGGTACCTATCTCAAACTGCACCACATATACTTGCTCTTTGTGAGGGGAAACACCCTGTATCACTCTGAGCATATCCCTGAGATACTAAGGCAAAAAACCTTTTCCACAGATAGAGGCTAAGTGATAATGTCTCTTAATTTGTGTTGTAGTCACTTCGTCTGAAGCAGATCTTTCTTGCTCCCTCTTTAACTGAGCACTATCCTCCCCCTACATTAGGAAATTCTGAGCTAGAGTGACTAGTAGCATTCTCTTCTGATGATATTCTGTGTATCCATCTATGTCATCTCTGTAGGTCACTGGATACCAAGATCTCGAACTCCATTGCAAGTTCTCTCTTGCATCCATATATGAGTGCCTCATCTTCAACCTTGTAACAAAGGTTGATATCTCATCACTCTAGGTGATCCTCAAGCTCATCATGCTATCCCATGTGTGCCTTTTGATCCCGTACAAATCCTTCTTCAATCTGCGCACATGTGGTTCTCTGTAGAGAGCCCCTGAATCCCCGAGGTTGCTTGATATACACTTCTACTTTGATTACACCATCTATCTAATGTAATATCCATCACTAAAGAAGTGTGTATGGCTAATAGAGCAATGTCTCATCATAGTCAACTCCCTCTTTCGAAGAGAAGCCTCGTTGTGTACATCTGTAGTATTCTTGATTTCATAAATCTTCTTGAATGTCATAGTTGAATTGTCATCAGTTGTTCTTCGGAACAAGTCTAATCATTCTTCGTTTGTAGGTGATTGTACACGATATTTCCTACAATTCAAATTCAATTGCATGATTAGAAACATTTCATAGTTTCCAAAACATATTAATAATGACAAATTCTTATGCATAAAGGCATAGGTCACACAGTCATGCAACTATATTAGCCAATGATTCAACACAACATTCATCCATATTCCGTATACATACGGTAACTTTATAGATTCCTTCCATCTCTAACAAAACATCATTAAGAGAGTGCACTACTCCCAACATGTCAGCAAAGAGGTTTCATTCTAGATAAGTAGCAATGGAATTTTGCACAACATCATAGGCCACTTACCCAACACATGCATATTAGTAGTATATTGTTCATCAATGCAAACACTCTAACATGCATAATACACTTCCTAAATCTAGGAACATAAATATGTACACAACTGAACAACATCATTTAAGCAATTAGATATATAATAAATGACAATTCAAATACTTATCTTTGTTTCTTTGGTAGGATCCCTCTTGATCCTTGTCTCCTTGTACGAATTACTGGAGTCTCTAACAGTGTGCTCTACTCCATCATCTGATTCTAAGAACCTGTGCCTTTCTTGCTTATCATCAACAATGTTGAGAAAGTCTTCTACACCATAGATTGCATGAAACTATGTACTGGTGTTGAATCTATGTGTCCCTTCTTATTCATCACCAATCATAACTGCATCCCTTCTTATCCAATGCTGAAATGAATAAGAGGTTCTTCCATAGAGAATCATCTTCATCTTCTTGGTTTTTTTTGAATCTAACTTTGCAGGAGGCTTCTCCTACTCTTTTGATAACCATCTTCAAACTTCACCTTGTATGGTGAATTCTTCTTGATCAAACTACATATTCCTCATCATTGGAGGAGTCTTCAAGGATGATACATGTGGGATCAAATGATCCTTGATAGATTCTGCAATAATCCTCTTAGATTTTCAGACCAAGTTCTTCTTATGCTTGGCTTTATCCTCATCCCCCTCTAGATCTGCAACTTCTTCTTTGACATAGATTTCCAATTCATACTTTATTCTTCCATGACTAGATGTTCCTGGCTCCTTCAATCGTTTCCTCAATCTTGGTACTGTTTGTCATCTTGATATAAATATAACCTTAAATGGAAATAAAGATAATAATACTTACTATTGAGAGTGCTTCAACTGGATGCATCTTGCTTTAATGCTTTTCTACAAGACTGCTTCTAGTGGACCTGGGTTTGACAGATAAACCCTATTTTTTCAACTTTGGTGACTTGCATCATCGGGAGCATCATCACCTGCAACACACATGATCCTTCCTTTTGGAACTAGGGATCCTGGAAAATCCTTCCTTTCGGATCTCGGGATTCATTCCAACAACTTTGGTGATCCTTCCTTTCGGAACTGGGATCATGGACAATCCTTCCTTTCAAAACTCAGGATTTGGTCCAACAACTTTGGTGATCCTTCCTTTCAGAACTGGGATCACGAACAATCCTTCCTTTTAGAACTCGGGATTCAGTCCAACAACTCTGGTGATCCTTCCTTTCAGAACTGGGATCATGGAAAATCCTTCCTTTCAGAACTCGGTATTCAATCCAACAACTTTGGTGATCCTTCCTTTTGGAACTGCGATCATGGACAATCCTTCCTTTCGAAACTCGAGATTCAGTCCAACAACTCTAGTGATCCTTCCTTTTGGAACTAGGATCATGGAAAATCTTTCCTTTCGGAAATTGGGATTCAGTCCAACAACTCTAGTGATCTATCCTTTCGGAACTAGGATCATGGACAATCCTTCCTTTCGGAACTCAGGATTCAGTCCAACAACTCTGGTGATCCGTCCTTTCGGAACTGGGATCATGGACAATCCTTCCTTTCGGAACTCAAGATTCAGTCCAAAAACTCTAGTGATCTTTCATTTTGGAGCTGGGATCATGGAAATCCTTCCTTTCGGAACTCAGGATTCAATCCAACAACTTTGGTGATCCTTCCTTTCGGAACTGGGATCATAGACAATCCTTCCTTTTGGAACTCGGGATTTAGTCCTAAAAATTTGGTGATCCTTCCTTTCGAAACTCGGGATTAAGTCCAATAACTCTGGTGATCCTTCCTTTCGGAAATGGGATCATGGAAAATCCTTCCTTTTGGAACTTGGGATTCAGTCCAACAACTCTGGTGATCCTTCCTTTCAAAACTGGGATCATGGACAATCCTTCGTTTCAGAACTCGATATTTAGTCCAACACTCACATCTTAGACAATCCTTCCTTTCAGAACTAGGGAATCAGTCTAAGGATCAAAATTTAATACTATCCTTCCTTTCAGAATTACGGGATCATTTTCTAGGTATGAGAAATCCCATCATAACTCAGGATCAACATTTAACATTATCCTTCCTTTTATAATTACAGGATCACTGTCTAGGGAAGATCAATCCCATCAAAACTCAGTATCAACATTTAAGACTATCCTTCCTTTCGAAATTACAGGATCACTGTCTAGGGATGATCAATCCCACTGCACCACAACATCATCAACACTACTCCCCCTTTCGAGGGAAGTCCTTACGGACTACACCAAGCTTGTCACAGAAGTGCTCAAACTTCATACGAGATAGAGGCTTAGTCAACACATCTTCAACCTGCTCATCCGTGCTCACATATTGGAGCTTTATAGATCCCTTCTACACCATATCACGAATGTAAAAATACAGTATATATATGTGCTTCGAATTATCATGGAACACAGGGTTCTCTATCATCTTTATACAACTCGGGTTATTGCATAGAATCATTGTGGTATCCAACTCCAGATCAAATAGACCTGATGAAAACTTCCGTAGCCATATAGCTTCACAACTAGCAAAACAAGATACAATATACTCTGCTTCTACAGTGCTGATAGAAACACTGGATTGCTTCCTGCTTAGCCATGAGATCATGGTTGACCTCAGACTATAACATCCTCTTTAAGTTATCTTCCTGTCTGAGACACTTCCTACCTAATTGGAATCTGTATACCCATACAGTCTGAACTCATGATCTCTAGAATAATTGAGACCATAGTCTATTGTTCCTTTTAGGTATCTCATCACATGCTTTGTAGCTACACGGTGAACACGTCTGGGCTCAACCAAGTACTAACTCAAGGTGTTCACAACAAAGCATATATCTGGCCTAGTATTCGTCAGATACATCAACGATCCAATAATCTTCCTATATAGAGTCACATCCATTAATTCTGACAAGGTATCAGATAATAAATTCAAGTTGGTATCCATGGGTGTGGCCATGGCTTTACACTCCAACATATCAAATCTTTTCAAGATTTCTACTGCATACTTCGCTTGGTTAAGGAAGATTCCCTCTGGGCTCTGCCATACCTCAAGGCCTATAAAATAATGCATTAAGCCAAGGTATTTCATCTTGAATTCTGCAGCGAGCTTCTTCTTGCACTCCGATATTTGCTTCTCATTACTTGTCAAGAACAAGTCATCCACATATAGAAATAATATGACTGGTTCACCATCCATAACCTTGAAGTAAAGGTTAGGATCAACTTTACTTTTGGTAAAGCCCAAGCTCATCAGAAAACTATCAATTCTTCCATACCAAGCTCTTGGAGCTTGCTTCAACCCATACATAGCCTTATTTAGTTTGCAGACATGCGTCTCTTTATCTTCAACCTCAAAATCTTGTGGTTGTTCTATGTACACTTCTTCTTCAATGACACCATTCAGAAAAGTTGTTTTCACATCCATCTGATGTAACTTCCACTTCATCGTGGCTGCAAGTTCCATGATGGTTCTAATTGAAGTGTACCTTGATACAGGAGAAAATGTTTCTTCATAATCGATTCCTTCCTTTTGAAAGAATCCACGAGGCACAATACTTCTACCTTGTATATCCATTTATTTCATCTTTTCTAGGTCACTGGATACCAAGATCTTGAACTCTGTTGCAAGTTCTCTCTTGCACCCATCTATGAGATTCTCATCTTCAACCTTGTAGAAAAGGTTGATGTCTCATCACTCTAGGTGATCATTGATCTCATCATTCTATCCATGGGTGACTTCTGAGCTCATACAAAGTCTTCTTCATTCTGCATACATGTGGTTCTCTGAGTCCTGGAGGTTGCTTGATATCTTCTTCTACTTTGATTACACCACAAGTCTGGCTACTAGAGAAACATCTCGTCATAGTCAACTTCCTCTACCATTAGAGGAAATTTGGGTAAAAAATGGGCCTCCTAAGGAAAATAATAAAATAATAGTAGAGAGAGAGTAAAAAAACTACTTTTTTGGATCGTATTTTCAACATATCTCCTTGTAGGTTTACTCAAATTTCAAGCAAGAGGACTCGTTGGATGCATAATTAAATTATTCATCTAATGAGTACCCATGTTGCATACTTTTAACAACATACACACCATGAAAGATTGAAAATACATTAAAAAACGTGTTTGTAGTGAGAGAAAACGCGTTTTTTAATGTATTTTTGATTTTTCATGGTGTGGATGTTGTTAAAAGTATGCAATATGGGTACTCGTTGGATGCATAATTTAATTATGCATCCAACAAATCCTCCCGCTTGAAATTTGAGTAAACCTACAAGGAGATAAGTTGAAAATACGATCTAAAAAAGTAGTTTTTATTTTTTCCCTCCAATATTTTTAGGTGCTCCCTTTTTGAATTTTAAAGCATTTTGATTGGCTAATACATGATGACATAAAAATTGTATTGTTTTTGGAAGGCCTATTTTAAATTGAAATTTCCTCTAATGTTGATTTTATAAGTCTTGTTTATAGTTGAACCATCGTCACTTGTTCTACGGAACAAGTCTTGTTATGGAGAAAAAATTCCTATGTCTTGGGGTAGACCACAACAGATAGATGACTACCAGAAATCAACTCAATTCCCAATGCATGCTATATAAATGTAAATGCTAAGATGTGGAATAAAAGACCAACCTTCAACCGGACGTTTGATGTAGATCCCTGTTGATCTTTCAAATCTCTACACTTGAACCTGCAACTTAGTCTCAACAATAAAGACAAGCAAGTGCATATGATATATGAAATATGTTAGCATAAACAATAGTATAGTCCATGATAAGCAAATGTTACCCAATTATATTTAAACAACCATTCACAAGATCAATTGGATGAGAAAATGAGTGTTTCTATTGAATTGAACAATAAGTACATGATACAACCTCTTACTGGCAACTCATATGAACCAAGAACTAGGTCCCTCCACTTGTGCCTCCACCACTTCAATCCCCCATGCAATGGAAAAATCACTAGTAAAGGAATGAGTCCTTCACAAGATATGGAAGACTTTGGTAGGTGAACATAAAGGGTTAACAACAACTAGGATCAATGGATGTAGACTCAAGATATGGAAAAAAATCCAATAGAATTTCGATGCTCTCTCCTTCCATGCACCATAAGAGCTCAATATATAACCCTCCAAAGGTAGGTGAAAGGTTGAATCGAGTCATTTCGGGATACATGGAAGGCCAAAGGTCACAATAACTGCTTTTTGGAGTGAAAAAATAGAGTTTTTACTGTTATTTACCAATTAACTCGATGTACGTGGGCTATAGTGGTAAAGCCTGCGTATGCACGAGTTGCAGTGAAGTAGCTCGCGTACAGGAACAAAATAGGAAAACAAGGATTCATGGAGGACAAAAAGTGGTTATGAGTCAATCAAACAAAATAATGGAGGCCAATGACTGCTAATGCTCACAAGGTGGCAAAATACGCTGTAACAGATGCCCCCTAATGTGTGAGGTCAGAGAAGGTACTACGATGGCCAAAATACATTATAAATATTAGAAGTGGATTGATGGAGACACAAATGGAAGGAGTATCCCACTCATCATAATACATTGATATCTCTGAATACATATCGGCACAATAAATAGCAATCTGATACAATGGCTATGAATATGAAACATATAGTGAATACATGTCATAAGCGGTCATATCCATGACCCAATAAAGTAAGATGTGGTCTCCTTCTGAAGAGGAAACAACTGATGCAAACTGAAGGTACAAACTGCTAATGTATGATACTGATCTCTCATAAGTATAATCACAATCGCTAGTAGCATACTGAATTCCACGGAGTCTGGGATCTTCTACACAATTCATCTACGGTGCATGCCCTATCAAGCGAATAAAGGTGTTAATTTCGAACTTGATGTGGCATCGTCTGATTACCGGTCATTGATGTATATCGTTAACAAATGCAAGATAACCCACCAATAATGAAAATGGGCATCAAGGCACAAAGTACATTCAACAAGTGTGAATATAGGTGTTGAGGTTGAACACTTGTTGAATCCATCAAAAAGGGGACATTGATGAATTCCCAATCTGTCGATGGCGAGAGAATCTACCATTAATGACTACAAGCCTCAAGGTACTCAACAGACTCTAAGTCTCGATTCCAGAATAAATGAGTTGGATTCGACGGAATGAAACTCGTTGGAAGGAGGGCATTAATGAATACCCCATCAACCAGCACAAGGTAACATCTACATTGGAAAATTTGGAAGAACTCAGACTAACAGATCAAACTGTATGGGATGGCCAACATGAAATAGTCAAGAGATATGAGGAGTGGGCAAATCTGGTTTCAATACTTCCTTTGAACAAGAGCATGAGCAAATGGATAGAATCAGGCAACATAGACTCAAGTACTAGATGATAATAATACTTTGGGATGCAAGAGGCATCAACAAAGGATCAATAATGACTGGAAGCTTAATCAGTTGGTGGAGTAAAATTTGAGAAATGAGTACAGCTCCTAAGGTCCTACTAATGTCCTGACTCGTAATGAATGGAGTGGAGATGAATGCTGTGTTCAAAGGTGACACAACATCTGCCAATAAGAGGTAGTAAATATTTTCCCGTCCGGATTTTTCAATTATATGATTTTTTTTTTGGTCTTTTTCATATTAGGAAAGCTTGAAAAAGAATAAAATTCCTTATGATACAAAAGTGAGGGAACGAGTGTCAAGTCCAAGCAAACTAGTTCCAAGTAGTGGAACATACCTATGATCAATGCAAGGAAGCGTGTGCAAGATGTGGACACTCAGGGGGGTGTTCCCTCAGGGTAAAGGGTGATCAAGCTGTGAAAGATAATTGAAGGCTCTGCTTGGTTCGGAATGTAAAGTGCTCAGACACATGGCTAATAACTGCAAAAAGAGGGAGTCGACACAAGGCTCAAAGGCAAGCAGGATGATGCAATGCATTCACAACTCGATCTAAATGGGGACTCCTCATGGGAGATGGCCAGAATAAAATGAAGTAGAGTATGAGTCTTCATCACAATGTCATGGCATGACTACAAAGGAAACCCAATCCTAAGGAGAAACAACGGCATGGGCGCCAAAAGGCATAAAAGGATCTAACTATGGCACTCATCGTCGGACAACCCCTATCGCCAAATAACGACACTTCTAAAGCAACATAGAGGTTCCGTGTCAGTTAAAAGTGGGGTCGCACCTAAGTTTAATGACAATGGTCATAAGGTCGATGCAAAAATGCAAGTGAAATGACATCCTAGCCTATATTCCAGGTGTAGAAAATACCTGCCGAAGGCGTCAAATGGTTCAAAAATCCACTCTCGTTGAAAAAAACTACTCAAAAAGGCACTTTATAACAACATATTGGTCCAAAATAGCTCAAAAAAGGCAAAAACTATAGAGAAGTGGGTTTGAAAATTTATAAATAATAAAAAAATTACTTTTACCACATCATTTTCATTTTTCACCCTACATAGTTCTTTTGGTTAGTTTTTACCTCCGATCTTCAATCGTCGATTCCGGGAGCTACGAGCGTTGGAATCACGAGCCGTTCGGATCAGGTTGGTGCTCTCATCTTCCTCTTCAATTTCATATTTTTTAATTTTGTTTTTAATGGTAAATTTTTTATCTTTTCAAAGAACTAAACCTATTCGAAACTATACGCGGGCTATAACTTTATGGGTCGCGTGGAGGGATGCTTGTACACGGTCAATGTAAGTGTTGACCACATATACGCATGACTGTATACACATTAGTCTACGTACATCACCGTGGGTGATGTTTTTTAAACATATGGGCACTAAAAAGATTCAATTCTTTGCTTCCAGGATGGTTCTGGAATGGAGAGAGTGAGAGCATGATGTTATCGATCAGCGTGTTCGCAAAGACTTGGCCACTCAACAAGCATTGCAAGCTTGTGGGTTATACAAATTATGGAGCATCGGGGGTTTGAGGGCCCAAAACCGATTTCTCAACACGTTGGTCAACTATGGGGATGCCAAAGCACATCATTTTGATCTAGATGGGCAACCACTTCCATTGGAAGTGGAACATATATACTTCATCACCTGATTGTCCCGCTGAGGGGAGGTGGCGAGTCTTAGGTCTCGCAACGTGGGGGGAGGAATCACTGTCAGTGATTACATTGATAGGTACTGTATTTTTGGCACCCAGAAGGTGGGTATCCATATCCCAATAGAGGTTATAGAGAGCCTAAGCATGAATATCATAGTCCTCACTCTCGGGAGGATTGTAGGATCGACTTCACTTCATCAGGCTTCAAGGTCATTGATACTCTATGCGGCCCAAAGTATTAGACCGATGGTATATGATTGGTGCACAACACTGCTGGGTACTATGAAGACCCAGCTGACAGAGTGCAAACTAGGGGGGCAAAAAACTTCAGTTTTGGTAGTATTATGTGCAACTTTTTCATTGAGAGGGTGTCAAGTTTGAGTCCAAGGATTGAAGTCCCTCCGCATAGTCTCCGAGATCCTACCCAGACCCGGTGGGAAGAGATATTGACACAATAGGGGGGTGGCTAACAGGCTTCCCCATATTCTGATGAGTTATTCCACTGCTGGCACCGACAGGTGATTGCCATCGACGACTACCCATATGATGGGATAGACTTCATAGGGGACCGAGACATGCTGCTCCCACCAGGGGCTGCATTGGGGGACATAGGTTTGACTACTCTTTTTAAGTTTTCGTGTATTAAATTTTTGGATTTTTGATTTAAGTGAAAGAAAAAATATTTTTGGTGTGGTATCATATATTGATGTGTGACTATTTTCTCGTAGATATGGGTTCGCGAAGACATTAGGGTTTCCCATGACACTGCCGTAGAGGTAGGGGAGGTGAGGTAGTAGGTGCATCGACAGAGCACACATTAGAGACTGTGCGGGTCAACCTGACTCGTATGACTACCCAGGTACCAGTGATCGAGGTAGAGTGTCTCCCAGAGGATATGCAGAGACATGTGGTTGGGGTACCAGGTACATGGGTGTGGTTGCTTTGGCGTATAGCTAATGTTGTACACTACTACATGCAGGCCCATCCAACCCAAGAGGCCAGGTCTCCCTGCAGGGCTTAGATTCCATGGGGTATCACTATTTTAGTATCGGATTGTATATTTGAGAGATACGGGATCTAGTTTTTTATTATGACACCACTTTTGGACATATTATTAATGAAAAAGCTATGATTTTCCAGCTCTACTATTATGTATGTACAAATGTATGAATGAATGTTTATTTGTGTGATTCTTTTATTGATGTGACAAATTCCAATCTAGGACATAATTAGCATATGCATTAGTTACATGATTAAAACGTCTCAGAACATGAATGTATGTAATGAAAACAAAATGACGCTCCAAGGGTCTTACCCTTAAGAACCTCCTTACTAACATAGGATCCCTCACATGGTAATGGGCATTCAACCGAGACACAACTAGTTGTGAATCTAGACGGACTTCTAAAGACTGGATACCATGTGAAATGGCATCACGAAGTAGCTCGACAACAACACTGTACTCAGCCACATTGTTGGATGTAGGACTGAGACAAGCACCTCCTGAAGACACAATCAGATGGTTGGGTGAGTAAATAACCCATGTAGCAAAAGCTAGTCTATGCATATGAAGGCTAGCCCCATCCACGAATCCTAAGAACAATAGAGATTCCGCTGACATCTGTCAACCAAACAGAAGCAAATCAACAGACCCGAAAAAACAAAATAAATCTAAACTATGTATAGAAAAAACCTATACAATAGTATACAAAAGTATCGCTCGAGCTAGAAGCTCAAGCATAATATCACTTGAGGTAGAGCCCATTTTTAGGCTCCTTGAAGGAATTCCCTTCGTAATCCTCCACCTCAGAGGATCCTTTCTCGAGGACACGCTTCACTATGTAAGGGACGTGCCTCATTGGGTTGAACTTTCCTGCCCCCAGGGGTTCCTTAGCTTGGTCATAAAGAAGGACCAAGTCACCTTCAACATATTGCTGGGGACGGACAGACCTATCATATTCAACCTTAACACGACGTTTGTTGGCAACAATTGCTACAGAGGCATCTCGACACTACTCGTTAAGTTGCTTGAGTTAGACTAAACGTTTCTATACTTCTGAAGTGTCAGGTAGGATCTCTATAGCTAGTTTCAAGGAGGGGACTTTGCATTCAATCAGTAAGATAGACTCCACACCATGACCTAACTAAAATGGTGAGAAATCGGTGGAAGTCTTTACTGTGGTTCGATATGCCCACAAAGTAGGATACAACATAATATGCCAATTACTCTTGCATTGTTGGATGGTCCTTTGAAGATTGGACTTAAGGGACTTATTTACTGCCTCGACCTAGCCATTCGCTTGGGGATAATAAGAAGATGAGTGATCTTTTCGAAACCCAATCTTGAGTAACAATTTCTCCATCATATTGTTTTGAAATTGACTGCCATGGTCAGTGACAATATCCTTCGGGATACCGAATCGAGCTATAATTTGATTGAATATGAAGTGAGTGCAGTTGCACCAAATGTTTGGGATGGCCTCAGCCCATTTGGTGAAGTAATCAATGGCCACTATGATGTGATGATTCCCCCCAACCGAAGTTGGGTTGCAATCCATAAAATAAATCCCTCACTTGGTGAAGGGACCGATGGTGACGACCGGATGTTAAGGAGCAGGATGCAAGCACATGTTCCGAACAAACACCTGGCAAGGGTGACATATCTTCACAGCATTTACACAATCTTTGAATATCGTAGGCCAAAAATAGCCTGCTCGCAAAATACATTGGGCTGTCGCAAGCCTGGATAAGTTACCACCACACGCTCCACTATGGAAGTCATTAACTACTAGCTACGCTTCTTCATGAGTTAAGCAACGATGTAGGATAGAGTCTTTTCATCGATGATACAAAGTTTCACCCACAATGACATAGTATTTGGCGTGATGTATCACACATCATTGCTCATCTTGAGAATAATATGAAGGGAACTTCAGAGTTTAGAGATATATAATAATGTCTCCATACCAAGGGACCATTGACGAGATAAGAAATAAATGTTCATCCACAAATGAGTCTTCATGGACTACTTCCCATCAAGTCTCAAAAAATATGACATAAGCTCCGCAAAAACCAACGATTTCACCGACTTCGCCGAATCAAAATCAAGATCAAACTCCTGAAGAATGACAATCCATTTATTATATTTTCCCCCAATTAGGCGTCGTGAGAGCAAGAACTGAAATGGATTGGCATGCACGATAACTATGGTTTTCCTAAGAAAAATATAATGTCGTAATCGTTGGGATGCATGAACAGTTTTAGAGGCCAATTTCTCAACGTTAGAATATCTCATTTCAGCATCTATGAGGTTTCGACTAAGATAATAGACAACATGCTCTTGAAGCACATCATCCACCTGAAATAAGACCATACCAATCGTCTCTTGAGATGCGACCACATAAAGCAAAAAATATCTTGCAAAGTCGGGTGGACTAAGAAGAGGGGCCAATACCAAGGCTTTCTTTAAAGTGTCGAAAGACTGTTGGGCTCGCTCATCCCAGATAAAAGGAGTGTCCTTCATCAATAATCATGCTAAACCCTTAGTAAGATTGGCATAGTTCATGATAAAACAACGTAAGAAAGTGGCTCTCCCTTGGAGGCTCTGAAGTTGAATCAAATTACGCGGGGGAGGCAACTGAAGTATTGCCTCAACCTTTAAAGGATCGACACTAATACCCTCTTTTGAGACCACAAACCCTAGAAGGTGACCAGTTTTCACGACAAAGATGCACTTGTTAGGGTTCAACCAAATCTTATAACACTGACATCTTTTAAAAATAAGGTGGAGGTGACTCGGGTGATCAACTCTCTTATGAGAGTGACCAATAAGATCATCCAGATAAGCCTCCACTATGCACTTAAGGTCATGAAAGGCATAGTTCATGGCCTGCTGAAAAGTAGCTCCAGTGTTTTTAAGGCTGGAAGGTATTTTCCGATATGCAAAGGTACCCCAAGGACATATAAATGCGGTCTTATGTTGATCCTCGGGTTTAATTTGGATCTGATTGTAACCTGAAAAACCGTCCATGAATGAAAACACTTCGCTCCCTGCACACGCATCCAAGATTTGGTCTATGAATGGAGTGGGAAAGTTATCTTTAGGACATTCTCGGTTCAAATCTTGAAAATCGGCACACACTCGAATGGTTCCCTACTTCTTATCCATATTAACAGGGTTAGATACCCATTCGGTAAGGGGAGCTAGGTAGTTGAAACTAGCTTTGAGTAGTTTCTCTACTTCTGCCTTAATAGTTGCTACCTTCCTAGAATTCATAGCGCAAAGACGTTGTCGAAAAGGATTAACATTTGGGTAAGTCTTAAATTCATGCTCGAAAATACTAGGGTCTATACCCGACATCTCCTCATACAACTAGGCGAAAACATCCTGAAATTATTTGAATAAATCGATGTAAATGCGGATCTCCTCAGTAGAACAATTGGCACCGATGTACACGTTTTCAATCTTTCTGGGAGTGGGAGAAATGTTGATCGTAATGGTTGGGGAAATGTTAGCCATATTCCCCTCCGCATAAATACCATGAGAATCCAAAGGAGCCACATGGTGACCAAATTTCTCTGCAAGATTCGACCGAAACTCCTCCCACTCAATAAGATCAAGGTCGGGAAGAAAATAAGATCGATGATGGAGATATTCCCAAGGCTTATCACCACCATACATGGCCTCTATAATATCTTCATCCGAAGGAAAAGTACCATCAAGGGAGTCATGCGAGCAAGATGAGTCGACTGCACATGCGGGCAACATAACAAGATCTTCTTCTTCTGTCCGTGAAAAGGAGAGATCCAGTTCTGTAGTGTCTTGTTGAATATCATGATAAGCAAGCTCGACTGTAGACAAGGGAATATCCATCCCGATGTGTGAAACATCTCTAGACGAGGAACTCGTGGAAGGTACATTCTACGGATCACTAAAATACGATGTCCGGAATGGTACATTATGTAATGAGGACGGAGCACTATCAGAGATGGATCCTATAAAGAATATTGGTGCAACAAAGTCGAAAGATCCCATCAAAGAGGAATACAATCCTACACCAATATTCCCAGTTTCCGACTGAGAAATTTCAATCTGAGGAACTACAGTTCCTGGTGATGTTGCAGTACTGGAACTACTGAAATCTAGTTGATCAACAGTCACAATCTTGCCTTTGTGGGGAAAGAAAATAAATATGAAAACAGAGGACACGATCACTCTCATAGCATAGATCCAATTTCGACCTAGTAAAATGTTGTAGTAGATGGACACATCAACCACCTCGACTTCTATTGGCACGGTCTTCCCACCCAAGTGGACCTCAAGGGAGGAAATAATACCATGTGGCCTGAATGAATGACTATCGAATGCAGTAAGCATGGTCATATATTTCGACAATGGAAGGGATCCTAGAGCCTTCCAACAAGATAACTACATTACTGAAGTGGAAGCACCTTCGTCAACCACAATACGCTTAACGACCTTTTGTAGGCACCTGACATGGACTTGGAAAGCCACATGATAGTGAAACCAAGGCTGAACATCAGTAGTGTCGAACTTGATAATATTAGGGATACATTGATCCTGGACTCCCAAAGCACATAAAAGGGAAGTCCTTTGTGAAGGAAAATCCTAGAGAACCTCGAGAGCCGACATAGCACACAGAGCCTGGCCCAGATCTTCCACAATTGAGTAGTTTTGGGCAGCTCGGGCATTGGGATTGTGCGCCAAACGCTTGAGAACACCTTTCGGTATTCACGGCATAGAATTGGGATTCTCTATATGCAATGGAGTCTCAAGTGGAGGGGGCTCATTCCCCAACGAAGGTTGTGGAGCTCCATAATCATGTGAGCGAGTAGCAAGACTAACCTCCGATTTCACCATGTTAACGCATCCAAAACCACCAACATGGGTAGAGGACATCGAAGTTTCATTAGTCCCATTACCGATGAAGGAAGCACCCGAAGTCATATTTTGATGACGAGGAAGGGGATCCTTCAACACAGTTGGGCTCTGTGCAATATGCTTCAATGCTTCCTCGATGCAAGGACACAAATGTGTAAGGTGGTTTTCCGTGCAAAATTTACAAGGAAACTTCACTTTATGTCTAGGTTTGCGGTCCCCACCAGTATTTCCGCCATCCCGAGGAGGGTTAGTGCTCTCTTTCTTAGGGTTATTGTTTCTATTGTTCCCACCCCTACGATTATTTTTCCCCTTCTTCTTCCCACCAGGTTGTTGGTTACCCGATGGGTTCACCAATTGTATAGAGTGAACATCGGACGAGGCGTGAGCCTATCCAAGGGTAGATTGGCTAATAGAAAAATTGTGCATCTGATTCGTAACCAAGTCTATGGGATGAGTACTTGTGGAACCAACAATTCCATCGGCATGCGGTTCAGGAACGGGCTTGTGCTCATGTCTTGATCTTGACACGTCAGGTATAATGTCAAACAATATTCCATATTGAGCATAGACTAGGTCTAGTTGCCGAGCCTTAAAAATAGCTTGTTCCTCAGTCATAATACCGGACAACGAAACGTCCTTCTAAACGTAAGGGAGCAAAGATTTAAGGAACCATTCCAACATAAATTTTAGAGGAATGTTGGCTTTCACTAGCCTGTTCTGCCGGTGCCACTCTTGAATATGATCAGATATATGTGTGGCTTTGTCCTGATGGAAGGTGGATAAAATCTCGGAACTAATATCATAACAAACCGACAACTGAAAGTGATCTAGGAAAACCAAAGCTAAATCATTGAAACCCCTATATGTGCCCCCAGGAAACTCGACATACCATTTTGCAGCTACCCCCGTGAGGGTGCGTTGAAATAGCCTCAAACGAATAGAACCGTGGCTCAAGGAATTCGAGGAGCACCATAAATGGAAAGTGGTGACATGATCACCTGGATCCTCACCCTTCTTCCCCTCAAAATTTGGAACGTTGGAAGGGAGCTTGGTGGGGAATGGGGGCCATGAAGGATCATGACACACCAGATCGTTCATGAGCTTTGAAAGATCGGATACATTTAACCTAACAAGAAACAAGAGGTTATGTTGTAAAGCTTGAATATAAGCTCCCAAAAGAGACTAAATCTACGAAGGTGAGATTGTGTTCATTGTAGCTAACACCTGAGGTGCTGATGAACTCTGATATAAACTATGACCATGACCATAAGGATGGTAACCTCCTCCAAAATGGCCCATGTTAGAATACACAGGCACGTGCATAGCAGGGATTCCATAGGAAGGAGTGGGATAATAGTTAGGACCGATTGAAAAGCCATAATAATGACCTCCATAAGAATGGGGTCCCATATAATGACTCGAGGAAGGAAAACTAGACGAGTGAGGGCCGTATGAAAACGGTATGTTCCCACTCACTGGAATCGACGAACTAGAGACAGGAGGAGGATTCAGAATCATATAAGCGTTTGAGGACACATGCATAGAGGCATGCGAGTTAAAATATGGAATTTAATTCGTAGATCGGATACCTATCATGAAAAATCCACTCGAAAATGGGTTCACACTAACACTAGGGGTTGACGAAGGAGGTGGTCCTCCACCAACACTCGGAAAATATGGAGGTATGTGACCATTCCCAAACTAATGAGCGGTGTAAGGGGAATGGTTCCCCCAACACCAATACTAGAGCTAGCATGAATACTAGACATAATGGAAGTAACAACTGACATAAAACCTGAAATACCCAAAGAAAAAGGGTTTGAGGTCGTAGGGACGGATGTAGAACCGAAACTTGGCATCCCCAAGGATAAACCATACAAATAACCTGATGACCATGTTTCATCAAAAGGGTTCATGCTCGTGGGCTGGGATGTTCCAGACCCAGGAGGAGTGTTGTGTGATGAACATCCTCCCCATCCATCTCTAGGAGTGGATGGAGGGGATTTCCTCGTGGTTCCACCAGACGGAGTCACGGGGATTCCCATCATGCCAGATGCAGAACTCATAATGGAATATCTCGGAAGCTCGTGAGATGCAAATAAAGGACCAGTGGTAGTCCTCCGATGTCTCTTGCGAAGAGACTGTGACAGATCGCTAGCTAATAAACCAACCAACCGACGAGATCGACGAAGAGGCAGATCTCGATCCAAAATGACTTCAAAAATTCAGCAAATAAATGTCTCCTAATGGCCTACTAGATCATCACAGAGCACACACCTAAAAGAAACTACAGCCAAATGCAAACAACGGGACTGGCTCAAGGGATCTCCCGACACTACAGCCGATATGTCTCGCCTAGGAGAGGCTTGAGACTCCCAAACTATAACTGGAGGTAACAAAATCAGTTATAAGGGCCCTCAGTCTTCACTATGCGAACACAACTGTGCTTTCTGATCTCTATCTGACTCAGGACACTAATAGAATAACCGCTGCAAGTACCCTACGTGATACCTAGATTAAGCAACTATGGCCACCACATATAACCAATGCTCAAACGAACAGTCGTAGGTGGGATCCGTCGTATGGGAAGGGTAGCTAAGACCGAAACTCAAGAGGTTCAAATCCCCCAAGAATCCCCAGGTATGAACAAATCCTGGAAATATCTCCCACGTTTAGGAAGTATTGGAGGGCTATCTCCACAACTGATCTCCCGTGACCTCATGCTTAACTCTGGTTTGAGTAGAGCGTCATGAGAACACTGATGTATACCATGGGTTTCACCACTCTCTGGTCAGACACATAATGTTTGTTTAATAGTCTTGGATTGTTAACTCACAGTGATCTATTCCAAGACTCTAAACCTATACTAGTTGGTGCACCCTAACAAAGAAAATGTTATAATCACTTCTTTAGTTAAGCATTAATTTTAATGGTTGTGATTACTCAAAGGATATGGTTGTGAAACTAATGGTGTGAATAGACTCAATAAATGCACATCCAAAAAACACTAGACTCTTCTATCAATGGGAAAAATATGCCACTAAATGACAATCAAACAAATGTTTCGTTTTCAGAAATAAAAATGCAATCTCTTTATAATTTCATGCACAAGCAAGCCCTAATGAAAGCACAAGCACTCTAATGCAAAATGCAGACACATAAAGCATTTTTTTTTTTTGTATTTTCACTATAAATGAAATGAAAATGCAAACAATGTTTTTGTATTTTTCAATATAAATGAATGAAAAATGCAAGTAGAATCAACACTTTTCATAAAAGAATGCAGAGCATGCAAAGTAGACAACCCAAGAAACTCCAAAAAGCAAGACCCAACTAAGCTAATGAGCTATAAAAAGAAAAAATGGTTGAAAACCAAATTCTCAAAAATATAAAGATAGAGGATTTTCTAGTCAGTAAAAGGGCATGGAACAGTTAGAATATAGGCCTAATAAGACTCAGGAAGACCCAGAACTCACCCCAAAACAACCAAAGATCACAAACCAGACAATCCCGGAGTTGTACGCAACTGTTCACAAAACAATAACGCATATACATAGGTTATTGTACTAACACTAGCGGGTACATGGGAGCTAACCAAGGTTGAATCACGTATAGGGGAGAGTAGATGGACCAAAAATGAATCAAAAGACCAAGAAAAATCAATATTTTCTATGTAGACCCTAACAACCAATCAACGACACCGAAATTGACAGAACATAAACTCAAAATAAGGAAAAATGCCCCAAATCCCCAAAATGGAGGTTCCTCTTGAGTGGAGTCGCCATTTATGTTACGAAGAAAAAATTCCTATGGCTTGGGGTAGACCACAACAGACAGATGACTACCAGAAATCAACTCAATTCCCAATGCATGCTATATAAATGTAAATGCTAAGATATGGAATAAAATACCAACCTTCAACCGGATGTTTGATGTAGATCCTCGTTGAGATTTCAAATCTCTACACTTGAACCTACAACTTAGTCTCAACAATAAACACAAGCAAGTGCATATGATATATGAAAGATGTTAGCATAAACAATAGCATAGTCCATGATATAATAAGCAAATGTTACCCAATTATATTTAAACAACCATTAACAAGATCAATTGGACGAGAAAATGAGTGTTTCTATTAAATTGAACAAGAAGTACATGATACAACCTCTTCTCGAAAACTCATCTGAACCAAGAACTAGGTCCCTCTGTTAAGATCCTAGTGGGTGGCCTTCACTAACACCTCGAGGTTTTGGTGTAACGGTTCGTATCATTTGGTATCAGAGCCTCCACCCAGGTTCAAGTCACAGAGCGGGTGGAAACGTCGGCATTGCAGTGTTCGCACGGGGCTCGAACGGCGCAAAGGGGACACCACCGTACTGGCGCACATCCAGCCCAGAGTCTGGATTGCGGAGCGTGGTGGGATGTTAAGATCCTAGTGGGCGGCCTTCACTAACACCTCGAGGTTTTGGTGTAACGGTTAGTGAAGGCCGCCCACTAGGATCTTAACATCCCACCACGCTCTGCAGTCCAGACTCTGGGCTGGATGTGCGCCCGTACGGTGGTTTCCCCTTTGCACCGTACGAGCCCCGTGCGAACACTGCAATGCCGACGTTTCCACCCACTTTGTGACTTGAACCTAGGTGGAGGCTCTGATACCAAATGATACGAACCGTTACACCAAAACCTCTAGGTGTTAGTGAAGGTCTCCCACTAGGATCTTAACACCCTCCACTTGTGCCTCCGCCACTTCAATCCCCCATGCAATGGAAAACTCATGATTAAAGGAATGAGTCCTTCACAAGATATGGAATATTTTGGTAGGTGAACATAAAGGGTTCACAACAACTAGGATCAATGTATGTAGACTCAAGCTATGGAAAAATATCCAATAGAGTTTCGATGCTCTCTCCTTCCTCTCCTTCCATGCACCATAATAGCTCAATATATAACTCTCCAAAATTTGGTGAAAGGTCGAATCGAGTCGTGTCGGGATACATGAAGGGCCAAAGGTCACAATGGCTGCTTTTTGGAGTGAAAAAATAGAGTTTTTACTGTTATTTACCAATTATCTCGATGTATGTGGGCTATAGTGGTACAACCCGCATATGCGCGATTTGCAGTGAAGCAACTCACGTATAGGAACAAAATAGGGAAACAAGGGTTCCTGGAGGACAAAACGTGGTTCTAATTCAATCAAATGAATAATGGAGGCCAATGAGTGCTAATGCTCATAAGGTGGAAAAATACAATTGTAACAAGTCTCATCATTCTTCATTTTTAGGGGATCGTGTACGATACTTCCTACAAGTCAAATTTAGTAGCATGGTTAAAAAAAATTCATAGTTTCCAAAACATATGCATAAAACATAAGTCACACTATCATAATGCTAACATAACATTCATCCACATCCTACATTCATATGGTAACTTTCTAGATGCCTTCCATCTCAACCATAACATTATTAAGAGCATGCACTACTCCCAATATGTCATCAAAGCGGTTTCACTCTAGATAACTAGCAATGGAATGTTGTATAGCACCATAGGCTACTTACCCATCACATGCTTATCACTGTAAACATTCTAACATGCATAACACACATCCTAAATAAATGTGTACACAACTGAACACTATTATTTAAACAATTTGATGAAATGACAATTCAAATACTTATCTTTGTTTGTTTGGTAGGATCTCTTTTGATCCTAGTCTCCTTGCAGGGATTACTAGAATGTATGATGGCGAACTCTACTCCATCATCAGAGTTCCTTAATCAAGCTTGAGAGAGTGCTTTGAAGCACCACTATTACAAGACATAATCTTCGATTTCTTCCTTTGGTAGCTTCCTGGGAGGTCCTTCTTCTTCTTCTTCTTCTTCTTCTTCTTCATCTTCTTCTTCTTCTTCTTCTTCTTCTTCATCTTCTTCTTCATCTTTGACAAAATGAGCATGATGTCTTTTTTTGCTCTTCTTCTTACATTCTTCTTTTCTTTCTAGACAATCTTTGGCAATATGTCCCATCTTATCACATCGGAAACCTTGATAAGAAGAGAAGTCTCTTCGCTTGTAGTTTCCCTTCTTATACTTTTGAAAATTCTTAGGAGGATGAAATTCTTTATGATTTTCCTTCTTGAAATGAGGTTTTCCCTTTCCTCTCTTAGTATGGATGGCTAGAGCTTGATCATCATCTCTGAGTAGTGCTTCTTGATTTGCCACTCTAGCCTCCTCTTGGATACATTCTTCACATACAACTTCAAATAGTAGACTTTCCTTTCTTGCACACATTGTCTGGATAAAAGAGTCCCAAGGTCTAGTAAGACCATTGAGAGAAATCATCACAAGTTCATCTTCGTCAAGCTTATCTCCAATTTCTTCTAGTTTTTCTTTGAATTGAGAAACCCTAGTAAAGTAATCTTGGATAGATTCACCTGGATTCATCTTCGTGCTTTTGAGCTGGGTTTTCAAATTCATCTTTCGATTGGTGCTCTTTCCTTCATACATCCTTGATAGGGCATCAAACATTTGCTTTGGGGTTTTCTTGGAGGACACTTGTGGAATAAAATGATCCTTGATGGAATCTGCTATGATCCTCTTGGCTCTAATCATATCCTTCTTATGCTTTTCCTTAGCTTCAGCTTCTGCGTGTTCCGGTACAAATTCTTTAATAAACTTGAAAGATAATTCTCTTCTAGAATGAGTCCAATCCTATACTTCCAAGCACATAAGTTCTCTATGCCTTCCAACTTGTCATCAAGCTTAGTGCTTGGGGCCATCTTATCTCGAAGAGCAGAGTATAACCAAAAATTAAATTTTCTCAAAATTGAAACTGAACTCACCAATATATGCGCTTGACTGAGGCAAGTATGCTGGTACACTTGGTTTCTGAAGATTCCCAAATTTCACCCTTGAAAATTTACTTGCGAAATTTTGATCTGTAGTTTTCTGGATTTCTCTGGTTTTCTGGTTTTTCTGGTCCAAAATCAAACTAGGGTTTGAATTTTCGGGAGTTTCACCCACTGAAAAAATTTGATCTTGGTGCAAAAATTTTGATCTTGGAGAAGCGCACTTCCATATGCCAATTGCACTAAAAAATTTCACTTCCATAAGAAGCCCTATTTTTTTCACTTAGGGAAGAGAGAGAGAGTTTTACCTTGTGAAATTTTCTCTTTTTAGGCTAGCTCTCATACCATGTTAATATTATATGCTACTATAGACTAGATTCAAACTTCATTTTCATTCAATACATTATTCATAATATCAACATAATAAGGATCTCTGAAAGATACACAATAACAATGCACAGAACAATATACCCTGGGAAACTCTTAAGGGGAAGAAAACCCAACAAGAACTTCCTCAATATAGATGATCAAAGTGCAATGCCCAAAATAGGTCTCACAAATAAGAGAGACAAACCCAAACTCTAGACCCAAGCCAATCCTCCTCCTCCTTCGCATATATATCTCTCTTTCCTCTAATACGAATTGCACAAGTGAGTGATGGTACAAATGAGAGGAACTCACTCTCTATTTATAATTTATCTTTTACTTGAATTTTTTCCCAGCTAGGTTGGCCTCACTGTAACTAACTGGGCCGACCTCTCCTAGAAAGACTCAAATAATATCATCTTACATTCTTTAGGGTACTAACGACCTGACTTACAATGGAGGCTTTACCTCATGAATTTTTGTTGGTTGTGGAGCCTGATCTTACAGTCTCATAGATGATGTTGTTTTAGTCGTGTTGTACCCTAGGTTTGGTTATGTTCCTGCCACGCGCAACAGGGGGTCAATGGTTTTGGGTAGCCCGTGGTATTTTTCCATGGTATTTCCCCTATTAAAGGAAGACATTGTAATACGGCTATGTATTGTATTGTATTGTAGCATTGTAAATATCTGTGAGATCGTGTAAGAGAGACTGAGAGAGAGTGAAGAGGAAGTTGCAGCGGATGTGTTGCGGGTTGTATCCCTTCATTTGCTGGATGGTATAATAATAAGGACTGACAATTTCTGTGTGGACGTAGCCCATCTTGGGTGAGCCACGTTATATTGGTGTCTCTCTTGTAATGTGTTTGTGTGATTTATATTTGCATCTTGTTTATTGTTATTGCTTTGATCCTGTTTTTCTAACAATTGGTATCAGAGCCAAAGGTCTATTTGGAAGATAAACTCGTAGGAAACTAGGGTTTCTGGTTCGAGTGGGAGCAATAGTGGAAGAAGGAAAGTTTAAGGTCGAGAAGTTTAATGGCCAAAAATACCAGTTATGGGAGATGCAAATGGAGGACTATATGTACCAGCAGGATCTATTCCTGCCATTAGGAGGAAAATCAAAACAACCTACGACTATGAAGGATGAAGAATGGGAGGTTCTTGACAGAAAGGCATTGGGAACAATATGGTTGTCCTTGGATTCGTTGGTGGCTTTAAATATCTCAAAATAAAATACCATAGAGGGTTTGATGAGTGCATTGGATAAGTTATATGAAAAACCCTTGGCCTCCAATAAGGTATTTCTAATGAAGCATTTATTTAATATGAAGATGTCAGAAGGTGGATCTTTTGCTTATCATTTAAATGAATTTAATACGGTTACAAATCAACTAACTTCTGTAAGTGTGAACTTTGATGATGAGGTTAGGGCTCTTCTAATATTGTGTTCATTGCCAGAAAGCTGGAACAACTTGGTCACGGTTGTAAGTAAGTATGTCTTTGGTTCAAACACTTTGAAATTTGATGATGTTATTGGTGTTATTCTTAGCAAGGAAATGCAAAGAAAAATCATAGGTGAGACATCAGGTAATGCGTTAACCATGGAGAGCAGGGGAAGACAAAGTGAAAGAGGAAAGAGCCAAGGTAATCGAAACAAGTCTAAAAAGGGAAGATCCAAGTCCAGACTGGGAAAGATAGAGTGTTGGAACTGTGGAAAGAAATGACATATGAAGAAAGAATGCAGATATCTAAAGAAGAAAGGAGATGGACAATAGGAGACTACTAGTGATTACTGGGTATTAGATTCAGGGGCTTCATGTCATGCTACACCCCATAGGAAATACTTTCATGATTATGTTCCAGGCGATTTTGGACATGTTTTATTGGTTGATGATGAGCCATGTAAAATTGTTGGAATGGGTAAGGTATGGATAAAATTTAATAATGGAACTGAATCGACACTGAAATATGTAAGGCATATTCCTGTTATGAAAAGAAATCTGATCTCAACAGGGCAGTTGGGATATGGAAACTGTTTATCTACGTTTGGAGAAACGTGGTGGAAAATCACTAAAGGATCAATGGTAATAGAAAAAGGAGACAGGATAGGTACGTTGTATTTATGTCCTCATAATATTGACCATTCTATCTCTTTAGATTCCACAGGAACAGATACAACATTGTAGCATCATAGGCTTGGCCACATGAGTGAGAAGGGGATGCAGATTCTCCACTCAAGGAAGTTGCTTCTAGATTTGAAGCAGGTAAGTTTGGAATTATGTGAGAACTGTGTTTATGGAAAACATAAGAGAGTCATATTTCTCAGGGTTGGGAAACAAAAGAAGAATGAAAGGTTAGATCTTGTGCAAACATATGTATGGGGACAGGCTCAGGCACAATCTCTTGGTGGATCTCATTATTATGTGACATTTATTGATGATGCAACTAGGAAAACTTGGGTTTATTGCATTAGACAAAAATATGATGTGTTTGCTACTTTTAAGAAGTGGAAAGCTTTGGTTGAGAATGAGACAGGAAAAAGGTTGAAGTGTCTCAAATCTGATAATGGAGGTGAGTACTACGGCAATGAGTTTGATAGTTACTGTTCATACCATGGGATTCGTAGAGAGAAGACAGTCCCAAGAACACCACAAGAAAATGGTGTGTCAGAAAGGATGAATAGAATGATCATGGAGCGTGCAAGGTGTATGAGATTGCATGTAGGGTTTCCCTTACAGTTTTGGGTACATGCTATAAATATTGTTGTTTATTTAATAAACAGAGGGCCTTCAAGTTCTTTGGATGGTGGTATTCCAGAGGAGGCATGGACAGGTAAAAAGGTAAACTACTCATTTCTGAGAACTTTTGGTTGTGAAGCATTTGTCCATATCGATAAAGAAAATAGAACAAAGCTTGAAGCTAAATCCAAGAAATGTACCTTTATTGGATATGGGGTTGATGATTTTGGTTATCGCTTATGGGATTATGAAAATCACTAAATCATTAGGAGTAGAGATGTGATATTCAATGAAAAGGTCATGTATAAAGATCAGTTGTAGGGAAATAAACATGAAAAATAAAACACAAAGTACACAGTACTTGATGAAATTAAAAAAAATGAAGTTCCAAAGGTGCCAGAAAACCAAGAACAACAACAAGTACCTGCAACTCCTGCAAGTGTAAGAAGATCTACCAGGTTAAGTATACTCCCTGAACGATACTCTCCTTCAATGTATTATTTATTGATGACTGATGCTGGTGAACTAGAATGTTATGAAGAAGCAATGCAGGTGGAAACTAAAAAGAAGTGGGAGCAAGGTATGAATGAGGCGATGGAATCATTGGTAGGAAACTAGACTTGGGATTTGGTTCAGTTGCTTGCTGGTAAAAAAGAATTGCAGTCAAATGGGTTTACATGTTGAAGGAAGAAGAAGGAGGTAAGAAGCAGTACAAGGCCAGACTTGTTGTAAAGGGGTTTGCACAGAAGAAAGGTATAGATTTTGATGAAATATTTTCTCCTGTTGTTAAGATGACTTCAATTAGGACTATTTTAAGTCTAGTGGTAGTATAATATTTGCATCTTGAACAGTTAGATGTAAAAACAACCTTTCTTCATGGGGATTTGGAGGAAGAGATATATATGCAGTAGCCACAAGGGTATGAGGTCAAAGGAAAGGGGAATTTGGTATGCAGGTTGAAAAAGAGCTTGTATGGCTTGAAGCAAGCTCCAAGGTAGTGGTATTTAAAATTTGACAAGTTTACGACAAAACAAGGTTATAGTAGATGTCATTATGACCACTATGTTTATTTCAAGAGGCTAGATAATGGAAGATATATTATCTTGTTATTGTATGTGGATGACATGCTTGTTGCAGGGTCTAACATGCATGATATAAATGTGCTCAAAAAAAAGTTAGCTAATTCATTTGCGATGAAGGATTTGGGTGCTGCAAAGCAAATCCTTAGTATGAGAATAACAAGAGATAGAAAAAATTGCAAATTGACATTGTCTCAGGGTGAGTACATACAAAAGGTGTTGGAGAGGTTTAGAATGTGGAATGCAAAAAAAATTAGTACACCTTTGGCTAGCCATTTCAAACTAAGTAAGGAAATGTGTCCCAAGACACAGAAAGGGATAGATTACATGTCCATGATTCCCTATTCATCAGCAGTTGGCAGCTTGCTGTATGCCATGGTGTGCACAAGACCAGATATTGCACATGTAGTGGGAGTTGTGAGCAGATATATGGAAAATCCAGGTAAAGAACATTGGAGGTTCAGACACTGTTATACAGGGATATGTTGATGCATATATGACAGGTGATAAGGATAGCAGGAGGAGCACCACAAGTTAAGTGTTTACTATAGGTGGAACAACAATAAGTTGGATTTCGAAACTGCAAAAGGTTGTTTCAATTTCAACAACGAAAACATAGTATGTTGCTGCTACAGAGACTAGTAAAGAGATGATTTGGTTGCAGAGGTTTATGGAGGAACTGGGTAAGAAGCAGAAGGATAGCAGGTTGTATAGTGACAACCAGAGTGCCATTCATCTTGCAAAGAAATTAGCCTTCCATTCCAAGACTAAACATATACAGCTCAAGTACCATTTCATACACCATGTTATGGAAGATGAACTATTGAAGCTGGAGAAGATACATACTAGCAAAAATCCTGTAGACATGTTTACAAAGGTAGTGACTAGAGAGAAATTGAGTTCCTGCTTAGTTTCAGTTGGCCTTCTAGCATGAAGGTGAAGATGGGAAAATTTCCAAGTCCAAGGTCCAGCAGGTACAATAGCGGTGGAGTTGTTGTGATCAGTCTCCAAGTGGGAGATTGTTGGTTGTGGAGCTTGATATTCCAGTCTCATAGATGATGTTGTTTCAGTCGTGTTGTACCCCAGGTTTGGTTATGATCTTGGCACGTGCAACAGGGGGTCCATGGTTTGCGGACCCATGGTTTTGGGTAGCCCGTGGTATTTTCCCATGGCATTTCCCCTATAAAAGGAAGACATTGTAATACGATTGTGTATTGTATTGTATTGTAGCATTGTAAAGATATGTGAGATCGTGTAATAGAGACTGAGAGAGAGTGAAAATGGAGTTGTAGCGGATGTGTTGTGGGTTGTATCCCTTCATTTGCTGGATGGTATAATAATAAGGACTGACAATTTTTGTGTGGACGTATCCCATCTTGGGTGAACCACATTATATTGGTGTTTCTCTTGTAATGTGTTTGTGTGATTTATATTTTCATCTTGTTTATTGTTATTGCTCTGTGATCTTGTTTTTCTAACACTTTTACATGACCAAATATAATAATGGCATCTCCAAACGGAGGTAAAACATCCCCAACGGAGTTACAATAATAAAGTACAAGTATAATATTCTTTGAAGTTACATTAATTTAACACTTTTGAATATCAATATTTTATGTGTAGTCAAATTGGTTTGAGGAAGCTTTGAAGTGATTTTGCAGGTTCCTTGATTGGAGAGCAAGAGGAGGACTCAAGGAGAGGCTTGGATCAACCTTATATTGTAAGGTACACATCCTCTTAAACCCTAAATTTTTTCTTAAATATTGTATTTGCAGAACTTTATATGTCTATCTTTCACCCCATCCATAGGAACACTTTCCCTAAAAACAATGAGAAAGAATATAATACAAATGCATAACAAAACCCTTAAACTAAAAGTTGTGTGAGGGTGAAGTATTAAGGTCACTTTATGGAGAGTCTTCTACAATAAATGAGATGTATAACAATATGATATGTCAAATAGTTTCCAATAATCACTATTAAAGTGGGGGAAACCACTAATTTCAATAAGATATTGATTACTACAACCTTCACATCCCAAATTTGCATCAATCCTAAACTTAGAGAATAACAAGGTTTGAGAATCTAGAAACATACCTTTAATCTCACTCAATATCTAAACAAGATGCTTTAGGAGGTCTCTCTTCTCTTCAAAATCACTTGAATGACATAAAAAGGGAAGGTATAAATAAAGGTCCACATCATGAATTCATTTTGGTCGAGGAGACTTTTGCTTCTATGAATACAAAGCATTATTGGTATATTTGTTGCATGCTAACATTTAAAGTCTGAAATTTGTTAGAATCTCATGCTTACTAAAGATGGAATTTGGGCTTGCTATGAGTGTAATCAAACAATTATTAAGCGTATGTACATACACATTTTCTAATTCATAATCAAAGTCTAGAAAACCGAAATCGTTGTTACTATAGTCCAAGAAGTCACAAAACAACTTATAGACATACCTTCCAAAAAATTGTAAAACAACATAAAACCATGCATACCTTCCAAGAAGTTGTTTGCATATACCTACTAGGAAAATACCAATGAAATGGAAAAGATATTTATCATATTACCCTTCATCACTTACATGTTCAAATACAACATTTTCCAAATCAAAAACATATCAAATCCCTTGTAATTACATTTGAGAAAATGAAATCCATGATAGAAGCAAAAGAAAATATACCTCACATACATGTTGTTTAAAAAATAGAAAAATGTTATATGTTTCTTTTTAAGAATGACAAGTTGTTATATCTATTTTTTTTTCTTATTTACATATATTACATGAATGGTGAATGCTTCTAAAACATTATTATCATTTATATTATTTCCAAATTATAATATACATTAATTTGTTAATATTTCATTCAAATAAAATATCTCAATATCAAACATCTTTTACATTATATATTCTTATAATATGATTTATAAAGGTATGCCATCTTCAACTAATACACATACATCTTTAATAAAAGCATGAATTAATCAATTTATTTTTAATATTCTATTTATATCATAATATATATATGAATTAATTCATTTATTTTTAATATTATATATATATATATATCATAATTGGGTCTAGAGGCCTTTTTTACATCTCAATGTGGATGAGATGTGTCAGGTCTATCACATGTCGGCTCCAAATTTAAATTGACTAGATTGTAAAATACATTTACATAAATATACATTGAATTTCAATTTCCATTCATGCATCCTCACATTTTAAATATTTTTTTCATACATAGTTACAAGAATATCTATTTTACTTCATAATCAATGATCAGAAGGCAATTTTTGCATATTTGTAGAGTTTGTGTTATTGTTTAGGATTCCAAATTGGAATAGTTGGCACATGGATGAATATATTGGAATATATTGATTCTGTATTGTTAAGTTAATAATAAAACAATAAGTAAGATATTAGTTTTGTGATAAATGCAAATTAACCAATAATTGGGTAAATTGAAAGCATTTTACTTCACAATTAATTAATGAATGCAACTTTTACTTATTTGTAGGAACAAAATTTACAACATGAAATAGTTGACACTTAGACAATTAAATTTGGATTGTTACTTCATAATTAATTAATTAATGGAATTTTTGCTTATATGTTCTGTTTTACTTTATAATTAATTAATTAATGCAACTTTGGCATATCCAAATTGGAATAGTTGGTGATTGAATGATTATAACCTAAAACATATTAGATTAAATGCGTTTTTAAGTTGATAATATAACAATGAGTTCAATATTAGTTTTATAATAATTGCATATAAATAAACCAACATAGATCCATCTTAATGCTCTATCAAACACCCAAACCTCTTTTTAGAGTCCTAAACTTCCTCAAGGTATTTGATCCCTATCGGCCTTTGATAGAGCCAAAGTTAACCTATGCTGGTATATGAATTAATCAATTTATTTTTAATATTCTATTTATATCATAATATAGAATATTGAAAACACAACTATAATTAGGTACCTAATGTATAAAGAAAAAAATAATTAACTTGGGAAACTAGTCCCTAAAACTTAATGGGCTAAAAGGATTTGTTATCTTCACTTCATTTAAGTACACATGTAATCTCAATTTCAAAAATTTTGTTACATTACGAACCTACCTAATCTTCTACCTCATCAAAATTATAGTTATGTAGAAACACTCCTCTCCAAACTTTTCTGCAAACTCTTTAAGAACAGATAAAACTCTTAAACAAACCAACTTCTCTCTCTAAAATTAAACTCCCATTACAATCGTCGCTCAGCAATATTACATTATACATTATTTAGTTGTTATTTTTTTCAACCCATAGACAATTCCGAGTGATGGACTTTAAGTTCCTTGAAAACCCAAAACTTTAATAGAAACCAAATTCAAATTTAATCGTTACAGAAGGTATGTATAATAATAGGTGAAATTATAAAATTTGCATATTCATTTCCTAGTACAAACATAGCATAATCTATTTTCTAATGTATTTCAGATTTGCAATCCAGTATTTATTGTGGATGTGCAGCGTGATCTCAGTGATGTCTCCTCTGGGACTTCATGTTCATAGCACCTTGAAGAACTACATGGCTTTGGTTCTTGAGTTCATTAAGATATTTGCATCAGAATATCATCTACTTACCACAGCTCGAAGTTCTAATTTACCAGTGCTGATGATGACAATCGTTTTCTTTATATATGGACGAGAACGAGTTTCGAAATGTTCACATCCAAATAAAAACTTCATGGCCACTGCTATGATTTAACTGATATCAAACTGATCATGCATCGTGCAAAGAAGGCTCTATTTGAATCTCTTCTAAGCTTGCAGGGCTCTTCTTCAAGCCTGCAAGGCATGAGTGGAATAGTTGTAGTTCATCATGAGCGTGGACAATTTATTGAAACCCTTGGAGGGTTGGAAGCAATCCTCTTCGATTGAAATTAAGCCCCATCAATGATCAATCCTCTTGAAGGAATGCAGTGTCAAAGCTGTTAGTGTTCATCAGCGGCATTGTGTAGAGACAAACAACTGGATATTCTTTAACAATAATACCAAGCACCCACCCTCTGTTTGGTATAAGAGATTCAGTGGAATTGCTTGGTATAAGAAACTCAATTGTTTGCTATAAGAAACTCAGTGGAATTTACCTTGTTCATACAATAAATTAGGAGTAAATCCTCAGATTTCATTGAACATGAGCTAAATGGAACAATAAGTAGTTTTTTAGGTATTGAGAAGTATATCAAGGGGAAAGGAGTAGAGTTTATCTTCATAGCACAACATTTTTTCCAGAATTTTGAGGCAAGGATCATCGTCTTCCACCAAACCTCACCTCAAGGTTCAGAGAGGCCGGGGGCTCATCCAAGATCCAAGATGTCCTCAGTGTAGGAGGGGGCTACAACGAACATTATTATCATGTTGTTGTAGAAATATGAACCTTCAATTTGGTTGTTGAATTAGATTATACAATTTATATTTTTTCAGCAGCAACATTAAATACATTGTTACAAAATGCATATAAACACTGAAAATATTGCTTTAGGTTAACACCTTTAATCCTAAAGACAGACTAAATCATCCATCATTTATGATCTACAAACTCATTTATTTCAAGTTCTGCAGTAGCAGCATTCGGTGTGCTCAAATTCACGGACGAACGACAAAGCAAACCAACAATGAGTACAGTTTTTCAAAGTGAGACGTAGCTGAGCATAATTGAATATTTATAATGGGACCCTTGTAACGTAGAACGAAAGACGGGTGCGGTTCCACCCTTTTCACCCAACTCCAGAGTCCGTGGTTCTTGATAAGGTGGGAGGATTAGAATGTAATCAATACTTTACATCGTGGATTTAAAAATATTATTTTGCAAATTCAATGCACATACAGGTTGTTGGCACTATGGTGGGAAAATGACTTTTTTATTTTTTCTATGAGCAAGCAACTCAGTATGGTTGTATTGAGTGAAACGAGGAGGTGCTCTACAGCCCAGTATGGGGGAGATGTTGTAATGTTTGTCTTTATTATTGTTGGCCATTAATAAAATGTAAAAAAAAGTAAAATGTAATAAATATTTTGTCGGCCGTTACGTGTATTTTCGATTGTGTATTTCTGATATTATTTTTTTTTAATTAAAACATAA
The DNA here is from genome assembly GCA_027924585.1 of Larix kaempferi. Classification (NCBI taxonomy): domain Eukaryota; kingdom Viridiplantae; phylum Streptophyta; class Pinopsida; order Pinales; family Pinaceae; genus Larix; species Larix kaempferi. Next base: position 2,052,856 of record BSBM01000857.1, on the reverse strand, counting down.
TTAAAAAATTATGGAAAGTATTTAAAAAAAATCCATGTCGGCTCATAAAATAAAATATTATGAAAAGTAATTAAAAATTAGATGTTTGTTTATAAAATAAAAACTCAAAACTTAAACCTGGATCTATCAATCAAGAGAGATTAAATTTCTTGAGTTTAAATTTTAAAAAAGAAATACACCTCAAGAAATTGGATCCCTCTTGGTGCTTGATAGATACGAGTTTAAGATGGATCTATGCTCGTTTAATGCTCAGTAAGGGTATAGCAGAATTCGACATAAAATTGGGATTAACATAAATCGGTTAAGTAGTTCCAACATACTCCAAAGAAGCTACAGCATATGACCATTGTTTATAGTATTAAACCACTGTATTATAATCCTCACATAATAGAACTCTAAATAATTTATATCTCACAACCCAGGTAAGAGATCGGATTTACTATTATGCCAAGAAGATCCAACTAATAGAAACTGTAATTCCTATCTATCTAAAAATAACAGAAATAATATTTACAAGAGATGAATAATACCTATCGAGTAGCTACCCAACCGTTGGAGATGTTCTCAATAAGGCCGCTATTGATTCCTTCCTTATCTTGCAAGGTTCACCGAAGACCCCTAAATAACATGAGTTCGGTGCCATTAAGGCTCGACCGGATCTGATACCAACTATAGAGCCCCTATTGTAGGTTCTTCATGAACTAAACTTGAAACTTAACAACTTAATACAAAACAAATTCGATACCATCATTAATAGAGAAATAAAATAAATTAACTAAATAACTTAGCAAATATAGACAAAACCATAACCTGTCAACCGTAGGTCATGACCGTTGTCGAAGGAGGAGTTGTTGTCATTTCGATCCATCTTTTCCATTGTTGTCCGCGTCTTCCATAGGATCCCTCCAGCAAAACTCGTTTAACCATAGGCAAAGAAACCGTTAGCTTCGCCACCCAACCATAGGCTCATGCTTTCAGTCGCATAGCCACCCCCGAGCTTCAGGGTCGTAGAGCTCACACACACAATCTAGAGACTCAAAAATGGGTTTCCCCCTCACCAAAATCTCTTTCCAAACTCCAATAGCAGCAATTCACTCCCTTTACAAAAATTACGAGAACCATCCAAACATTGGGTCCCTTCCCCATTCCCCAAGCCTTCCTTAAGTAAGAAAATTCATTGCGACACATGTTGCTTCATGCAAAAATGCCTAAGTAGACCATTATAGTGCATACTATATATATATGAGATAACCATATATATATATATATATATATATATATATATATGTTTTCTTTTATTTTTAATTTTTATAATGTTTTTAATTTTTAATTTTCATATATGTTTTATTTTATTTAGTTCCATAATCGAGTCCTAACTCCCCCCTTCCCCACATGAACTCTCACTCCCCTTTTCCCCCTTTTATCCTTAACTAATCATTCACTCTTTCTCCACGTGGACCCTCACCACCCCCAACCCAGCACCCCCAACCCATGCTTATCTCTCTTATTTTTTAGTCCCCCTTCCCCACATGAACTCTCACTCCCCTTTTCCCCCTTTTATCCTTAAATACTCATTCGCTCTTTCTCCACGTGGACCCTCACCACCCCCTTTTATCCTTTAATATATTTTTAATTAATATTTTATTTTATAATGTTTTTTTATTACATTATTTATAAAAATAAAATTACAATATTTTTTATAAAAAATGTATTTGGAATATATTTAAAAGATTGATATTTTTAATGTTTTATTTTTTGTTTTTTAGAAATTTTGTTTTATTTTTAGAATTTTAATGTTTTTTTTTCAAATTTTTACATTTTTTTTTTTGTCAATTTTGTCTTTTTTTTTTTAATTTATTTTTATAGTGATATTCATAAAAAAATAAAAAAAGTTACGTTGTAGTTTTCAAATGCCTATAATTTTAACACGACAAAATAAAGCAGTGCTACTAGTAGCATCTCTTTTCAATTTGGGGATTGATTTTGACATTTTTGTTGCAATGGTGTTGATTGTTAGGGTCGCAGTTTCAAACAAGTTGTAATTTTATCCTAAAAAAATGTGGTGCCATGGTGATTCTAGGTTATTTCTCGAGCACCATTTTAGGGTTTTTATTATAGCAACACTGGTTGTTAAGGCCAAGATTTCAAACAAGATGTAATTTTAACCCTGAATAAAATATAGGTGATCTAAAAGAACCATTTTTCAATTCACAAGCTAATTTATGGTTTTGATTGCAATGGCATTGATCATGGTCAACTAGGGCTTAAAAAATGTTGTAATTTTAGCTCCTAGAAAAGAGAAAAGTTCTACCGGTAGCACCACTTTTTGATATGGAAGTAAAACTAGTCTCTAAATGCAGCCTATAAAAAATTAAAACTCTCGAGGATTCTCGTCAAGTTGTATAATATGTTCAATAACTATCATATCCAAAATTATAAAGTTATTTAGTAGAATAGTTTTTATAATAATAACTATAATAGCACGTACTTTTATTGGTTTTAAAACAAAAATAAGTCTCCTTTGTTTGTGTGAAATATATATTTTATATGTTATCTATTTTCTATTTTTTGCATTAGCATGCTTGATGTTTTGTATAATGCCCTTAGTTTTGACTTGGAATGTATTAAATCAAATTACGTAAATGAAATAAATATGCTAGTATGGATTCCTAGTGTGAAGCAAGGCTAAGGCATGACTAGTGAATGATTAGGCATGTATAATGTAAATATTTATATATGGACCATGTGGTCGGCTTGCCATACTAACTTGAAAGATATATAAATTTTATGTTGAAAAAATAATAAAATGTTCCAAGATGGCTGTGTAAAAAGCATTAGAGGGGCTATGATTCCAATAGAGGGTAAGAAGAAAGGAGGCCCATGGGAGATTAAATCATTTATTGACATGTTTTAACCTTAGAACTCATGCAATTGCTTACATGTGTCTTAACTGATCCAATTACATCCTTTCGACTATTAAATCCAATCATTGAATGCTTGTGTGAGGTTGGTGGGGAAAGTCTTCTCATGTAGTTATGGAAGCATGGAATGAATATACTTCAATGGCAGGTGTAAGAGTCCTTTCTTCTATGGTCAGAAGTTTTTTCAATTTTCTTTTCACCATCCTTCATCTCCTTTGGGGTCTATCATCCATTTTTCTCATGTAGACTCTACAGTACCTATAGTTTTTCTCTTGTTGTTCATTCCATTGCCATTTACCATATCGTATTGTGAAACAACCAAAAGTTCAAATTGTGAAGGAAAAATGGCAGACATTAGAACAAAGAATATGGTTATTGTTGAGCATAGAGGTTGAACAAGATATGGACCTTTACCCATTATGTTTTTCTACATTTGCATGCTTGAGAAGCCAAGAATTAATGTTACATGAAGTTCTCCAACAACATACAACAGATTGGACTCTTTTTCCACACGCTAGTAAGCACTGTAAGGGTTGTATTTCCTAGAGGAACTATAGAGCAATGAAGGGAAATGCCTTCCTTGTGTTATGTGGGGTAGTATATAAGAGTGCCATGGTTGAGATGGCTAAGTGACATCCATGTAAATGATCAAAGGTGGGGAGTTTGGCTAAGCATGAAATAAAATGGGTTATGGGATGAGAGAGAGAATCATGTAGATGTTTCTTTCGCCCTAGTGGCCACATAACCCAACTTGGGGATGGTAGATGCAATTGATACCTATGGTTCGGTGGGAAATCACTCTTACACAACAAGTTGCTTGGATCTTCTTTGTTAAAATATAAGTATTCTCTTGTATATGAATGTGGAATAGAAGTATACCTATGGTTGGGTAGAAAATATGTTTATTTATGCATGATGTATGTGTGGATAGAGTTTTATTTCTGTTGTGTTTTACATATGTGCATTTGCATATACACTTGTTATTTATGAATTTGTTTTATGGCCCATGGGGTGAAATTTATAAACTTGAAATTTGTAAATGCCCCATTCTATGGTCGTAACGATGGATGTGTATGTGACATAGTGGTATCATAGCTCTTGGTTGTAGCACTGGGTCTATATGGGCCGAAATACACAGTTACAAGAAGAAATCAGAGTTTGCACATGGAGTGTTTGACGAAATGCTTCTATGAAAATATGTATATTTAGTCCCTGGATGGTATTTTTATCATGGGCATAAGGAATATTTTATGGCCACTAGAAGGAATGGTAGATTGACTGAGGAAATTTGCGGAAAATTTTGAAATTTGCAGATTTATTAGTGGAAAAATGTTTATTATGTTGTGACAAAAGTTTCTAGATTGGGAGAAAAAGGAAAGGTATAATTTTGAAATAAACCTCTATTGCCAAAATGATAATTTTACATTATTATGAAAAAATGGAAATCTGGGAAAAATTTGAGATGGGCCCCACCTATGCCATGTGGATAAAATTGTGATGTGGAGGAGCCACGTAGACAAGGGGTGTGATGTGGACCAACCATGTCGGAGAAGATGTACAGGTGGCATGGTTGAGGTATATTTTTGGAACCTAGTTGGATATATGTAGATCGATGTCTTGCCGCAAATGGTCAAGATTGATTGTGCAAGTCCCCATTGTACAATCCTGACCATTTGCACATACGAAAATGATTGTACCTTATCCAGAGTGGTTACAATGCAAACGACCCAGATTGAATAGAGTAGTTTCCATTGTTATATCTCATCAATTCATGCAAACAAAGGTTCTCATACCTTAGTTGTGGGTGCATGCACACATATGGCTCAGATTCATCGAGCATGTTTGGGTGGTACGATCAAGACCATTTGCGCAAGAGAAGATGCTCATACCTTGACCCGATGGATACTTGCACGAATGGTTGTGATGTGATTGTGCATGTTCGATCATGACCATTTTTGCAACAAGTAATCGTACCTTATCCTAAGGGGTGTCATTGTGAACGATCCATATTTGATCAGAAATCAAGATCGACGACAGAGATTGATCGCAAAGTCATGTAACGATGACATGGAAGGATGAGATGATGGAATATGACATGGAAAGGGTCGAGTATAAAATGGTAGAACCCAATGATGACACTTTGGACCCGATGACACATAAGAATTGACGTGGCATGCCACATCAACAAAAAAAAGGTATTAAAAACAAGTATGGAGCCAAAAACTTGTTTTGGCCATAAAAAAGGCATATCAACTCAAAATTCGATGAGACTTGTGACATTTTGATGCCATTAATGAAGCCTATAGGAATGTCAATGAGGGGCATGGACCTGTTTTGCTCCATTTTTCCCCAAAATGGAAACATGTGGCTTTTGAATATTAGTATAGATTAGACATGGGCTCTAACAAGGATAATTTTTTCTATGGGGTAATCATTTTCCGGGAATGAAGATAACCCGGGTGGCATTTGGTCAAATTCCAAAGGGTTTGAATCTTAGGTGCAAAAAAATGCCTAAATCCATCATTCTGAGGCACATTTAGGTGATTTTGGAAAACTTAGAGGAGACAAAAGTGACCCTAGAAGTTTTTCCAAAAGTGCTTATTTTGGGAGATAGTGGTTTTTGGAACTTTAAATTGTCTGGAAAAGATGCAAAAGTTAAAAGTAGCTAATTTCATAAACTTATAGAAATTGACTAGAGCATAAGATCAGCTATATAAAAGTGGAGTAATCCTTGTCATGATTATTATCAGTGCATGATAGGGTAAAAATTGGTTCTCTCTATATTTTATTTTACATGTGGTTGAAGTTGGTCTTTAAGTTAAATAGACCTATAGGAAAAGTGCAGAATTGGGAAAAATTGGCAATTTTGGAAGGCTGTAACATTTTGTCTAGAAATCAGAAATGGGCATAGTTATGGTCATTGGAAATTTAATCCATAGGGGAACAATTGTGCACCCTCATATTATAAAACAATGATTCACATGTTTCTAAAAATTGAGAAGAAAAGTGCCTATAGCCTTTATTTGACAAAAAATGTCAATATGGATAGTTCCCATAATGCATGAAAATTAGTTTTATGATTTTCTAAGAATGTAATGAAACTAAAAAGTGTGTTTATATGAAAATGTTTGCAAAGACAATATCATATCAAGGACAGTTAAGGATCAACATTTAGTATAGTACAAATTGGAAATCCTTGGTCTTGGTTGGGCCAAAAAAACTATCATCATGGATGATGCACAAGATCCTTATGCAATTGAAACATATGCCATGGAGGGGAATTTACATGTTTAGAATGTAGATATGCAATCTAATGTCCGAATAAATCAATTAACTCTCCTAGATATTGCAGAAACCATGAGAATCCTAAGAGTGGAACCACAAAGTTGTAGAGTAGATAATGAGAGGTCGGTCAGAGCTTAGGAAGAATATAACTAATTGAATGAAACCATACTCCAAATATTAACGAACATTCATGGGAATATTCACCATGGGTAGCACTTAGGAAATAAGGAAAAGTGTGGGAGTATCTCAAGGAGGCATTCTCACAAGAGGCCCCATAGCTCAATAAGGATTTCTAGAAATATGACATATACTCTCGAATTTTCTTCTAGTGAGTCATATGCATCTATAGACTCCATTGAAGGTTCAAACTCTTCATCTCATAGGAATAATAGGAAGATGCCTTTCAAGGACAACTCACATGATTACTTTCAGATGGCCAAATCTCTCACTTTTGATGGTGAAGTGAAATCTAATCAAGAAGCTGAGACTTAGCTTCTTGGGATGAGAAAGTATTTCCAAGTATGTGACTACTTCAGGAACATGAAAGCAAGGGTGGCTATATTTAATATGAACCAAAGAGAATCTATATGGTGGGATCACCTTAGACAAGTCAAGAAGATCAATGAAAGGAAGTTTTTGTGGAAGCAATTCAAGAATTTCTTCAAGCAAAAGTACCTCTCTAGTAGGTTTATGAAAAAAATGAAGAGTTCCATGAGTTTAAATTGGGACATATGAGCGTGGAAATAAATTCTTGGAATTGTTGAGGTATGTTAAGTATATCAAAGATGATAAGGTCAAAATTTGGTGTTTTCTATGTGGACCACCTTAGTCATACAAGGACAGAATTGAGTTTGATGAACCTCAAACTCTAGATGAAACCGTAAGGAAGGCCAAGTATTATTATGATCAAAACAAAAACATGTCAATATTCTATAAGGCATGGAAGGACAAGAAAAATGAGAAGTTTGACCAAAGAAAGAGGGGATTCAAGCCTCTTCATTTTAGAAATCAACAAAGGAAACCACCACAGGGTGTGGCTAAGCCAGCTAGGATGATGGAAGACAAGCCAATAGAGCCACTTTAATGTTGGGTATGTGGAGAGGACCATTTTCTTAGAAGTTTTCTATATTGAAATGGGAGTGCCAAGCACGTTCACAACATCCAAGAAGCTGAAATTGTGGGTGAGTTAGAAAGGATTGTCCATATAATCTATGTTGCACTAGAGGACCACCAACCATATGTGGTTGAGGTTGAAGGTAAGAGAGATAAGAAATCTATTTCAATTTTGATTGAACCTGGATCTAATCACAGTTATATCACTCCTGAAATTGTTGAGATTTGTGCTTTTAAGAAAACAAAGCATAGTAATCCATGATTGGTCCAACTAGCACTGGAACCAAGATGAAAGTTAGTGAAGTAGTAGAGAAATGTTCATTAGAAATGGATAGACTCTTCAAATGGGAAAATATAAATGTTTTTCCACTTGATTCTTGTGATGTTTTCATTGGAATGGATTGGTTGGAAGCACATAAAGTTATACTTGATTTCTACAACAAGACCTTCAAATGCATTGATGAAGAAGAAATCCCGAGGATAGGCAAGAGAATTCCAAAGTTGGTTTCTATTAGACAGAATTTATCCTTACAACTATTGAAGAAGTTCTTTAGAAAGGGTTGTCAATTGTATGTAGTCCATGTGCTAGATAGAGCATAAAATGCATTTCCCATGTTGGAATACTGTCGGGTCTTGCAAGAATTCAAGGATGTGCACTTTAAGGAAAAGCCCTTGTAGCGGAGGTTTTTGTAGATGCTCCTCTAAAAATATCCCAAATATCTGTTTATAGGATAGGTCACTAACGGAGGCGAGTGAGTGGAGGTTTTAGAGGATGTTTTTCTTTGGTGTTTTTATACATCCAAAATGCACTGGTGAAGATCTGACACCAACGCACCGACGCAAATATAAATAATGTGGAACCGTGGTTAGAAACACCATTGAGCGAAACAAAAATATATAAATTTACAATCGGTGATTTAACTTACAAAAGTACACCGGTGCGTACCCATTTTGAAAGCACCAAAGTAGGGTAAACAGATAGTAGAGGGCATCGGATTAGAATAATTTTTAATTTTTAATTTTTAATTTTTGGTGTGGTCAATCTAAATAATCGCACTAGGTCATTCCAGTTTAGGGCACACTATAACAAGATTAAATAAAAAAGTATCGAATTAAAAAAATTGCATATTAAATTAACTTTTTATTTATAATTTTTATTTCCAGTGCAGTCGTTCTAAACAATACTGGGGTGTTTGAATTTATAGAGCACCATGCAAGGGTTAAATTAAAAAAATCCAAATTAAAAAACAACTTATTACATTAGTTTTTATTTATAATTATCATTTCGGTGCAGTCATTCTAAATAAACACACTAGGACATTAGAGCTTATGACACACCGTGAAAGGGTTAAATTAAAAAAAAATTGAATTAAAATAAGGATTGGATTAATTCTTTATTTTTAATTCACACTTTAGGTGCGTTCATTCTCTAGGATTGCACCGGTGCATTCACGTTTCGAGCGTAAGAGAACAAGGTTAAATAAAAAAATTACCGAATTGGAAAACTATTTTTACTGTCTCTATAGTGCTTTTGACCACCTAAGAATTGGTTCCATACCTCCATACTCAAATGTCATTCCATCGGTTCTCCACATGGTCGCATTGTTCGGTGCCATTGCTTGTTGAGAGGATTTTGAATTTTCCAAACGGTTGACAATTTTTTAAATTTGGTGTACATCACAACCATTCATCCCCAACGTGCAATTGACCAGGTAAACTCTTTGTTACCTCCTAATTTAATTTTGTAGTAAATTGCAAATTGAAATTTTTCTTTAATTTTCCTTCTTCTTTTTTAATTTAAAAAACCTGCATGGTGCGTTCGAGCCATTCGGCTTGAACCGCTACATGGTATGCACTGTAAATATACAGTGTGCACTGGAAATGGTGCGTTTATATAGAACACCATGGTATGTTGCACTATAATTTTCATAACACACTACCAAAATTTGAACATAATTTCATATGCACTGATAAACTAAATTTAAAAACAAAACCCCAGTGTCAACCAAAGCGATTTTTAAACACAAATGCACTGTCACTATGAAAATATTTAAAAAAAACACCACGTTAACCGGTGCACATTGTTAACATGTACACACTGAATTTTTGGTGTGCTAATGTGTAACTAGCACACCATTCTACCAATAAAAAATAATTCTAAAATTGAAAAAGATGTGCTCCTCTTACGATGTGCTTTAAAGATGGTTGAGCACCATTTCGGTGTATGGACGTGTCACTATTGTACTGATGCTTTCTATTGATGGAAGAACTATATCTCATATTTACAAAATATTACCAGTGCAACGGAAAATACCCTAGGCACCAGTGTGTTTTCTGTAAAAGCGCAATGCAAAACTAAATATATTTTAAAAAAATATACATTAAATGGTGCACTTTGTTAACATGTATGCACTGTATATTTGGTGCACTAACGTGTAACATGCACACTATTATGCCAATAAAAAGTAATTATAAAACTGAAAAAAGGCGTGCTCTTGTTACGTTGCACTTAAAAGTATGTGCACCTTGTTGATGGTGCATTGGCATGTCAACATTGCACTAGTATTTCCTATTAATGGAAGAATTGTTCTTAATATTTACAAAACATAGCCAATGTGTCTCAAGAACATGCACACACTGTTGAGTTGAATTTTAAAATGCACCGTCTTTGTTTTAAAAAATAAACTATCACACAGTGTGCTAGGGTCAATGTAGCGCATTGTTGATGGTGCTTCTAATGTTATAACTCACCGGTTATCCAGATGAGTCAAATTGTACTTTATTTTATTTGTGTATCCAGTGAGTTTGTGTAATTGTAGCGCACCAATTGTGGTGCTCTCGTGTTACAAGATCACTGATCCCAGTGCGTGGCTATAATTTAGACACACCGCTTGTCAAATTCATTTATTTTGAGAAAAATGTATTACTTGATGTTAATAAATAAAATGCTCATATAATGAAATATTTAATTTTTATGTTTATTTATGAGACTGATCGATGTTATATGTGAAACAGAGATGTCAGCGATGAGAGGCGAACCAACAATTGCAGGCACAGGTTGACTTATACAACTTTGTGCGAGAGTGGAATACTGGAGAAAGGGAGAAGGATTTGCACCCTCACCCCATCACTGACCAGACAAAAGGCCTCTTTATGGTTGTCGGACTCCTGAATTTCTATTAGGAGGCAACATCCCTCAAGGGGAACTCATAGTTGTTTGCATAGCTTATCATTCATTGGGATCACCGGAGACAAGCATTTCAAATTAGTCCCTTTCAGTGGTTCCATCCCACTGAGGACATTTATTTCATCAAAGGTTTATCTAGGAGAGGGAAGGATTTTCCCTATTTCCATGATGTCCTATTTAGTGTTACAATAGAGATTCAGTTCGCTTACTTTCAGAGATATATCAGTTCCCACATCATCGATCCTATTTATTTTTAATTGCGCTGTGGAAAACTACATATTTCTTCTTTAAATGCATAGAAGGTTAGGTGCTTCTCACTGTTGGAGACGACCATCATGCACCTCAGCACTGATGGGAAATGCATTAATTTCCATCTTTTATTTTATGTAGATGCTTTAGTACATATACCTAGATGCATTAGCTGGTCTGGCATTTTTTTAGGACATTTTGTTTTTGCTTTGGAGTGATGTCGTGCATAGATTGATGGGAGGGCCAACTTCCCTTTCGGTTCATATATTTTTTGTTTATTTTTGAGAGGATTCCTTCCACGAGGCCATCATTTGATTTTCATCCTCTTAGGTTGATTACTGAGGTGCATATGCACATGTGTAGACAGATGATTCCTAAGAGGGGTCAACCTAATTTCCCGGGTAGGATCGCATCAGAGGTGTTGTAGATGCTACCAGCGAGGAGGACCATGCATTGGAACTTCTTCCATATCTGTATGTGGGGTTGGAATGGAGAGCATGTTTTTATATTCCAAATTGGCACTTCTCCATCTGTGACAAGAGTCCAAAAGATGACACTTCAAAATGTAGAATATTTATCACACAAAAGGACAATTATGGATGGAAGAGTCTTGATTTGGATCTAGTTGATTTGCTGCTAATCATTGGACTTATCCTTATCCATTTCCCAAGAATTTATATAATAGTAACATTGCTCCCAAAGATTAATCACCCTGCGATTTAATCACTTGTTGCTTATATATTGATAACGTTTTTAATAAAAAAGTTGAAATCACTTGTTGCTGCTAGATAGAGTGCAATTTAATCACCCTATGTTGATTATTTGCAATAAATTTTCTCCTCAAAATAAAAATAAAAAAATCGAAAAAAGGAGGAGTTAGGGTGGTTCTAGTAACTCCCCCCTCAGTTATAACTTCCTTTTACTCAATGGAAGTTGTCTTCACCAAGTATAAAAGGAAGAGAGTTAGGCCATTTTGGGGGATATTTTCATAGCAAAGTTATGCTGGAGAATTTGCACGTTAGTTATTCCCTTTCTCCTTCCTATTGTTGATTATCATTTGATCATGTAGCCCTATATGATGAGATTACTGCTCTCAAATAGTCTTAACCTTGAATCATATGTTGAGATTCAATAGGAGTTGTGGAGAGCTTAAGTAGCAGAGACCTTGAGATCCAGTTTCGACAAGGTGTCGAGAAATGTCAGATCAATGGGTGAATATTTGAAGAAAATATTAAGAGAAAATAAAGATAGGATCAACCTTCGTTAATAAGGTGCACAAGATTTCTTTCCCTATTAACTTGTAAACTAGATTTGCTTATTTTTTATTATAGCTTAGAGTCAAGATTGTCTATAACTAAGCCTTAGATGTCCAGTTTAGGTAGCCCAATATGTTGGTGACTTAACCCCATTCATAGAATATAATTCTTCTCAACGCATGTCACAACATCATTTTCACCCAAGATGAGCCACCAGATGATAGAGGTAATATTAGTGTTATGTTTAAATTAATAGAGTTGAATTTTATTGTCTTATTTAAAACAAATAAAATAATATTCTAACATTTTCTTTAAATTGTTTAATGAAATTGTCTAAATATTTTTGTGTACTATATATTTTGTAGACATTGGCACGTTTGATGGGGAGGAATCTCCTCCCACTCATCCCGATGAGTATATGCAGGAGCTTTACATGCCTACATTACGTAGGCCAAATGATAGGTTTTGACAAGATATGGAAGACAAGTTGTCCACATTCTTGGCTCAATTACGAGGACATCTTGTATGATCCCAAGAGATCATTCAAGACCCTGAGTTCGTAGAGTTATCGATGATGCTTCCTCGTGATATGAGATTTTTTATTAAGTATATCATCGACACATCCATCATTTTAGATGCTTGGAGGTTGGAGGATCATTCTACATCACCTAATGAGGATGACGAACCTCCTCCTTATTGGGGTATTTTTTAAGGATTCTAATATTATACTTAAGTATAGTATCATAGATGATTATATTGGATTGAAAAAAACATGTATATAGATAGGTAGGTGAATATTAAATATGAAACATGCAATTTACTACTGAAATGTGTAAATTTTGGCAAATATTATGACAAAAAATATATTTTATGTAAATATAAGTGATATTGGAGACTAAAAATGACCAAATAACGATTTTTTTTTTTGAAAAATAGCCAATTGGCGAAATTTTGCCCCTAAAAATTACTCTGCTCCTCACCATGACAACGCAGCATTGACATATCATGATCTTCCTTCTTCTCACCATGACAACTGATCACTATTTACTCCTCCACACCCAATCAAACCACCACCATCTTTGATCAATCCATAGGTTGATCTACTAGCCTCTCCACCATCTCCTACTCCACCCACTCCAACTCTAGATCAGATGGTTGCAGCGGGTGAGATTCATCTTCATGGAGATATATTTGTTTCTTTCCATTCTATTTTTTTTTCTTGGCAGAGGTACTAATTCCTCTACTAGTGGAGGAGTCGATGCCTCTGGATCTGTTGGCATAGGTAGTGATTCCTCTAGTTCTAGAGGTGGACCATATATCTTATAGAAGTTATTGGATTGGGGAAGTATATTTGGCATGTATCATGAGTTTTATATTATTGTTCATATAGATAGATAGATACACTGCATTTTTCATGCTGATGTCGATGTTTATGGTGATGTGTATGTTAGGCCAGGTTAGATATGTTTGTTAGATGTGCACATGATGGTTATGTTAGATAATGCAACTTGTGTTTTGTTAGATGTTATTATTAGATTTGTGTGTTGGATCATATTTAAATATGTTAAATGTATATGTTAGATGATGGTAGTCAATATTTGCATGTGTATGTTAGGTGATGTTTGATGTGTATGTTAGATTATGTTAGCTATTTTCTTATGCGTTTTTAAGATGGTGCTTATGTTTGATAGGTGATGATATATGTGTATGTTAGATGATGTTTGTCATATGTGTGTGATGGCTATATTAGATAATGTTTATGTTTAATAGGTGGTCACAATGTTGATGATGATGGTATATTACATAATGTTAGGTGGTGGTGGTGGTGGCCATTGATTTTATGATCACATTGTAATATTTTTGTTATTATGTATATTTATGGACTTATTTTTTTATGAATTGAATGAGTTGTCAAATTATTTTAGGATATTTATCTTCATGTTTATGATGTAATGTTTATGTCGATGAGTATGAGCTATGTGTTTGATGAAATGTTATTTATTCATTTATGTATTTATGTCGATGTATTTTATATTAGCTATAATTATAATTACAAATTGTGGACAATCACAGTTATAATTGCAAGTTACAATCTTAGCTATAATTACAATTTACAATCATCAATACAATTTCACAACTACAAATTACAATTACAATAAGAAATTGCTAATTAGATTTACAAATTACAACTTACAAATTGGACAATTACAACTACAAATTTACAATCGCAAATTATAGTTACGGTTGCAATCAGAACCTGCAAATTACAATTACAAATTTGCAATTACGTTTACAAATCATAAAATAATTTACGAAATTGCAAAATTACAATTAAAAAATACAAATTTGCAATTTTACAAATTTCAGTTCTAATTACAAGTGTACAGTCACACAATAATCTTACAATTACAATTTTGCAATAACAAGATACATAGGGAAAATAAATAAAAATACCAAGTTCATAGTGCTTTTGGTAAGGAAAAAGAGAAACCGATATATAAATCTAAGAAATTTTTTTAATTACATTATTAAATGTGGGCCATGTGAAAAGGAAATTGTGTTCTTTCCTCACCTACTATTTATCACAAATTTTACAAAATCAATCATCCCAATATATTGATTTTGGTTATATTATTAAGCAGTTTCAATATGGAGGTTATGAGTCCCATTGGTTCTATTTTTTAAAGTAGAAAAATGGTTTTGATCATTAAATTAAGGATTTATAAAATATTTGTACTATACATGTTCCTTTTATTAATCATTTCACTATTGTCCTTTTATTTTAAATGACAATTTAAATTGAATATGCCTATGTAGGGTGTTACCACCATAGAAAATAAGATGATATTAGGTTTAATTATCGTAATCTTGATTTTATTCAACTTAATGCTAAGTTTATAAAAATTGTAAGATGATTGAGAAAGTTGAGTTTCTTATTCATGAAGGGATTTAAAATTTTAAATATAAAATTAATAATGTATTATGTGAAGGAAAGAACACTCACATGTATCTCTATAATTATTACCCCCCACAACTTCCACAGTCATTACTAGTATCCATTGGAATCACTTCTTTAAACATAGCCCCTCAACCTCCTCCTTCTTACATATTATAAGTTCATGACTCTATGGAATCTCACAATTAGACTCTTGAGATAGCTATTAGACAATATTATGGAGTAAATGCATCATTGAGTCATCTAGTTGAACCTTCAGTAGAGGAAAACAATGCTGATTTTTTCACAACTATGATCAAGTATGTTCCTCCCCTATGAAGGAATGATGTTGTCTTATAGAGAAACAAACGCTCCCTGATGGGAAAAATTGATCAAACTCCATGCATGGCACAAAAATTGTCAATATCCATTGGTGCTTAGCCTCTTTCATCCATAAATTTGGCTCTAGATACTAGGCATAGTCCTCTTCCTACATCTTCACCATGTCAAAGCTCTAATACACTTCACATTTCAAATAACATCTGTGCCTACAGAGGCAAGACAACTAGGACAATTATGATTCTTTTAAATTGATTTGTTCATGAGTTGAATATGCGAAAACATAGTTACATGGCATGTTAGGTTTATGATCCAAATTAAAGAAACAATGACCTAATGAAACTTAGGATATGGATGGATCTTACTCCTCTTCTCAGTCATCCAATGTTGATGAAAAGCAATAGATTGTTCGTAATGCATGGAAGAAAGGATTATCTAGTCTCTCTGAGGTTGAATATTTTCCTATAATCAACAATATAAGGAAGGAAGGCAATTGAAAAACAAAATTGATCTTCTACAATAAAGTCACCACAAAGAGTAGTGTAATTTCTCTAGAATCATAACCCATCCTCTATAAAAATGATGGAATATGCCCCATTGTTAGCAACATAAGTGAAAATGGAAGCATCCCCTATGGTAATGCTTCCATGAAAATCAAGGATTGTGTTCTAGATAGCACATTACAAAGATAGGAGCCTATTGAAGCATTAAAGATTATGAAACACCAAATGTCCATTTAGAAGGTGGCACAATAATGTCATACACTATATCCTAGGGCAACCCCATTATGGATATATTGGAACACAATAATGTAGTACACTAGATCCCTTGATTTAGTATGGGAAAATGTAAACACACTCCTTCCAATGGTATGCTTCATACATGGTTGGATACCATTGTGTATTAGCATACCAAGCATCAAACAATTCTCCATCGTGTCCAAGATTAAGGTATAGTCAATTTCAATTGTTTCTTTCAAATATATTTTTTAATGTTTATGAATGCTACCACACTATGCAGTTGGTCCCTTTCTTGTTGTGAAGGTTGCCATATTATTCTTCTATATGTTAAGGTAGCTCTAGTCTCAATCTTTTCATGTTTAAAAGTGAATAAGGAAGAATATTAGTTTGTTCAAACATGGATCGACCTATAGGATTATTTATAGATTGTACTAAACAATTTTCTAACAATCTTTCTTATGTTTTTCCTGTAAGCCAAATCATACTCAATGCATATTTTATACTATGCATAGAATCTTTTGTAGTGTAACATTTTTTATGAAGTAATATTTTTTTTACTTTCAGATTATTATTAGATATCTCATTAGTGAGAATGTTACATGCCTTTCTAGAATACAAGAATAACTAGGACAAATGTTTTATACTTAATTTAGGTCTAAATTTCTATATGATAATTTCGAGGAATGTTCTTATGATCAAATTGTGTTAAGGTGTTAAAAGTAGTAGTTGACATAATTATTTGACTATTTTGTGTCAAAGTAACATACTTAAATAAGTTTGAAGGTATAATGTTCAATTCATGTAAATAAAGTCAAACATTGTGCATTTAGATGTGTTTAGAAACCTAAATGCAATTAAAAATATTCAACTTGTTTGTGGCTTTGAATATAGCTTTGAGGAGATAAGTAATTCCAAAGGCATTTAAATAGTAACTTTATCAATAGTTAAAAATATATATCTATTTCGAAATTTTATTTTTAAATGATTATTATTCTTACATAATTGATAAATACAAAGTAATTAATATTGGTAACATATTTAATAATTTCCAAATAAAGTTATTAATTATATTAAACTTAAGTTTTGAAAAAGAAGCCATTATTGTTTTGCCATTGCCCACGGTAGGGAAGAGTAGGTTAGGTGTTTGAAGTTGCATTTGCAATTGAATAAATACACAATTAAATGCCAACAATGTTAAAATTAAAACTAATATATTTTGTGTACAAATCTTAAAATCTAGATACCCTAAGCCCCAAACCCTACTCTGCCATTGTCCAAAGAAAGGCATATTTGTATATACCTGGTTCTATAAGAGGTGTTGTTTGATTCAACAACCCATCCATCCTCTTCCATCAAATCTCGAAGTGTTAACACCCAAAAAGTGCTCACTAGCTAATTTCCTTATTCACATGACCCATTTGTCCACTTTTACACCATTTGAACCTCTAAAGCCATCAAAAGGTCACCAAAAGGCCATAATACACCCATTTCCCCCCTCAAAATGTATATTTTTCCTCAAAAAACACAAAAAACCCTCGAAAAGGGTCCATAATTCCCCAAAATATTCAAAATATTCAAAAAAGAAAAAAAGAGGGAAAAAGGTACCTAAACCATGTTGGTCAATACCATTGGTTTCCTCAAAACCATAATGGTATTCCCCACCACCAAAAACTATAAAAAGGTGGTAGGGGATCCTCACTTTCCATCCATCCATCATCCTATCCTCATGCTGTCAAAATCTCTCATGAGTTCTTGACCATTGTAGCAATCTTGGAGAAGAGACCATTGGAGCCTGGAGCATCTCACCCTTGGAGCTGCTCAACACTACAAATCCTCACCATTTGAGGTATGATAATACAAAACATTCTTTTATTTCTTGTTCTTTCTATGAATTGTTTTTAGATTTATTTTTTATACGCACATGTTAGTTTAGATTTAGATTTAATTCATAATCGTTTTTGCTTTCTATATTGAAACTGCTATCACATTGTTGATAGGTGCCCATTGCAAAAGCTTGGTTGCAAAACCAAGCAACAGTTTTTGGTGACTTTGCTGGCTTCGAATTCTTAGATTTTGGTTTTTTGCTTTAGATCTTAGTTTTTGTTAGTTTTAATCATTTTAATTCACAGATCTTCCATCCTAGACAACAGATCCATTGTTGTTCTAGAGCTTGGCCCTTTCTGTTGCCATTAACAGCCTGAAATTTCCATTTTTGGGTTCGTTTTTTAGCGTCCGTTTTTCGGCTTTTTCCTTGTGGCTTTTCGCCCGACAATCGCGCGGCTCATCGCGACCTCGCGGAATTTTTTCGCGCGGCACGCCGTGGCTTTGCGGCCTTTTTTCGCGCGGCACGCCGTGGCTTCGCGTCCATTTTACGCGCCGCACATCGCGGTTTCGCGGCCATTTTCCGTGCTGCACATTGCGACCGAAACCCACGCTACACATCGTGGCTTCGCGGCCATTTGCCGCGCTGCACATCGTGACTGCACGACTGAAACCCGCACTAAACATCACGGCTTTTGCCCCAAAACTTGTGATGTTGTTATTTTGAATTCGGCCAATTTTTTAGAAAAATTTTTGCTGTATTTTTTTCCCATTAACGTATTTTACAACATTATTTTTTCTGCATTTTTACAGCCATACTAAATCTTTTTCTATTTATATATGCTCCATTAAAAAGTCTTTTTAAAAAATTTTAGTAATTGAAAGAAAGATTTTCTGCATTCTATTTAGATCATAGGTTTTACTGTTTATTTGCTCAACAATTTTCCCAAGCAATTTTCTAAGATATCCATTTATTTCTTGAAATATTTATGTTATTTGCTTCCCTTTAAATTATTTCAAAGATCCATTATTTTTGAATAGTTTTTTCAAGCATTTACATTTCGAAAGCGCCTTTATTTTTTGCAAATTGGAAGCATATTTTCTTTCATTTGTAATCAATCACCCAAGCGACGCAAATCAATTTCAGTTTAATAACCACACTTGCACCCACTCTGCCACATTATTTAAACTGAGCCTTAAAATCTACCTTAAACTCAACCAACATTTTAACCCCACTTGGGGAGCACTTAAAAGAATCTTGTAGTTAGGCAGAATTGAGGGGATAGGTGTGCCAATAACACCCCTCAATTTTTTACATTTGAGACATAGTGGTTGTCTTTAGGGTCCCAAAAATCCCTTATAATTTTGACACGGTTATCAACCAATTTATCGGGAAGGCCTCTCCCTTAGGAGGGTTGAAGTAGCTAGACTGGTTCTGAAAGCTTGAGTGGAATACCGCAATCCATTCAGTAACCGAAGGATACCTTTCGAAGTTCTCAGTGTACACTTGTATGGGGGTACAACGGCGATAGAGCCAAACTGCAGATTAACCCAACCGAACGTGTCATGAACGGGGTATCCTAGTTGCCACTCTTTAGGATTGTCTACCCGGTGTCCCTCCCGGTAGGGGGATATCTGGCCGTTGATTCAATACTCTATATTGTCTGACTTGGATTTCATCACCTTGCAGAGGATATCGTTTGTTGACTCACAATACTTCTAGTTAGGTGTTTGCATGATACAATACCCACCTTTGGTCTAGTGATCACCACTTTTTTCTAGGAACTATTTCACTTTTGGTATTCTGACCACTTTGTTGGATCCCTCCACTTATTATAGCACAACTGTTATAATAAGTGCTTTTGAGGTTGGTTGTTGGCCTAAGAGCCATTATTTTTTCACTCCCCTCTTGCACTCATTGTTGCACTAGGGTTTCGAGTTTTTTACATCACCACCTTCCACTGAAATTTTTATGTATTTCTCACCATTGATAATTTAAGACGATCCCGCCGTCTTCAGGGTGAACCCCCTCAGTTTGGTACACTTGACTCTACACATCATAAACTTAGAGCCTTATCCCTTGACTCAACAGGTCATCAGCATAGAACACAGTCATCCGATTCTGACGCGCCTCACTTCACATCTGATTCTAAGGCTGAATCCGAACACCCTACTGAAATATCACCAACTAACCCCATGGATGGATCACAATACGACCCCCTTTTCACCAGTGCTATTGGAGATACATTGGCAAACCCTACTACTACTGTGCCACCCATGGTAACAAAAACCCCTTTAGGCATGCCTAATATAGGGGCCACTGCACCTTTAGGTATGCCCAAAATAGTACCACCACCTATTATGGGTATGCCCAACATAGGAATCACACCCCCTCTCATTACCACAACCCAGATCCCAGGAATTCCTGGCACTATTCCTAACCCCTCTGCAACCCATGTTGCACTTGGGAGCGTTGGCCCATCCCACACCACAATGGTTGGAGGACACATACCTTCAATAGCTAGCATACCCTTAGGGGCCACTAGACCACTACATAATGCCACCATTAACAGTTATGTCCCAGTCACTACACCACACCCATCTGCTAGTTTACCATACATGGCTAGTCTGAACTTACCAGACCTAGCCAGGTTAACCAATGATCCTATCAGGCACAACCCTACATGGCCACCCATGCCTACAAAGCTCCCCTCGGACATCCCCAAGTTTGAAGATAAACCTTTGGAAGATCCCCAAAACCACATAATGCCATTTCACCTATGGTGTTCATCTAACTCCATAGTGGATGACTCCATTAGACTAAGACTGTTGCAACGAACATTCACTAGCTCTGCAGCCAAGTGGTACATTGAACAACCTCATGGGACCCACCATACATTTACGTCCCTCGCCTCCACTTTCCTTCATTTTTTTCAGCTACCTGTACGCTATGATGCAAGAGTTGAAATATTGTTGTCTTGTAGAAAAAACACAGCTACCCACATCACCGACCATATCCATGAGTGGTGCAAGCGTCGTAGCCTCTGCAAGATAAAACTGGATGACCGTATATTTTTGGATTGGTTTCTCAAATCACTCCTACCCCTCATAGCCAAAGATGTAGCTTCCGAACGACCCCAGTCAGAAGAAGAAGCTATCTTAAAAACTCAACAGTTCGACCCGATTTATGCCTAGTCAGGCTATCTCTACACCATCATACCAGACGCCCCACAAGGTGTTCTTCACGCGGTGACGCTCCGGGGGCATCACATGCCGCTGATGGTATTATCGACCAATTCATGGCACAAAATAAACCTTTTAGCATGGTGAGCACCATAAATGCCCCAGACCTCTGTAGGGCTACATCTAATTCTGGAGTGATGACTTCGTACGCTCCAACGAATTAGACTCATCACACTCATGGACCCTCATGTCCACCACAGTGTTATGGGAAAGCGCCACCATCTTATGCGCCAACTCCATCTTATAACCAACAGGCCCACCAGACTCCAGTTCAGCCACAAGCCCAAGTGGCTTATTATCCTCAACAGGAAGCACCTCTTGCTCCAACACTTCCAGTAGCTCAAGGTTACCCACAACCACAACAAGCAATAGGTCCACCTCATAACCCTCCTCTTTACTACCCACCATTTTCCATTATGCACAATAATACTTGCCCCAATCTTTTACGGGCTACATCTCACTCTGGAGCTACAACTTCGTATGCTCCCATGGCCCACCCCCACCACACTCATGGACCCTCATGTCCACCACAGTGTTATGGTCACGCACATTCAACCTATCCACCTCTGGTTGCACCCCCTACGTATTACCATGAGTAGGCCACACATACTCTTGTTCACTCACAAGCCCCAACGGCTTATTACCCACCACAGGAAGCGCTTGCTGCACCACAACCTCCAGTCGCTCAAACTTATCCTCCAAACAACAACAACGCTACCCCCACCAACCAAAACCCTGATCGACCACCGAAACAAGGTAAGAACCCCAATTTATGAACAAACCACCCATGTTCCATATGCGGAGTATACAACCATTACACACACACTTGCCCCCATTTGGAGCGAGCGTGGCAACTGTGGAATGATGACGCCCAACGCCAAGGATATGATACACAAACAGCACCTCCTCCTCAGCCACAACCCATGATATTGCAAAATCCCTTACCAAACCAAGGAATGGTAAACACTCATCCAAATAATCCCCCTCAAGGATCCGGTGCAACACAGCAACAAATTACCTATGCAGCAGCCGATTACCAGCATGCAGCGTCCAACACTCACCATTTTCTAATGATGTCATCAAATGATATCAACCTCCAAATGCGTCGAAACCCATACGCCCCCGATGCACCTGCAAATGTTCTCCCTATGATTGAACAAACAGTTCAGAACGCACCTACATCGTTCGTCTCCACAGTCAGATCCGGATTATACTCAGAATCACCTATGACTTCCACATTCCAATCCATCCCACCCCCTTTGAAGATAACTGAGATATCTGATTTGTGCACCCTCTCGCATAATACACAGGTACCAAACCAACAACCCCCTTTACTCCCGCAACCACCTTCAATGCCAACTCATGTAGAAGCAACACCAATTCATACTATCCCATTTTTATTTCCCCCTTTACGCGCCATTAGCACACCAGTCATGGCTACACTTAATATCCCAGGATTGACATTAGGACTACCTGTATGGTACCTACCTGCCCCAACCCCTCCCCCGACAACGAATGTCATTTTACAACCGGTGCAACCCATCAATACTTCTAACCGTCCACCCCCTGGTGTAGCAAACATCCAAAATCAACCACCTCCAATAGTGGCCACCGCATCAACATCCAATTATACTCCACCACCACTTCGCAGCAATGAGGGCAGAGGTCCACAAACCTACACCACTGGACCCACAACTCGCACCCCCCCACTGACTCCCAAATTAGCCAAGAATCCCCCAACCCGTCTACTCCCTAAGTGCTCCTTGTGCGACGATATTGGCCATGCCACCCATCTATGTCCACAACTACCAGCACGTCAAGAACACATGAATATGTTGGATGATGACACCAACATTCCAATAGTCAAACTAGAACTTGCCCCTCAACCTCGTGATAAATCATTGCGCACAAACCATCCTTGTGCAATATGCGGAATCTACGGCCATTATTCACATCACTGCCCCGATCTCCCAGATTATAGAGCAGCTCTATACGAACTGAATAATGTCGATCTAGAAACATCCGCTCCTACCATTGAGGAAATTCATCCCCCACCATCTTCCTCCTCGGAAGAAATTAACACCATTTACACAGTTTCCACTGGATACCCCTCTATCCGGTCGGCCCCTTCCATTGATACCTTTGACACACATGTTCAACCCTTTAAAATTGACGAGGAAACCACATGTCCACAACATGGGGGCAAGCCCAAAACCTTTCCTAGTCATCATCATCGTGATTCTCGTCAGAGATACTGGGGGCATCCACCCCACAAAGGGAATCCCCCATCATCATATCATCACTTCAGTATGCCACCACGGCCTACAGCCTCATGGTATACCCCCCTGCCAGCGGTTGCTCAATGCATTGTTGATCCCTCTCTGAGACAACATCTACACAACATTGACACCTCTGAGTTAGGGGGCATAATAAATTACCTCGACCCTAGGATAGGGGGCATGATCAATCATTTTGAACCTTCCCCATCACATCTATCTCAATATACCAATGATCCCATTGTTCAAACCAACACATATGTAATCCACAATCACAAACTCCATGCACATAGCATGGGGGCAGGTCATTAACCCTGTTGACTTTTTCACATGCGTGATCTCAACCATTTTTTGAGGTCACATATCACTTGTATATTCGATTTGATTTGATTTGATACACCTAGTATTCTCCCCCTGCGGGTCATCATTTCTCCCCACCACAGTATCCTTGGCTAAGTGGGCTCACTTTTATTTGTAGCCATTTTTTAACCTAGTTATTTGCTTTGACCATTCCGGAGTCCTTATGACCTCCGTTTTTCGCACCATTTGCACCGCCGGATTCATATTTCCGTGCCCGTGATGATGCTTGAGATCATTTCTCGCTCTCACCAAAAAATTTTGGGCATTCTTTCCATGCCCCACGCCACCTCGATTTGCATACCACATCGGTTGTTGTCAGTTTATTAGCGATTTTTATACCATCGGATTCAGTTTTCCAAACTTGTGTTGATGCTTGAGATCATTTCTCGCTCTCACATCCAGATTTTTTGGGCATCTTTTACATGCCCCCTCGCTGCCTCGGTTTGCGTGCCACATCGACCGTCGTCCATTTTTTACAAGTCTTATATCGCTGGATTCAGTTTTCCGCGCTCGTGATGATGATTGAGATCATTTCTCGCTCTCACGCCCATATTTTTTGGGCATGTTTTACATGCCCCCTCGTCGCCTCGTTTTACGTGCCACATCAACTGTCATCCATTTTTTACGAGTCTTATAATGCCTGGATTCAGTTTTCTGCGCTCGTGATGATGCTTGAGATCATTTCTCCCTCTCATGCCCAGATTTTTGGGCATGTTTTACATGCCCCCTCGTCGCCTCGTTTTGCGTGCTTCCATTTTTTACGAGTCTTATATCGCCAGATTCAATTTTTCGTGCTTGTGATGATGCTTGTGATCATTTCTCGCTTTCACCTCCAAATTTTTCAGGAATTTTTTTCCATGCCCCTCGTTGCCTCGGTTTGCATGCCACATTGGCCGTTGCCCGTTTTTGACAATCTTTATGTCACCGGATTCAGTTTTCCTCACTCATGACAATGCGTGAGACCATTTCTCGCTATCATCAAAACCTTTTTGCTCGGTATAATTTTATCCTTTTTTTGGGCCGAGCAATTATTTTACAAAAAAGGCACTTAGGGAGTTTCTGTTAAGCTCTTTTCTTACTCCTAAAACAATGAAAAGATCATCGAGCAACCTTACTTCCTTTCATGCTCGCTAAACGTATCTGAAAGGGCGTCTACCTGGTATAAGTTTACCCATTTTCCGGACCTTGTAGACTAATTACGAAAAATGAATACTCTAGTCACATTGGCTAGAAAAGTTCTCCATTTGCATCGTTTTATGCTTTTTCGGGCCTTGGAGACTAACTTACAAAAAAGAACACCAGTGGAGTCCACTTACCACTTTCAGAATCTCTAAACATGAAAGCGACCACGAGCAATCACCATCCTGGGCTCGTAAAAATCCACAGGACGGTACGCCACCACCACTGCAGAGTTTTCTTATCGTTTTCAAACTCCTTAAAAATGAAAGCACTCATGAGCACGAACAATCCTGGGCTCACAAAATCCACAGGACAGTACCATTTAAGAGCACACTTTTATCCCTTCTTGGAGCTCATTAAAACTACGAAGAAGGACCCAATGGTGCTTCTCAGCTCCACAACAGATCATGTCTACTCATATGGCAGCTTCCCCATTTTGGTCGCCTTTTTTCAGAGTATTCTGCAGTATGTCACCCTGAGAGTCCCTCTACAACATCCATTAGCTTGTCCCCCCAGAGTCAATACATACCCTTCAGTCCTTAAAGCTATGATCCCCGCACCTACAAGTCAGTTTCCTACGCTGCCAGGTCAACCATGTCATCATGTTCTGAACAAAGGAAGTTTGAGTCCACCCACTCTACGACCCCAATTATTTCCCATCCCCACAGTATGTCATTCCTACCATCAGTACTACCACACTTCAGTTATACACCTCGCGCTCCTATCAAGGAAACATCATTTCCTTGTTAGTTGTTGGTCTCCCTCTGTCGATGCCAACCAAATTTATTCCAGAGGATAGACCTAGAGGTCCCTGTGTCTTGGACTCATCACCATTTATGATGAGTGCCTCTCCAAATGGTTGTTTCTTACATGCTCGACTTCAACACCTTGATCGCATCGTTGAGACTCGCACAAGGTATTGGTCCTCTCAGTTTTTTGTTGAAGACCCTGGATACTGCTTGACTCTTCCACATTTGAGAGTCTACTTATGGACACAACCAGTTACATTTTCCTCTAGATATCCGGGTTGCGCATGGCGACAGTATTCAGATGTACCCCAGTTTTATATGCTCCCTCGAGTATATAGTTACATTTACTTCTCAGAGATGACTCACATTCATTGAGTCCCTACAGATGTTGGACACCTTTTGTTTCAACAGTTCATCAACCCTTCTGAGACCTTGTTCAGAACGGTTGTCGCTTTATTCCAGTGTATCAGTCATGCTATGATCATGAGTACATCCCAAAATAGTGTCCCCTTTGGACCATTATCATGTACCAACAGATTTTTTATGTCCCCCTTCTTGGGACTAATTGTTATGTATATGTCTTGATACGAGCATGGGTATGCCCGCCTCGTCCATTATCAGAGATTATTCCTCATTCATATTGAGGCCATGTAATATTTTTTTTTTTGCAGCTTCCAAGGGCCGTTGATCCAATCTCCAATCGGTCTCTTCTCTTCCCCAAACCCCAGGGAAAAGACAAAAGAACTATGATGTCTATCGGTCATACGATGAGATCCTGCCCTCACACATCAAGGGGCAATCTGTTAACACCCAAAAAGTGCTCACTAGCTCATTTCCTTATTCACATGACCCATTTGTCCACTTTTCCACCATTTGAGCCTCTAAAGCCATCAAAAGGTCACCAAAAGACCATAATACACCCATTTTCCCCCTCAAAATGTATATTTTTCCTCAAAAACACAAAAAACCCTCAAAAAGGGTCCAGAATTCCCAAAAATATTAAAAGGGAATAAAAATATTCAAAATATTCAAAAAGGGAAAAAAAGAGGGAAAAAGGTACCTAAACCATGTTGGTCAATACCATTGGTTTCCTCAAAACCATAATGGTATTCCCCACCACCAAAAACTATAAAAAGGTGGTAGGGGATCCTCACTTTCCATCCATCCATCATCCTATCCTTATGCTGTCAAAATATCTCATGAGTTCTTGACCATTGTAGCAATCTTGGAGAAGAGACCATTGGAGTCTGGAGCATCTCACCCTTGGAGCTGCTCAACACCACAAATCCTGACCATTTGAGGTATGATAATACAAAACATTCTTTTATTTCTTGTTCTTTCTATGAATCGTTTTTAGATTTATTTGTTATATGCACATGTTAGTTTAGATTTAGATTTAATTCATAATCGTTTTTTCTTTCTATATTGAAACTGCTATCACATTGTTGATAGGTGCCCATTGCACAAGCTTGGTTGCAAAACCAAGCAACATGAAGAACCTCATTAGTGTCCGCCCAAGGAGGGATATTGTATACTCTAAGTTTTCTAAGACCTTGAAATATTTTGGTCGTTATAGACCACTTGTTTTACTCTCCCAGCTTCGTCTTCTCCCTCTTGCCTGCATTGAGACTACCCATTTTCCCTTTCAAATTTTGTAAAATCATGATCTCCAAGGAAATTTCCAAAGAAGTTATTGCTTCCAAGAGCAATAATAGAGAAGAGGGAAATAAAGACATGGGATAAATGTTTGAATTGATGTAGAACCTAGGGTGTCCATCCTTCACTGCAATAAAAACCAAAATTATCACTTGATCCATCACATTTGTTACACTAATCATGCCTAGCTTGTTCATCATATAGCCGGAAAGGAGTACGAATCATGAGAAGTTCCATATCCTAGAAATGGAGACTGTCATTAAATACTACAGTTGTTAAAATCCATTTTCTCAGCGTTGAGAGTCAGAATTTGGGCGAAGCCAAATGCAAACGATGGACTAAAAGGAAATGTGATATGAAGGTGACTGCTAAAATTGTCATCCCATTTGTTTAAACACAATAACGCCCGCGACCACGGTTTTGACTTCCGCTCGTTATCATATTTATTTTATCTTTCTCGATTTTCTCAAGAGTAAATCATGATCTTAAAGTTTGAAATTTCTAACTAAGAATTAGAATCTACTTTGAGCTTCCTAAATAAGGAATAAAATCTTACAATTAAATGAATATGATAAAATAAAAAACATTTATATTAAAATTCTTGTAGAGAGGAGTTTAGGGATAGTCCCTTATTTTGGCCAAAAAATAGGGGGCAATGCTATTAAGATAGATGTAAATAAATTTTATATGGTTGGGAAGTAAGCCTCTAATTTTGGTTAATTAAAATAGTATTACTATTATAAAATAAAAGATTCTTCATTGTCTAATTAAACTGAAATTCATAGTGCTTTTTAATTAAACAGGTGCACCATAATAATAATATTGCACTTGTGCATTCGGAGTAAGTGGATGCACTAGTGCGACTAAACCACATACACACTGTGCTAGAACATCCACAAAAAACACTACAAAAGAAAATATCCGCTAAATTTGATAGCGGATAGTTATCTATGCAACTTTCAATATTGTTGATCATGGTGCGCTTAGTATATAAAGGAGCACCAGTGCAAGGCATATTTTTAATATGCACCACAATCTAATGTTTTTTAATTTTGTATTGTATGTCAATATGGTGTGTCGTGGAAAATGTCACACACTGGGGCATTCATATCTTTCTAATGCACCATTATTCTGGAAAAAAAATTAGAATTATATATCCACAGTGTGTTTCATGTTACAACGCATTGGTGCTCCTGTGTAACTAGTGCATCGATGTCCAGAAAATAAAAAATAAAAAATCACATAATTATTTTCTCATAAACTGAAAAATGAGGAGAAATTTCAATTTCAAAAACTAATTCTATAAGGTATTGAAAAAAAAACTAATAATTATTTCATTATTTTGCCGAAATTTCAATGGGGGAATTTTGGAAGAAAGAGTTACCAAGGAGGAATTTGGAGCAACCATATTATTTTGAAGATCAAAATTTCTAAAGTATATTAAAACAAACAAAACTTTGCATAGTAGAAATTTCAAGTATATAAATTATTACTATTGATCACAATCCATTATTTATTTATTTTCCTATTTATATTTTCTTGTTGGTTCATTTCGTTTTATGTGGCTACAAAATTTTACATTAGAGTTTAAATCCCTCTTTTGATTCACAATTAGGATTTTTATTTTTAGGGATTTTATATTTAATGGGTTTATAATTTTATACATGAGACATTGGGTGCAGTGGGACCACTTCTTGGGTCAAATCCAAAACACGGTCAACCTTGTTAGCTTTTTTTTAATTGAAAAATAAAAACGCTTAGGTAGTTTTTGGTGCAGCCAAGTTGTTTAAATGCACTAGTATGTTTATAGCAATAGGGCATCGCTAATGTTGGGCCTATTATTTTTTAATTTTAATTTTTTAAAATGCATATGCATATTTTGGTATAGTCGAGTTGTTCTAACGCACCAGTACGTTAATTGTAAATACACTCATGTAGATACACTCATTACACTTTATTTTTATGTTTGTATATGGAAGCTAAAGAAGAAGAAAACAATCGAGGCAATCAACAAAATATTTGAACAAATAACTCAAGTCATGTAAGTGGCTCAAGAATTGACAACAATTCCAGTGAAGAATGATTATCCATATATTTTGGATGTTAACGCAAGTTGTTGTATATTTCGCAATAATTTTTCGTGACAATCAGACATTTTGTATAATGTACTGGATAGAGTCTCCCAATTGAAAAGCAACATGTTACCAATAAATGTAACAATTGCAAGCATATTTACCTTTTGATTATTGTGGACTTTATGTTGTCCCATTTTGTATTAGAAAGGGCCTCTTATTGATATGTTACAAAGCTTGCAATGAATTTTTCTGTTTTATTTTATTGTCCAATGTCATAAAATTACATGTGAAATGTTACATCGCTATTTAAATATATGGATGATTAAATATTATAATAGATGCAAAAATTTATGATATAAAAAATTAATCCAAACGCAATAATAAAAATTCAAAATGAATACTACTATAAAAAAAAATTTCAATTTATGATGAATAATGGAATTAAACAAAATCAAAATAAAATATCGATATTTCAGTGTGGCGTCAATAGTCACTGTTCACCAAACAAAAAATAATCGTCGGTGCTTCTGATCGTTTTAACCACACCGGTACTTTTGAGATAATGTCACACTGGTGCATTTGAGACAATGTCACATAGGTGCATTTGAGACAATGTCTCACGTGTGTGCTTAAAACAACAAAGACCCAGTGCGGCAGAATACTCCTTGCATGCCCTGGTTCCTTTTCTATTATTACACCCCAATGCAGTACTATATATTAATTGCATCGTTAAATTTTACAAATATACCAGCAGCCAACATCCTAGTCAACTTTACTGGTGTGTTTTCCTTCACTTATCACACTAGTGCTTTGTAATAGTTAGTAAGCACCAATGTTTTTTAATAGTTAGTAAGCATCGGCGATACAATTCGTATAAAGCATTGATGCATATATTGTTAATTTGTTATAAAGCACCGGTGTTTTTTAATAGTTTGTAAGTAC
This sequence comes from Larix kaempferi, assembly GCA_027924585.1. Classification (NCBI taxonomy): domain Eukaryota; kingdom Viridiplantae; phylum Streptophyta; class Pinopsida; order Pinales; family Pinaceae; genus Larix; species Larix kaempferi. Next base: position 2,022,530 of record BSBM01000857.1, on the reverse strand, counting down.
CAATGCTACTTTTAGTATAAAACACGGGTGATACTTTGTTGATTAAGTTGTCATTGATGCCAAAAGTGCCTAGTCATTGATGCCAACAGTTGACTCTTGTTGCCCCTTGTGGAGCCCCCGAGGGTTAGTGTTTGATTTGTGGTTGTCTGTGTCAAGAGGATACCTTTTGACTTTGTCCAAGCCCAAGCTTGAAGCCCTTGGAGGCCTATGGACATTGGCAAAAGCCCTGGTTACCCATTGACTATGTTGAGTACCCCTAAGTCGTTTCTTGGTCCCTCTTGAGTTCGTTGTGTTGATGATATCCTTATTTTTTGAAGTGGTCGTAACTTTAGTATCCAAGCCTTTTGTCACCCTAGCCCTAACATCCCTAAACTACAAGTCTTAAAAACTAAGCCTAAACTTAAACTTAAGCTTAAGCCCTAATTAAAGATTAATAAAAATTATTAAATAAAATTTTATTTTTTTAATAAACCTTTTTAACAATCTTATAATTAATGCTTTATTAATTATTTAATTATTAAATTCTTTTTAATTTCAAATTTAATTTTAATTAAAAAAAAACTTTTGATTTAATAATTTTTATTAATCTTTTGAATTCGTATCATAACGAGCTAAGTCAGTTGGATCTGTTGGTGGGGGTGTTGGTACTTTATATCCATTTTCAACTATTTGCCATATTTGTACTCCTTGAGCTAGCAAAAAAGATTTCATTCGTATACTCCAAAAGGTATAGCCCATCCCATCAAACATGGGTATTCCATTTTTACTGTGCTTGGCAAACTTGCCCATAATTTCCTTCCAGTGATTAGACTGTTCTTGAAGGAACCCGCTCTGATACCAATTGTTGAAATACTGAGAGGGGGGTGGATCAGTATTTTCCAATATACTTTCAGTATAAAGCACTCGTTTGTGTTAAAATATTGGTGTGCAATGACACTATATGTATTATCAAGCACTGATGCATATAATGCTTTCACATTTTGGTGTGCACAAGTGCATGTATTTCTTTTAAACATATCGGTGCGTTTTATGTTTGTTAGCACCAGTATGTTTGTTTCAATAAAGTGCACTGATAAAAAACCTCTACAAAAGCCTTTGGCCATTGAATTTTTTTAGTTATAATAAATTTTCGTGAAAACTTCCACTAAAACATCTGGTACCATTTAAGAAGGTTGTAGAGGAGGTTTTCTTGAATAATTTGATCAATCTAGTAACACTAAAAATCTCCACGGCATGGCATTTTCCTTATAGTATTATTTCTCAATGGAGTTACTGGACTTCCTATAAAGAGGGATATTGATTTCACAATGCACAGTTTATTTATTTTCTTATTTAGATTTTCTTGTTGTTTATTTTCATTTGATGTGGCTGCAAAATTTTACATTAGGGTTTAAATCCTTCTATTGTTTCACACTTAGGATTTTCCTTTTTAGGGCTTTTAGATTTAATGGGTTTGTAGTTTTATATATAAGGCGTTGGGTGCGATGGGACCACTTCTTGGGTCGAATCGAAAACCTTGTTGGCCTGTCAGTTTTTTTATCTAAAAAAAACGCTTAGGCAGTTTTCAGTGCGACCGAGTTGTTTAAATACAATGATGTGTTTATAGTAATAGCACACTGATATTGATGGGCCTGTTATTTTTTTAAAAACGCGGACGCATTTGTCGGTGCGATAGATTTGTTCTGACTCACCGGTGTGTTAATTGTAAAAATGTGCATTTTGATTACTAGTGCTTTATAATAAATAAATCACATTGACAAATGTGTATATGAATTTTTATTTATTTTTATGGTTAATGGTGCATTCAAGTGTGATACACCGATGTGTTTTGTATATTGAAACCCACCGAAATGGAAAATTATTTTTTATTTTGAAGATATTTAATTTATTTGTATAATATACTTAATAGCTTGTCTATTTAATGGTACGGATTTGTTATTGGTAAAAATGCATGATAATAGTTCAATAAACAACAATTCTAGTTGACATGGTGGGAGTACATCCAAAATTGTGAAGAAGGCAACTTCTTTGTAATTTCTATATTAAATTAATATGTTTGAATTATTTGTAAATTTAACTAATATGTATTGGTTAATGTGTAACATGCAAAGCCAAAGAATGAGGAAGCTCGATAAGATTATCTACAATCTAATTACAGAAGAGCATAAAGCCTTGATGGAAAAGTTGTAGAGGGATGAATCACATGAATAAAACAAAAATCAATATGAGTTTTTAATGAATTTTGAATAATATTGTACTTAAGAATATCCAGTAATATGTTTCAAACAATATAATTCACATATGTTGAATGTTGACTAGAATTGTTGGACATAATTGCATCGCGGGAGGAGCCATCTCAACAACAACGTGTTTCAAATGTATGAAATCATTGATTTTTTCTATTATGTACATATAATTAATTAATTTTGCATTAAGTATTAATTTTCATTTGTTTTGGTTGCAGAAAAGAAAATAAAATGGAACCTATTCAACACATAAGAGAGGACGACAAGGAAAAAAATGGTTGATAGCAAAGTTTGTGAGTAATTGTGATTTCGTTATAACAACTTAAAACTTTATATTGGTTGTGATCTTTGTATTTTATTTTTTTTTACATCGGCCATTGTTGGATGTCTTCAAACTAGTGTTAACATACAAAGAAGAGCCATAAGAAGAATTCATTGTAAGTATCTATGTTTTTTTACTTCTCTCATTTTATAATTAATAGAACAACACAATCATTTATATTAAATGTATGATTTGTTACGGAATATAAAAATTTAAGGAAACAAAGTATGAAGTGGATCCAACAAAATACTTGTTGAGATAAGGCATGAGATTTGGTTTTGAAAGAACGTGTCTCATACAAGACTCAATTCTTTCTATGGTACGTCGCTTTTCAATTTATAGTCATAAATATAATCTATTTTAATTTTCATTATTCCCAACAATGTAGATACACTCATTACATTTTATTTGTATGTTTGTATATGGAAGCTGAAGAAGAGGAAAACAAGGCAATCAAAAAAAAATTCAGCCAAAAAACCCAAGTCATGTAAGTGGCTCGAGCGTTGACAACAATTCCAGCGAAGAATGATGATCCATATATTTTGGATGTTAATGCAAGCTGCTGTATATTTTGAAATAATTGTCTTTGAAAATCAGACATTTTGTATAATGTACTAGACATAGTGTCCCAATTGAAAGACAACGGGTTATCAATAAGTGTAACAATTACATGCATGTTGACATTGTGATTATTGTGGACTTTGTGTTGTCTCATTTTATATGAGAAATGACCTCTTATTGATATATAATAAAATGGAGTTTTTTATTCTATTGTATTATCCAATGTTGTGAAATTATATGTGAAAAATTACATCACTAATTAAATATATGGATGATTAAATATTACAATATATGTGAAATTTAAGATATAATAAATTAATCAAATATCATATCCAAATGCAATAATAAAATTTCAAATGAATACTACTCTAAAAAAAAATCATTTTCTAATGAATAATGGAGTTAAACAAAATAAAAATAAAATATAGATATTCCAATGCGATATCAGTAGTCACTGTTCACCAAACAAAAAATAATCGTCGGTGCTTCTGATCATTTTAATCGCGCTGATGCTTTTGAGATAATGTCGCACGGGTGCGTTTGAGACAAGGTTACATCAGTGTGCTTAAAAAAATAGAGACCTGTGCAGTAGAATACTCATTGAATTCCATGGTGATTCCTATATTATTATGCCTCGGTGCACTACTATATATTAATCGTATCGTTAAAATTTTAAAATATAGCAGCAATCAACATACGAGTAAACTTTACCAATGCGTTTTTCTTCACTTATCGCATTGGTGCTTTGTAATAGTTAGTGAGCACTGATGTTTTTTAATAGTTCGTAAGCATCGATGCTCCATTTAGTATAAAGCACCAATGCATATATTGGTATAAAGAACCAATGAATATATTGGTTTAAAGCACCTATTTTTTTAATATTTCATAAGCATCGGTACCACTTTTAGTATAAATCACTAATTCCGGTTAAAATTGTGAGGAAACTCCAGCAATTAAATGATGAAAATGCACGATATATCAAAAATAATAGAACACATAAAGGATTTATTGATCGCAGGCCACTTCGAGGGGGCAACCTCCTTTGAGCAAGCTCAATACAAATAACTCGTGGATGCCTTCACTTTCCTCAACACGTACTTATATAATAATTCTAAGCTAAACAACTATTACTCCCCATGAATGTGGGATAATACAATATACGTACGGGACGACTTACAAAGCATATGCATCCAACAACAATATACTAACAACGTGGGATAATACAATATACTCACAGGACGACTTACAAAGCATATGTGTCCAACAACAATATACTAACAAAATAAAGAGAAGGGTTGACATAGGTTCCTAACATCCCCTCCCCATTAGAAAAATATTTGTCCTCAAAGCTTTAGATGTGGAAATTGTTGTTGAATCATAAGGAGTGGTTCCCATGTGGCATCCTTTGGTTGCATTATATGGCATCCTCTGGTTGCGAGCGAAGTTGAAGCGTGCGCTTATTGAGGATGGCCTCCGGATCCAAAATGATGGATCCTTCATTATCCAGTTCTGGTAAAACATTTTGTACTCTGATGTTGGTGCCAAGAACTTTCTTTAGACAAGAGACATGAAATACTAGATGAATGTGGGAAGGAGGAAGTTCTAATTTATAAACAACAGACCCAATCTTCTGAAGAACCTTATATGGCCCATACAAATTTGGAGCCATCTTATGACGCCCTTTGAGTTTCGGGGAGGATTTCTTGTAAGGCTGTAGACAAAGAAAAACCATATCACCTATTTGAAAAGTGCGCTCAGAATAGTGTTGATCGGCTTGTTGTTTCATTCGATTTCTTGCCATGTGAATATTGTCCTGCAAAATGTGAAGAATATGATCTCAGGTTCAAAGAACCGTGTCAACTGCCTATATTGGTGAACTGCTGGGGGTGTATGGAAGAAGCACTAGCAGTTCCTAACCACAGACTGCTTCATACGGATTCATTTTACATGCAGTGTGGTAGGAGGTATTGTACCACCATTAAGTGGGAGGGAGCCACCTTTCCCACTGATGCTGTAGTTCATAGGTGAAGCAACGAATATAAGTTTCCAAACATCTATTGATAACTTTAGTCTAACCATTTGTTTGTGGGTGATACCCTAAACTCATCTTCAGTTTGCTGCTAGTGTGGCGAAATAGTTATGTCCAAAAATGACTGGTGAAAATTGCATCGCGATCTGAGACAATGGAAGAAGGGATTCCATGAAAACGAAAGATCTGGTCCAGGAAAATCTATGCGGCTGAAGAGGTGGTATAGGGATGGATTAGGGCACAAAAATCACCATATTTGGAGAGGCGATCAACCACAACCAAAATCACTGTCTTCCCTCCAGATTTAGGGAGCCCTTCAATGAAATCCATAGAAATATATGTCCAAATCTGTGTAGGGATGGGAAAGGGTTCGAGCAATATCGGAAGGAGTGTTGTTTCACCCTTGTTGCACTGGAAGGTATAACATTCATCCACCATCTATTGAATTGTAATTTTCATTCCCTTCCAAAAGAATCTACGTCGTTTCCTCTCATACATTTTGAGGAACCCAGAGTTCCCTACCGATGGAGAAGCATGGAGTTCATAGAAGACAACCGGTTGAAGATCTGTGCTCTGGGGAAGCACCAAACAACCCTTGTATCTCAAGGAAGCACCATCCCAAGAGTAATACGTTACAGTAGAAAGGTTTTTGGCCAACAATTGGATGATTTGAGATAATGAAGAGTCATTTACATAGCCCTGCTGAACAGATTGCAACCAATTTGGAACAAGCATAGAAATAGTTGAAAGAGAAACTTGGTCATCAAATGTGCGAGAAAGAGCATCTGCCACAAGATTGTCCTTACGCTTCTTATAAGTGATCTCATAGTCATAACCCATGAGTTTGCTAACCCATTTATGTTGTGTCGAGGAGGAGACCCGTTGTTCCAGGAAATATTTCAAAATATGGTGATCAGTCTTGATGCAAAAATGATTCCCTAATAGGCATTGCCGCCACTTCTGTACTGCATGCGAAATAGCCATCATTTCCTTCTCATATGTAGAGGAGACTAAATTCTTACCGAAAAGGGATTTGCTGGTGAATGCAATAGGATCTTCATCTTGAAGGAGAACAACACCAAGTCCATTATCACAAGCATCATTCTCAATAGTGAAGGGCTTGGAAAAATCGGGCATAGCTAGAACAGGTGTAGTACACATATCTTGTTTCAGTTTGTCAAACGCACACTCAGTAGCATGTGCCCATGTAAAAGCATCATTTTTCAATAGAGTGGTTAATGGAGGCGCAATCTTCTCGTAATCCTGGACAAACTTGTGGTAGTATCCAATCAATCCAAAAAAACCACGAAGGCTCTTGAGTGTCTAAGGATGCGGCCAATTTTTCATGGCATCTATTTTGGTAGGATCCATGCGAACCCCTTGTGCTGAAATAATATGCTCGAGATACTCTACTTCCTCCTGTCCAAAAACACATTTATACAATTTGGCATGGAGATGATGATCAAAGAAATGTTGCAGGACAAGATCTAAATGTTGGAGATGCTCAACCCATGTTTTACTATAGATGAGGATATCATCAAAGAAGACCATAATGAATTTCCGCAAGTAGGGATGGAATATTTTATTCATCAATGCCTGGAATGTGGAAGGAGCATTAGTGAGGCCAAAGGGCATGACCAAAAACTCATAGTCTCCATCATGTGTGCAAAAAGTTGTTTTAGGAATATCATCCTCATGAACCCGAATTTGGTGATACCCAGAACAAAGATCCAACTTGGAGAAAAAATGAGCACCATGAAGCTCATCAACAATAGTAATTGGAAACTTATCCTTGATTGTGAGGTGATTAAGTGCTCGAAAGTCAATGCAGAGGCACCATAACCCATCTTTTTTTCAGACAAGAATAACTGGTGAAGAAAAGGAACTAGTACTAGGGCGAATAATACCTTGCTTCAATAAGTCCTGAACGAGCATCTCAATCTCTATCTTTTGGTGAAATGGGTAGCGATAGGGCCTGATGTTGGGAGGAACGCTTCCAGGGAGGAGCTGAATACAATGGTCCTTTGGTATTGAAGGTGGCAATCCCACTGGTTCAGCAAAGACACATGCATATCTATCCAAAATTTGTTGTAGATACAAAGGAGTAGTGGAGACCGGTGATGGGTGCATCTGAATGGAATGGAGCTGAGCAATGACACCATGTGAATTATTCTTAAGGATATTTTCCATGCGATGTGAAATGATGATGCTGAGAGACCCTGGTTGTAAAGCTTTCAATGTGTGTTTTTTTCCCATTGACTGAAAACTGCATCCAAAGTTCAGCAAAATCCCATAAGATGGGGCCAAGTGTGTGTAACCATTGAGTGCCCAAAACCACATCACGTCCTCCTAAGGGAAAGGCAAACATGTCGGAGCACAGGTTATAATATCCAATAGAGATATGCACATTGTGAAACTTCCCCTTGCAAGGTAAGGTTCCCCCATTGGCAATCATGACTTCATATCTGGAGCAAAGATGGACAAAACAATCAACTTGTTTGGCGATCCGAGGGTCAATGAAGTCACGAGTGCTACCAGGATCAATGAGTATTGTAAGAGGGAGCTTCTTGAAGTAACCCTTGACCTGCATTGTTTGGGGGGTGGTGACTCTGGCTAAAGCATGGAGAGATATATCTGGGTGGTCGTCCTGAGAAGAAGGGTCAGTAGGATGTTGCTGAATGTCGACCTAATCATATACTGTATCCAGAGCTTCTTCACAAATGTTAGTTGCAGGTGGAGAATCCACATCCAAGAGATAGAGATTTTGCTCAACACATCTATGTCCTCGAGTGAATTTATCATCACAATTATAACAAAACACTTTTTCTCTACGTGCCCGCATGTTTGCTTTAGACAAATGCTTGATAGGAGTTTATCTAGGAGATAGTGTGATGGGAGGTCGTTGGGAAACCATATTTCTGAATGGAACAAAAGTGGATTTGGAGGGTTGTTGGGCTGTGATCTTGTCCTCCGCCAACTTAGACAACCCTAGGGATTCCATCATTGTGTTGGGACAGAACATTTTAACCTCATATCAGATTGCATCCTTCAGACCACTAACAAAACAACTCCTGTAGAATTCATCAGGAAATCCTTCTGTGTGATTGTCAGTTTCTCAAATTTTGTCCGATACTCTCTCATAGTGCCGATTTGGCGAATTTTAGTGAGTGCTCCTGTGAAGTCATCAAAAGCACTGGGACCAAATCGTTGCAAAAGGAGTTGGAAAAAATCTGTTCATTTTGGTTCTCCATGAGCCTTGATGTACCAATGAAACCGTTGAAGGGATTCATGTTCCAAATGAAAGGATATAAGTGGAACTTTGTTGACATCAAAAGTATTATGTAGAATGAAACATTGTTCTTCCCGATATATCCATCTAGTCGGATCATCACCATTGAAGCAGGGAAAATCAAGATTCATCCCATGAAAATTGTTGGAAGAAGAGAACCCAATGTCTAAAGAAAACTCTGGTTGTCGTCTATTGTTCATGGCTGAATGTTGAATATGGAGGACGATAATTTTTTCATCCAGATCTTGAATTTTGGTCTTAAGGGCTGCAAGTTCTTCCTCCATATTTTTTTCTCCTGCGTGAGTGACAACCATAACCAGGATTTTTATTTTCTTTTTAGTGGAGAATGGATAGAAAAACAAAAACAAAAACTTCTTTAGTAAAGGAAAATTTGGATCTGGGAAAAAATTTGATGTGTAATTGGGGTTTGACTAGGTTTTGGACACTTTCTAATGGACATGGAAGCATAAAATAAGAATTTCAGAAACGAGATGAAAGAATGAGAAAAATTTTCTAACAGGGAAAAAGAAGCAGAAATAGGAAATGAACATTGTGGCAAAATTTGAAGGCAATTATGTGAAAATCGAAGAAGTTATGACAAACCCTAAAAATAAACAGATGTGGGATTTCTGGCTTCGGGAAGTGGAATTTGGGATAGGGTCCTCATGAAGGAAATATGCAGAATGGAAGTGCAGGGGTTCCAATGAATTTGCAAGGGAAATTGAGTTAAAACAAAGAAGTTTTTTTTTTTTTTGGAATTTATCTGCAACAGATCTAGACAGATGTAATTTGTTATTTATCAGCTAGCAATAGATATGGACCCTAGGTATGCTCGAATTCCTAAAGGTTCAAGGGGTTTAATTGGATACCAATGTTGTCTAACAACTTGCATATTGGGGCAGTACCCCTCACTCCACAGCTCAGGTAAAACTGATAACCGCTTTGCCACAAACGACAACTCTTGGCTTACCTCACGAGTGGGAACTAGTCAATCAAGTAGGGGCCATTTCCCTTTTCACTAGCAGGTCCTCTCAATGGGCCAGCTACTTCGAGGTTCTTGTGGTACTCCTCACAATGAGTTTTAGGGCTATTCCCTAGTAATTCTCATAGTTAAGCGGATAGAGATTATTCCCAGATCTGGACCTACAATTGAAAGGAACAATACAGATGTAAAGAAAAATAACTACTGCAATAATCACAGCACCTAGAAGCCATTGCGAAAAAAAAATTGGCAGAAATTCCACCCAGCGAGCCCACGAAAGTGCTCTGATACTAGATGTGAGGAACCTCTAGCAATTAAATGATGAAAATGCACGATATATCATAAATAACAGAACACAGAAGGGATTTATTGATCATAGGCCACTTCGAGGGGGAAACCTCCTTTGAGCAAGCTCAATACAAATAACTCGTGGATGCCTTCATTTGCCTCAACATGTATTTATATACTAAGTCTAAGATAAACAACTGTTACTCCCCATGAATGTGGGATAATACAATATATTCATGGGGCGACTTACAAAGCATATGCGTCCAACAAAAATATACTAACAATGTGGGATAATACAATATACTCACGGGACGACTTACAAAGCATATGCGTCCAAGAACAATATACTAACAAAGTAAAGAGAAGGGTTGACATAGGTTCCTAACAAAAAATTTCGTGTGCACCACTGCATGTATTGCTTTTAAAAGCACTAATGTGTTTTACATTTGTTAGCACCAGTATGTTTGTCATCAATAGAGCACACTGATAAAAAAACCTCTACATAATCCTTTGGCCACTGAGTTTTTTTTTTTGTTATAATAAATTTTCATAAAAACCTCAACTAAAATATTTGGTACCATTTGCGGAGGTTGTAGCGGAGGTTTTTTTGAAAACTTTGACTAATCTTGTAACACTAAAAACTCCACAAAAACCTCTACTACAGGACCTTTTCCTCGTAGTGGTTTTTCTTGATGAAGTGCATGGACTTCCTTTGAAAAGGGATACTAGTTTCACATTTGATCTTATACCAGGAGTTGCACCAATGTCTACGACACCTTACAAAATGAGTACACCATAATCGCTAGAGCTGAAAATCCAATTGCAGGAGTTGTTGGAAAAGAAATATATTGGGCTAAGTGTCTCTACATGGGGAGCACCCATGTTATTTGTGAAAAAAGTAAAGATGGAACACTCAGTTTATGTATTGATTATAGACCGTTGAATAAAGTTATAGTGAAAAATAAGTACATTTTACTTCGAATTGATGGTATTTTTTTATTAAATGAGAGGGGCAAAGGTATTTTCAAAGATTGAGGTATGGTTAACATCAAGTTGGAATAATACAACATTTAAAACAAAGTATGGACACTCATGGTGGTGTCATTTGGTCTCACTAATGTACCGGCTACATTCATGTGTCTCGTGAAGTGTTTTCAGCAAGTATTTGCCATAAGTTTGTTTTTGTTTTTCTAGATGACATTCTTACTTATTCCGTGAATGAAGAGGAGCATGAAGAACATTTTAGAATGACTTTGCAAATGCTAAGAGAGCATAAGTTGTATGCGAAGCTAAGAAAACGTGATTTTTATAAAAAAACAAATTCATTGTCTAGGTCACACTATTTCAAGGGAAGAAATATCAGTCGATCTAAAAAATATTGAGGCCATTATGAATTGGATAACTTTAAATAATGTGATAGATGTGAGATATTTCATAAGTATTTCTATTTATTACATAAGGTTCATTGACAGATTCTCCAATGATGCACACTCCATCATTTCTTTGCAAAAGAAGGGAATAAAATTTGAGTGGACACAAAAATGTAAAAAAAAGCTTCCAGCTATTGAAGAAGCTTCTTACAAGTGCTCCAATTTTAAAAATTGCAAACCCGAAAAGAATTGTGTGGTGTGTATTGATGCATGTAAACATGGAATTGGAGAAATTCTCATGCAAGACAATCATGTGGTATGTGATGAGTAAAGAAAGCTAAAAGAACTTGAAAAAAATTATGCTATCCATGATTTAAAGCTTGTTACCATGGTGCATGCTTTGAATATGTGGAGGCAATATTTATTTGATGAGAAGAAAATTTGAGTTTAGGGAAGACCATTGTGCTCTAAAATATGTGTTTGAATAACCAACACAAATGCAAGGCAAGCTAGATGGATGGAATTTTTGTGTGACTTTGATTTTTCTCCAAAGCATCTACATTTATATCACCTTCAAATAACGGACCAATTGAATGCAAATGGGGTGAAATTTGAAGATAATGAGTTGTTGTCCATTCCCTTAAATGGACTTTTACCATCTTGAAGACCTTTTGTTATGGGTGTCTTTACTTGGGATCCATTACCAACATGTACAAAGCTCTAGTATGGCCTTGTGTAGGAAGAGATTAGGTTGTAGTGATGTTCATCAAAGCAAGTGGAGGTAGAAGATCTTACTCTTATCGAGAGGATGAAAAAGGGTAGCAAGAAAACTAAAAGAAGGAAGGTTCTAGAATAAGGAAAGAGTTGAATGAGGTGATGTGTTTTTTATATCATGATATGGTACATTATGTTAGCCAGTGTCTGAAAAAGGAGAAGGGGAAGGCCAAACATGTTGCAGTTGGTACTGTCACAAGTGTAGTTGGGGATTCATCTCAATTTGAGACTACCTTCCCCATGGTCTCTTCTTTATCTTCTAAAAAGGTGTCTTGAATAGCACGTCAACAATGGGGCATCAAGACATGAGGCTTATGTCATGATATTATTCGACGGGCTTTAGGATCAAGAGGGAGGTATGAGTATGGAGTTGGGAAATGATGCTACTTATCTTTTGAGAGTGGGCTCTATTTCCTTTCATATGCCATCAAGTTATGTTCTTGAGTTGAGTGATTTTTTATTTTCTCCTAGGTCAAAGAAAAAAATAGGTTTGTATGGAAAATCATTAGTGGAGAGTTGCAATTGAAGAATAGAATTGCACTATCAATGATTGTAGTCTAGCTAGTTTGAGGACTTTGGCTAGAGGTGTGTGAGAAAGTGAACTCTACAAATTTCTTGTTGATTATGTTGCATTTGTGCATTCCAATGAGAAACTAGATGAGCCTTCCAAACATAAGGAGGCATATGTAAATCATGTACGACATTGTGTCATGGACACAAGCTCAAAACCTATTGTGTGTTCAAGTATTGATTCCAAGCTTGTAGTTGGTGGGACTGTTGTAGAGTACAAGGACAAGGTTGGATTCTCTCAGGAAGATATGGTTGACCTTGATGATACATTTGCTTTAAAATTCTCTTAGAAATAGGGAGTTGACCTAGTTGATGTTGATGCATCATTTGTCCAAGGTTTTGAGGTGCATGGGTGAGATACCTATGCTCATAAGTTGTTGATAGGTTTGGTCCATGACACAGAATTGAGGGATGATGGAGTATGGCAACTTGTTGATGATCTAGAATTATGTTCCTTTAGATTCACAGGTTGTCATCATTCTTTGGAGGTTCCAAAGGTCGTGATGGAATCTTGTGTTCTTAGATATCGTGATACTTATATGGCTTACAAGATCTACATCCCAAGATAATGGAAGATTGTAGTTAGCATAAATGTGAACATAATGAGGACATGTAGTCTTCCATTTCATAGGATTCTTCTTCAAACGTTGAAGGTAGCGAGGAGGTTGATGTTCCAAACATTGATTTAGAGGTCAATGTAGAATATGATCTAGACATAGATGAGACGAGGTTGGGTGTGGATATGCCCTCACCTTCTACTATGTAGCATATGAGGTTGATATGGCTTACTCAAACATTACAAGGTGCACAAGAGCATGTAGGAGCCCAAGTCTTCAAGGAGGGAAAGCATACCTCCTAGGAAATATGCTAGTTATATTGCATTGGTTTCTTACATATGTGAACCTTCTAGTGGTTTTGAGGATATGTGTGATGCATTCATAGAGGATGATATTTGGGTTGACTCTTAGACTACAATAGGTATAGATTTGCAAATGGCATGTTGGTTTGAGTTGTAGAGGGAGAAGGCAGGTGTTGGTGAAAACACTTTCCTTGTGAAGAGGGAGTGTTAGCTTTTAGGGTTACTCCAAAAGTGTTTACACCATGTTTGGGGGTGCTTCATGAGATGTGGGAGTGCATGGTGTATAATTGACCCCTTTTGTTCCATGATGGAATTGCACATTGGAGGCAACTTACTCTTGGTTGCTAGACATTGTATGGATGCTTGTGTGGCATTCTTCCTTGGAGCATTGGAGACCTATGGAGCTTGGTCACTTCTTCATGTAGCCAACATGTGAAGGGAGTTTGTTTGCTTGGAGGACACCTCGCATTCGAGGACATTGGGCATCCTAGAGGAGGGCATTGAGCACTAGATAACTTGGCGTTATTTGTTTGCTTGCATGGAGGCTTACACTTGACTTAGGGTGCTTGGGTTGAGGGGGTGTACATGTAGGAGTGGTGGTCCCTAAGGAGGCACATGACCTGGAAGATGCATTGGAGCCTTGGGGGAGCAATGTTGGATGTTAGAGAATATCACTCATGCCTTGGAGCCTTGCTTATTGACCATCATCACCTTGGAGATTGACATGCATTACTTGGAGTAGAATGCTTGACTTGAGGACCTACTTGTATTGTGTAGGAGGTTACCAGTAGTTAACTAAGTCCACTTGTCAGTGTAGACCTCCCATACCTGTCATATAAATAGAGGAAGGTGAGAGGCATTATCATCATCATTCATGAATTTGTGCTTATTCTTCTTTACAATTGGATTAGAGATGTAAGAGTGCTAGTCTCTCACTCTCTCTTGTTCTATCTCGTTTGTACTATATCTCTTTATATTTTAACGTGTTAGGGTTTATTGGAGCATTCTTGTAGTCTAGGGCTAGGGTTTGAGGCATTAGAGATAAGATTTGGTGACAAACCATAAGATGTACTTGTTGAAGAGGAAGAGAAGAGGAGACACTTTGCATGAGGCCAAATAGGACTTGCTATTGATGATTCATCTTGTTGAAGTATCTTTGGTGGAGCTAGGGATTTTCCTGGTTTTCCCTAGCTAGGGCTTTGCAGAGCTTTGAGGGTTGTACTAGCAAAGTTGAGTATGTACTTAAACTTCATATCTTATCTATCTATGTGAAGTTTTTTGGCTATGCAAAATTGTCTTATTCTAGATTTGATTTTTAATTACCATTGTTTTCATGGTTTAGTAATTTCCAGCACTTATATGTCATGCTAATTTATCATAAGTTAAGTTGAAACTCTTAAGAAATTTAACATTTATATAAAAGATAATAGGACATATTTAATGTTGTAAATTTGCATTAATTCCAGTGAATTTATATATGGTTTATGCATGAAAAGGTTGCCCTAAAGTGCTTAAACTTGTTCATATATATTTGATATCTTCTCTCTTGGATTGACTAGCGTATTGGGGTTGATTTGAAGTGAACTCTTATATGTTGTTTGCTGCTGTAATTTATATTTCAATTAACCCCAAGGTTGACAATTCACAGAGATCGAGTCCATGAAATCTCTAAAGATGTGAAATTTTGAAATTGCAAACAAAACCTCAATTTATGAAATTTCTACATTCACCACATTGCTTCTATTATTCTCCTAGAGATTTGTGATTGAGAGCTAGGAATGGAGCACAAACACTTGGTTGGATGACACCATAGTGATTAATTGTGATTGTGTCATTTGTGATCTGGAGAAGTTGAAGAATATTGGCTTCACCAAGATCCTTGAGAGTGTTGGTGTGTTCCTACATGTTCGAGACTATCATTCTACAATTATTGGCAATAAAGATCTGTCAGTTACTCTTTTGGTGAGCCAAGGTCCTTGAGATTGTTGGTGTTTCCACATGTTAAAGAATTTGTCGTTTACAACCCTCGGCAATAAAGATCTATTAATTACTCTTTCAGTGACAATATTCATGTTCATAGTGTGTAAACATTTTTTATATATAATCAAAGGCTCTTAGTTACTTCTGTTGCAATCTTAACAAGTATTGGGTTGGTAGGATTCAAATAATTTCTGTATGCCTTACTTTCTATCATTCACATCAACTACATTACAAGGCATTGACCAATCTATTTTTCTTGTATTAAATCCCATTTTAGAGTCAGTTAAAAAAAATGCAAACGCTTGAGCTAGATTGCAAGGGAGTCACTTGAACAAAACTTTCAAGGTTGTATCCAAGTTAAACCTGTGCCTTTTAGTGCAATTTACTTCCCTAGTCTGCTCTCTTCTATGCTAATGTAGTAAGGTCTATAGTATTTTTTAGGTCTTTGTGCATCTAGTCATATAGAATATTACATTGCATTTGTTTTAGCATTGCAAGTTTTGATCACTGTTTCTTTTTAATGCAGAAACAACATAACTGATAGCGTTTTCTCGATTTACATGCACTTAGGCGTAATCCTAGCATATTAATTTGCATTAGTTAATTATCTTTCCTTCAAATCAACAAGAGTAAGTTGTTGATCTGCATTGTTTTCACACAAATAAATTATTAAATTATTGTAGTCAAATTGCATTGGTTCATGTGCATACTCACATAGTGTTTAGTTCACTTACTTTTAGTGTGTGTTTTAGGGTATGTGAATCATTTAGCTTGCTTTTATTGGACCTTTTATTGGAAAACAGCAGGGGTTATCGCTTCTTGGTGACCATACTTTTTGATTTTGACCTGTAGGATCGCCTTTACCGCTTGTTTGATTGCTGCCCACTCATAGTACTAGTTAGTTTTATTTAATTTGCATAGTTCGAAAGTGCATTTAACCATCATTATGCCATTTTTACTTCTAGGATTTCACTCACATTTTAGATTATTTAGGGAAGTCACCCTGTGATAGGAAAAGGCTTGCATATAGGAAATATATTACACACGATTTGGACACAAAATAACTATTTAAGTATGCAAGTTTTAAACTACAGCACCGAAAAATATATCTAATTTTATATCAATGTGTAATTGTATTTTTTATTTTCAGATTTGCTTACTGATGTTATTTGTTTGCACATCTTGGCTAAACATTTTCAGAACAATGAAGTCGTCAGATTTCAAATCTCCACCAAAGACAGAGTGAAGATTTCAAGTTTCACAACCTCCCTCGACAAACACAAATTTTTCTTTAAAACCCATTTTATTACCTGTCATACCCTGATCCCACACTATATATTGATGAAGTAATAGGTTGGGGACATGTGACCAGTGTGCAAAGAACCTAAAACAGAACTTGGTCCAATGGAACGAGAAACATAAAATTTGTCTTATTTTATTTTTGAAGTCCAAAAATTTGCATCCATCCATGCCCACAAAGAACATCCACGAACACTGCAAATGCTATCACAAAACCAAATGGCAGTGCATATCGAAAAATTCTGAAACATCATGTGCATGTGACCCTCCCTCGAAAAAATGCTACTCAAATCTTCATACAACGTCTCCATCACCTGATTTTTTTTATTCGGGTTATGCTAGTTATTTAATGCAATCTAACTTTAAGGATTTGTAATGAAATGGAACATCTTTCAAATTTTACATATTTTATGTATTATTTTAATATCTGGAGTATTGTTTCACCAAATAGGTGAGTTGAATTATATTTTGAAGTTGCCCAATTCTGCAACTTTTGAGATAGTTAAGGCACATCTCAATCATCCCCAAGACTAAGCATCACCATTTCGATGATACCAAGAACGGAACAGATATCACCACCAACCCCACAAGGCACCAAGCAAGGATAAGAATTTGTCATAACACCACATCCATGCCATTTCGTACACAAAACAATCCTACTTTAATATCAAAGCTCATGATCATTTTAGGACTGAATAATTTGCTCTGTAACATAAAATGTCAGCTGTGGAAAAGACAAAAATTGGAAACTTTGATCCATTTACGCTTGGTGGATTAAAAAAGTATCAGATTGCATCAGATGCTAAATAAATTGATGTCAATACATCTTTGCCCCTGTTTCAAAATCCACAGATGGGGACTCACTTGACATTACAGGGCAAAGGCACAGGCAGGCAGGCACAGCAATCATGAGCAGGGGCATAAAACTTTGGAGTAGCCTACCCCATCTGTCATACATAATGAAATGGTGGGTTGGACACTAAAGTGAGGGATCCCACCCCATAATGGCTATGTATGAAAAATAAAATATATACTACATAATACAAAATACATCTTGCCCTCTTTCGCACAGAGTTGCTAATATACTGCTTCTTTTGGGATGAGTGAAAAGTAAGGTCAAGATACCCTGAAATTTTGAACTTTAAACTGTAATAACTGCAATTTCCTTTCTACATGTTTTATTTCTACTAGGAGATCATTTAAGCGGTTGGATTTCAACTCTGCTGCATGCCGATAGGGCTTGCTGATGAGGACCACCTGACATTCTACATTCCTCATGGCCTGCTCCAAATCTTCTTGCATCGCTTCCTCTAGTTGTCTTGCAAATGAGTTTGCTGTTCGTTGGACCTTGTTTTTTACCTCTGCCCGGCGCTGAGGTAATTTCCATACTCCATAGAAACTGTAGAGCACACACGCAAAGATGGGTGAGCTGGCAGAACTGAAATAACATTAATGTCCAAGAAGAGAAGAATCAGAATGAAACGTTTGCATATAAATACTGTCATTTAAACAGATTCCAGCAAAAACTGCATGCTTCTCAAGAATTTAATAGGAACATATAACATTGAAAAGACCATTGCCTATGATGAATAAAAGGAACAATTCAGTAAAAAGAAATTATGCTAAGCAATTACCCTCACACAGAATGAAACGAACATACAAAATGGTTGAGCCATCGCACTGTCAGGTTTCAATTTTATAGAAATAGGTTGAAATAAGAGACACATCTGCCAAACTAATGTTATATTTAAGAACAATGTTAGCCTGGAAAATGAAAGCACCAACGCAAAAGGGGATGCCTCAGGTCACATAAAATATAACAAATCATTGTAATGAATGATGTGCTAATAATTATCGGATCAAAATTTGATTCTTTCTAAAAAATGCAATGTATACATGAAATAATGCATATTGTATGTGGTCTCACACACATGATTTTCATCACAATTCAGTTGCACGTTGTGATTTTCACCACACATGACAGAGGCTTGCAGGATGATACTGATGGAGCACTCGATGGATACACTTATGACAATGCCAACTATCTCCACCAGTTGATGTTAGGTGTCTAGAGGAGAGTTGATCTCGCATACTGATTTGCTTGTTGCCCTCGGAGCACATTAGGATTTTCAGTGGTTTATTATTTGTGTACCTTGGGTTGATCTCGGAGCACCTTACATTACATGCTATATCACAGTGTTATGGTGACAATCTTAATGTATTTGCTTGTCACTTGGAGGGTGTTGACCACCAAAACCAACTAGGTGGACAACGTGTACATTGCACATGTTGAATGTGCCTCGAAGATAAGAAAGAAGTACTCAATGATTATATCAAGTGAGGCAGCTCTTTTTCATGTCTTCTCTCCATGAAATTTCCGCACCCTTGCGGGGGATTTTGTAAGGATATGTCAGCATGAGGGTCTAGTTTTGTGTAACTTAATCACCTAAGACTTTATTATTAGGGAAGTCCTTTCATAGAGTGTTATTTCACTTGGATAATTAAAATTCATTTTTAGTGATTTTAATTATTTGAGTTTTTCACTCAAAAATACCTCCAAAGTGGTGAAAGGCGTTCTAGTGATTGAGGCCTAGGAATGTTCTATATTACCATGCTAGACATTGTTATCACCTATTTTGTACAAATAGTTGAAACCTTATTGAGCCGCCAGTGTTGGAACACATCAGTGTTCACTTCCAGAGTATCTGGGTTTCAGAATGCAGCAGTTAGCCAGTTTTGGCTAGCCAGTTTTATTTTTGAGTCGACATGACCATGCCCCCATGGGGGTTTGTAATAAAGTATGCTAGTAGGATCCGAGTGTCTCGGTTCCCCATGACTTGATTAAGCAACTAAGGTATTCCAGGGAGTTTTTTCCCTTGTCAATTATACTTTGCTTATAGCCGAGCTATAATCGATGAGGTTTTCTCCCGCTCCTCCAAAGCTGGAATGCCCGATTTTGAAAATTTTGGCCATGGGGGGTTATTAGAGTCCAACTAATGTATATAAGCCTACTAGACACTATTAGAATAGGTTTTGGTCATGTCCCAAGTCTCTAGGACCCTCAAAAAAAATTTCGAAAAAATTTTACCGGGTCCGTCGAGTTTGGGTTTTTTAATTATTTTTTAAATTTAATAAATTTCTCTATAGTTTAAATAGAGAAATAATAATTTGTAATATGTCAGTCGTCCGGGGTCCGAATTCAGTGGTTGATGGCTTGTTTCATAATCCAAAAATCACACATGACCTATGGACCAGCTAACCCTAAATTTCAGACAATTATTTGGCCTCATAATTAATGTTTTCTCAAAAAATAAAAAATGAGAAATATTAATTAAAATATTCAAAAAATAATAAAATGGAGATAATTTAAATCTCTCCAAAAAAGGCCAAATTGAATAAAGTAAAATTCAAAATGACATGGCAAAAAGCATTTATGATGATTGGAATCTTCACCCACCTGATTCAGATCAGTTTCGGAGCACTGGGAGTGATCTACAGTTGAGAAATTCGCCCACCTTCATGCAAATTCGTTTTTGTGATTTGGCAATTGATTAATGGGTTGTTGGATTATGAAATCAATGCATGTGGGGCTCCTTCCTCAAATTATGGGCTCCAAACTCAAGTTTAAAGATGAGTTAAGACTCCAAGCTTGATTTGGTTGGTGTTGATATGGATTTGATTGGTTTTTGATGGAGTTTTTGGCTCTCTTCATCACCAATTCGAATTAGGGTTTTAGAATTGAGTTTTGTTATATAAAAGAGGCCATTTGGGCTTTCTCTTCATGGATCTTTTGGGAAAACTTACTCTGCCAATTTGTAATCGTGTTCTAGCTATTGCTATTGGGAAATAAAAGCGACTTTGGAGGTCCACATGGTGTTGATGCTTGTTATGGAAATGCTTCATCTATTCTAAAAGGTGATATTGTATTTGTTTATTGCTCATATTTCATCACTTTGATCAATTATTTAGCTTAGAAGGCTTTCTTAAGCCCATAGGATGGGCATTTGGGTTCAACTTGTCCATTGATGTTGGGGTTCTATGTGATTTGAAAGGAGTAGATTGTAGTTGGAAATATTTATACTCTTCTAATCTCATTTTTCTTTACATACAATATTTGATCAAGGTGTGTTTGTGAGTAATTTCTTATGCAGATCTAATAGATTGAAGAGAGGTTTGAGCTTGGGTGCATCTTTCATCTCTTCAAAGACCTTTTTCCTAACATTTGTGTGCATTTCAGGATCTCCCAAAGTCGATCTTAAGCATTTTGGTAAAGAAGTGTTGAGTTTGAAATCCATCTTCAAAAACATATTTTCAGTTGGTTACTTGGTTCTAAAACTTCCCTCTTCTAGTCCATTCCCCTTACCTTTTTCCACCCATTTATCTCTTATCCCCTTCTCTTTTTATTTCTTTTGTTCAGCCTAGCTTAGGATTTGCCATAAGGTTGAAGCTCCTTCAACCTTGGGGAATAACTTGGGATTTGTTCCCTTGTGCTCTCTTCAACACTATTGCAGGCGTATCATCCAGCTAGCTGGAAGGGTTTCTTGGATAGTGTTCTTAAGCCATCAATTGTTCCACTTGATCTTTTCATCTTCCCACTCATTCTTTATTTTCTCATCCATTAGTTTTTCCTCCAAGACTCCTCTCATCCACCTTCCCAAAAAGCCCTAAAAACACATAAGACACAAAAAAAAACGAATTTCTTAAGTGTAGTAATTGTTAAAGTTTAGTCTTTTTTTTTATAATTAGATCTCATTGTTTGGCATTAGTATTAGCTCATACTTGTTAGATTTTTGTTTCCATTTAAAAGATAGATTTTTCCATACAAAAATATTTCAAAAATTTTACATTCTAGATCTCTTTCTCATCATTTTTTAAACATATGTTGTTCGCTGGTCCGTTTTTTCTTTTATGCACTTTTGAAATAAAAAATCTCATAAACTAATTTTTTGAAGTCTTTTGTAGACTCTAGTTTAAATAGCTTCAAGATTTTGTCTTGTTTTAATAATTAATGGGTGCCTTGGTTGAGAATTTCTAAGACTTGTGTAGATGTTTTGAAAGGAGGAAACTTGAAGGAGCTTTGAAGAAGTAAGATCTAAGCAAAAGAAACAAAGTGAAGAAACCATGAGAATGATCAAAACTTGACGTACTTATCCTTTGTAAAAGCAAGCAAAGACTTGTTTCTTCTTTATTTTTTCCAAGTATTATCTATCTCTCAAAAGTCCTTCAAGGGTTTCAAACCCAAGGCATTTGTAATCAAGTTAATAAAAGTTCAAGTGGAGGAGGCCTCCACTTTTTTGGTTTTCTTCCCCATTTGGGGAAGAGTGTTGTGCATGCTTAGTTTAGATCTCATCTTTTTCAAGTTCATAGATTAGTCTTCATTTTCGTACTTAGATTAATTTCTCTTCCAAGTCTTGACTAGAGTAAGCTAATTTTGGGATTGTATCCCAAAGGCCACATAACTTTGTGGTAGCTTCTCGTTCCCCCATCAGCTTCTTGTGGACATCCAGCTAGCTGGAAGGTTTCCAAGACTGACGGTTCTAGTGGTTGACCTTGTTCAGAGGTTGATCCCACCTTTAGAATAAATTGTTTGGTAGAACACTAAGTAAAGTTTCATTTTATTTTGCAAGTAGCATGTTAGCAATATTTCACATCTATTTGAGCTTTCACATGATTTATGTATTACAAAGTTGATTGTTATCACAACTGCTACTTGTTTCTTAAAACGAACAAAGTCTTTTGAACTTGGCCAAATCCAAGTCAAGAGCACTCTCCGTCGGAGAGCATATAGACTTGCATGTTCCCCCTGCATTAGGCATTTTTAAATTAGGAAGTCTCTTGAACTGTGGTCATAAGATCAAGTCAAGAGCACTCTCTGTCGGAGAGTTGAACAAGTGCTCTAAATAATAAAATATTTTAACCCACATTTTCCCCCTAATAAATTTACTTTTGGTTGATCGTCCAACACCCGTATGCTCTGCCAACCGGAAACGGTTGGGCTAGTACTCAGAAAGGTGGAAGACTTGTTAAATTCATAAGTGATAACTAATAAAACTTTCACCCCTATAACCAACCAATCCGGAATTGAGCGATAAGATAAGTTCAGTGGGTAATCTCCTAGTGGGGGCACCGGGATTCCATGTTCAGCCTCTAGTTTGCTGGTTAGCATTGCGCAACCTGGCTAGAGCACTGGGTGGCCCGACATGTCCTTGAACGGAGGCACTTGATACTGTCTTTTTCGGACTTTCTCTTGAATATCCTTGGTTTTATCCTAATAATCAAGACCATTAAAACTTTGAAATTTACCAAGATAATTTGCACAACGACCTCACGAACAGTTACTATCAAGACTTATTTTTCAGCATCCCCCAGCACTACAATTCAATTATTTTGACTCCGTTACCCATTTGATAAGGCACTGGTCCTTTTATCATTTAATTTTTTATTTGTGGATGCTTCTTAATTATCTCAAGTCTTTATATACTGTTTCGCGACGTGGATTGCATCTTATCTTGTGTTTTATTTAAAAGTAAGTCGTGTGTCTTTCATCACTAAAAAATCCTAAACAACACCAATCCGCATCAGCATACATTTTTAACACTTAAAACATTGAGCCATAGACAACTCTTTGTAGGGACTACCCCCCTTGGCTTCGTTAGGAGTTTGCCTAAACGGAGGAGCTGGGATTCAGGTGACAGTACCTGGCTCATTGTTTGCCCCCAAGGCCACACCTCTCTCACTTGTAGTGAAGAGACAGCTTTCGAAAGATTTCCGTTGCTGGTGTGCAATCTGGCGAACAACATACATTATCCAGAGTCTTGCAGAATTTCATTAGGTTTTACATAGGATTTTTTAATTTTTGGTCATTAAAAAATGTCCCTCAGAACAAATGTTGTAATGTAAAAGAGGGTTACTTGGTCCTTTTTGATGTTGTATAGGGGTATGGGTACTCAAGATAAATGGTATGAGACCCCCTACACCCTTGGGTCAAGTTTGAAGTCATTCAGTTTTGGACACTTTTGCTCAGGTCAGTCAAGGAAATCAGGAAATTGGGCGTTTAATTAGAGAGCCAAATTTTGTAAAAGTGACTATAGTCACTTGGGGTGGCAAGTAAAGGTTCTAATGTTTATATTATGTTCCTAAGACAAATTTAAGACCCAAAGGCCCCTCCCCAAGCAAACAAAACTCAAGTTGTGATGTGCCCACTCTAGGAAATGCGCCCTCCTCTCTTTGATTGGGGAAATTATGGAAAGTCAATGGTGGGGTGCCCACAATGGTGGTTTCCCCCCCATTTGGCATAACAAGAAGGTTTAAAACCTTAGAGGAGGGTCTCCCCACCTCAATATTTGATTCCAACTTTGGAACCATACTCTCCTTGAGCCAATGCGCCTCCCTCTCTCCCTTGTGACAAATGGAAAGCATGCATTGAGTATCTCTCCCTCATTCTTCCTACTTAAGGAGGCTCTTCCTCCTCTTTGTGGTTATATTCACTCATGCTCTTGCTTCATTTTCTATTTTTCCCATTCTCTTGCTCTCTTCTTGCCCATTATTGGGTCATTTGTAATTTTTAGCCATTTGGCTTTGTAATACAAATTCTTTGGAGGAGATTTGGTGTTGTGGATGCTCTTGGTGGTGCTTTGCTTCAGATCTTCACGTTATTCAACCATGAGAGGCCAAACTAGCAAACTGTTTTGCTTGGGTAAGATCTCTAGTAGTTTTGCTAGTGATTTTATGAGTTTTCCTATTTAACTAGTTAAGATCTCCATATTCTTGTTGGTTGAAGTTTATGATCTCTTAGCTCTTTTATAGGTACTCACCTTTCATTTCAATTGTGTAGCAATATCTTACAAGTTGCAGGTCCCTTGGCTTTGAGGGTGGAATTCTGTGAAGATACCCACTTCTCCAACCATTGGATGAGCAAAAGAGCACTATCTCTTCCTCTCTCTCACACTCTAAACTTTCTGCATTTTATTTTACATCTTTCTCATATATAAATCTGAATTAAATCATTGTTTCCATGCTATTATTTCATTAACAAACTACTAAAAAAAATTCAGCCATTTATGTACATTTTTGTATGATAAACTAACATAGTCCCAAAGTGATTTTGGGCATTTTTATATGATTTTTGCTTGCTGGTTTTCAGCAAATCTGTACACTTTCAAGAAATATATGCTACCCAAAATTAGTCATCTTCAAGCATAAAGGGCCTCCACATGTCACCAATTCGGCCACTTTGGTAAAAACGGTCAAAATCACTATTTTTTACTCTTTTCTTGCTTGATATCTAGTGCTGAAATATTATCATTGTAACAAGCCCAAGAGAGTCTCTTGGGCTTGATTTTATTGCACTTTCCTTTCAAGTTTTGAGTTCTTAGTTAGTTGGTTTTTAATTGCATGCAAGAGAAGAGGCTTTGCCCATCATTGCATGGTTTTGTTAGTTGCTTGGGTTTAGCATTTACTTCCTTGGCTATTTTCTTTTGCCCGCACCTCACAAGTGAGAGGCTCTGCCTCTCCTGTGATATCCCACTTGGCTTGCATTTTATTTCCAGTAATTTGCTTTAAGTTGTTTATTTTACCCGCACCTCACAAGTGAAGAGGCTCTTCCCATCCTTGTGAAATTGCGCTTGGCTTGTACTTTATTTCTATAATTTTATTTCAAGTCATTTCATTTTGGCCACACCTCACAAGTGAGAGGCTCTGCCTTTCTTGTGATATTGCACTTGGCTTACATTATTTTGTAATTATTGCTTAAAGAATACAATTTGCACTTGGCTTACATTATTTTGTAATACAAGAGAGTCTTTGCCCTGTATTCTCTCCCCTCGCCGGTTCGACGGATCTTGGGTGACAAGAAAGGGAAAAGGTTTGTGTTGGTTAGTTTAATAGGCACCCAGAAACATATCTTCAATAGAAAGGAGAAAACGAGACTTGGCCTATGGAGCTAATGGGGTAGAGGCTGTGGGGAGCCTCATGGCACTTTGTGTCCTCCAGTTGAGCACCCAGCAAGTTTCGGGATTGACCCGTGGAGCTAGTTGAGAACCTTGTGTTCCCAGGTTGGGCACCCGGCATTCTCTCTCTGATTGAAGGAGATAGTCTCTAGGGGTAGACACATAGATTAGTTCCTTTTTTTATTATTGCAGCAACAAACCTTAAATTCCCTAGGTTAAAGAGAGACATAAAATCTACTAAAATTTACCGGACCACTTGCACAACATTGTTACAATTGTTCTTGGCACTTTACTTCAAAGTACTTTATTTTCAGCTTAATATTGTCACATGCATCTTTGATTTCTGAAGTTATTGATGTTCCATATTTTAATGCTTTATGTGATATATTGATAATCTTGTTACAAGCATCTTACATTTATTTGTTCATTTACCGACAGTTGTCATATCTTGTTATATTTCGTAAATGAATGAGTTAATACTTTGGAAAAGTACTTGATGAGATTGTGACTCCATAGCCTGAGTAGTGACGGCACTAGTCTTTTAGATTAATTGATTATTTCTCTCTCACGTTTATCATTGGTTGATTGCTAAAGGCTTTGCTTGTTATTGAAAGATTTGCATCATTGCACATTGACTGTCATTTTCATTTTTTATAGTACCTTACAACTCCCAAAAAACAAAAGAAACTTAGTAATTAGGGACTACCCCCCTTGGCCTTTAGGAGTTGTGGTCTAAATGGAGGAGTTTAGGACTAAGGTGACAATGGGTTCATAACTCATAGTTTCCCTAAGGAACACACACAGCGGTTGGGAGACTTACCCGTGTCCAAGTGTGTTTTAAGCGGCAACAGAGGGTGCACTCCACTTATGCACACTTGTCTATGTTGATTTAGCCCTTGCTTTGGCTAGACATTGAGGACAAATGATGGCACTTGGTTCTATTGGATGACCACCCTAGCACTTTGGGGTTGATTTGAAATGAGGGTGGCTTATAGACATGATGTACTCCCTATCCTATGAGGGTGCCCCTCTTTTGCACACATTTCTAGGTGATTCTAGCCCTCCCAACGGCTAGTTTATGTGGTTTTGACTTGATTAGGAAGCCTACTATTGGAGTGCCCTTGCTTATGTGGATGACTTTGACACTTGGATTGAATTATGGTGATGTGGAGCACTCCCCCTTATTGGCACATATGCTGAGGCATTTCATATATTATTGTATTTTAGTGCTCGAGTGATGGGGTCGCCCCCTTCCTCTATGGAGTGACTTGAGCATTATTATTATGATTGTGCACATGGATTGATATCATTGTCTAGTTGGTTGACTCCTTCCTTGGATCTAGTCGTTTGCACACGTTTGGAGGGTTGTTACACCGTCAAGACCGAGCCATTGAGGTCTTTGAGGAAACATCCTAGCTTTGGGGGACTATGTTTACCATATGGTTAAACTTTATGAGACTGCACTTCATATCCTAGTGAGCCAAGCCATCATTTGAGGCATCCAGATCATATATTTTCATGTTATGAATGGGCTGTCTCACCTAAAGGATCTAGATGTGCCACTTGGAGGTTTTTTCTGCACTTATTTTGAGGTTGGTTAGTGGATAGAATCCCTTGAAGAGCTTTGAGGAAGAACATTAGAGATTAAACCACCTACTTTGGGGAGACATCCTTGCTATATTGAATCATATTGTTGGAGATTGAGACATGTGGCATGGCCACCATTTGTCCATTATTATTTTATGCATTGTTTGACTTGTCACTTTAGTTAGTTAGGAGATATCTGTTCTTTATGCATTCCTTGGATAGATCTAGGGTTTTTACATTGGATATCAATATTTTATGTTGAAGAGGTTTTGAGTCTTAAACTCTATATAATAGAACCTCCTTCCATTCATAATGGTTGTTGAAGGTGTGCATAACTTTTGAGAGCTATTGCTGAAAATTTGTTGAAGGCTTGTGGACATCTCTGGATTCATTCTTGCATATGTGAGGCTATTTTTTTGGAGTTTTATTGTTGAATGATGGTGCTTCATGCACACGTTTATTTCATATAAATTGCGATGCGGTACTTTAAACAAGTTTTGGATTTTCCAACTTTTTCAACATTTATCGGATTTTCTATTCTAACCACTTTTTGGAAATCCTGTGGCCATTCTACATCTAATGGTGTTGAGATGGAACACTTATGGGCACTTTACCAAATATAACTGCTCCTAAAGATAGGACACCCCTCCAAAAATGTCCTACCAAAAATGGACTCCACATGCGTTCCAAGGGCAACGCTCCTCATGAAACACCTAGCCATCATCATAGAACATCATACCAAGTGTCATAACATGTGTAGATGAGTAAATGTTCTAGTTCTAAAGGTTAAACCAACATATAACTTACAAAATGTTCTCAAATATGAAAATAATACATGAAATTAAGTTACAATTACGCCTTTTTAACAACTTAATGACTTAATTAACCTTGACTCATCCAGTTTGACATTGGTGTGACTCTATTAGAATCCTTATTACATGTGAAAGCCCTAAGTTAAGTCGCATTGCCTAGATTTTTGTTATCACAAATTCTGTAGGGGGGAATTACTCCTTATTTTTGCCAAAGTAGACCAGATTTTGTCCAATCCTTTACAGTGAGCATAAAAGATTCTTCATGTATATTTGATGGTTGAGATCATTCTATGAACAAATTAGAGTTGGAGCATTTTATTAAGCAAGGCAGTGTTACAGAGAAGTGATGCCTTGAGATTTCTGGGCTTGGGAATTTGTTGCCACTTTTTCACATATGTTTTTATGATGTAATCTATAGTTGCAGTTGTGCATCAGATGTTGTGTCCAGCGGAAAATTTATGGATGATTATGTTTGGTATTGATAAACTGACTAGTAGTAGGACTTATCCTACGACTTGCGATTATCTGATAAGTATGATGAGTAGGATAGTTGCATAGCATTACATCTAGTGTTAGTTTTCGTGTTATATACATGTCGTTCTTCGGTAGGTCTCTAGAGTATTGCTTTAATTATCACCTAACCCTTGGATCCACATCTTGAACTCACCCGCATCCCATCCATTCACCTCGTATGATGAAATCCCATTTGATCTGGACATGGCTAAGTAACTCAAAGACTTTCTCCTCTGTGATCTCTTTGTTAGGATGGCCTCCATGTATACCCCTGGTGTCTTGGATTTGATGTGTGTGATAAAGCCTTCTGACCCTGTTGATCTCCTTTTGCTTGTAGATCCCTGTGGATTGAATGCAGATATTTTTCAGTTTATCCCTGTGGATAAACTGAAAAATATCTCAACTGAAAATGCTCAAAACTACAAACTGAGTATCCCAATGGACTCAGAAGGTCCAAATGCACTAGAAATGAGTACCAATACACCATGTGGATATCTGTATGATCGTCTGGAAACATAACCATGCCTGTACAGATAAAAAATAATAATCTATAAATGATCAAAATCATAAAAATATCCCAAATCACCATCTGAAACCTGTAACTGATGCATGGAACCACCTGATAGGCAATGAAAGACCATATATCATCAATCTCTACCATCACTGGTCTAACTCATCTCATGTCCTGTGGTTGACTTGGTCAAAACTGACTAAATTATGACCCAGGCTAAAACATCAAAATGCTGCAAGTGCAATTGAATAAGAGGTGCTCTGTTAGTCATTCAAATAGCAAGACTCGAATCATAAAGTAGCATTTCATTGGCGGTTTAAACACAATAGATATTCAACATAAATTTATAAAAAATAATAGCTCAGAATAGAACCTCAAGAATATAGTCACTTCATGGCTATGATCAATTTGCTAGTAATGGGTGAAGGTGGAATGTTATCAACTATTTTGTACAATAGTTGAACTTCTGACGAGCCGCCATTTTATGAACATAATTTATGTTCATATTCAGTGTATCAAAAGTTCCAGTTGTTGTTCCTAGCCAATTTTGGCTAGCCAGTTTTATTTTTCAGTTGAAATGACCATGGCCCCACGGGGTTTGTAATAAGTGTGCTAGTAGGATTTTGAGTGGCTCAGTTCCCCATGACTTGGTTATCAACTAAGGTATTCCAAGGGAGTTTTTTTCCCTTTTCAATTATGCTTTGCCTATAGCCGAGCAATAATCGACGAGGTTTTCTCCCACTTCCTCCAAAGCTGGAATGCCCGATTTTGAAAATTCAGCCTTGGGGGGTTATTAGAGTCCAACTGATGTATATAAGCCTACTAGACACCATGTATGTCTTAGATGGTCATTTCATACGGTCCTCGTCCAATAAAAACAATGTCCGGAATTTTTTTACCGAATGCGTTGGATGAGTTTTTTTATTTTTTATTATTTTATTATTATTTTTCCAAATATTTAATTGGAAAAATTCAATTTGTAATAACTAAGTGGTTTGGGGGTGGATTTAAAAGATTGGAGGTTCAATTCCTAAGCCAAAAATTCCAGTTAAACCCCAAACCCACTTATCTTAAGTTTCAGACAGTTATTTGGCCTCATAATTAATATTTTCTCAAAAAATAAAAAACTGAGAAATATTAATTAAAATATTCAGAAAATATTAAATTGGAGAAAATCCAATTTGCTCCAAAAAAGGCCAAATTGAATAAAGTAAAAGTCAAAATGACATGGCATGAGACATTAATGATGATTGGAATCTTCACCCACCTGATTCAAATCATTATCGGAGCACTGAAGAAGATCTTTCCCAAGGAAATTCGCCCTCCTTCCTTTAGCTCACGTTTTAGCTTGTGTGGCACTTGATTAATGGTTGGGTGATAATAACAAGGAGCTATGGTGGGCGCCTTGCCTAGGTGGAGGCCACCTCACCCTACTCACACCTCACAACACTCAGTTAACTACTCAATCACCCTTATGTGCTCTCTTGCTATTCGCTCATGCATTAAACTTGGCGCCTTCTATGCCAATTCGACTTAGGTCTTTGGCTTCTAATTTTTGTATAAAGAGGATGCCTTTGGGCACTCTTAGGATGGAGAATTTGTGCAAGTACACTCTAGAGAAATTTGTAATATCTTTTGAATTTGAATAAAGCAAGAAGACTTTGGAGGTCCATGTGGGAGTTCTTTGTGTGCTATGCTTCATCTTGCTTAAAGTGATACCATTCTTAGCTCATTTCTTTTGATTCTTAAGTATATGATCTTGTGGTTAGAAGGCTAACAATCTAGCACAATATTATTTGATCTATGCTTTTCTCTTAAGTTTTGTGGCTTTTAGGTATCTTCCCAAGTGCAAGAGCTTTTGCTTGGTTTATACATTCATCCTACAAGTTCCCAAAGGAGGCTTCTACTTCAAAATAGTCAAGAAACAAAGCTTGCTTGCCTCATCCATCAAACAAACTACTTCAAAAATCTCTTGGTTACATTGGTTACTACAAAGCGGATCTACTATAATCATAGGTTTTATCTATTGATTTGTTTTTCCAAATAGTGCAATACTTTCAAATCTTCTACATTTCTAGATCTTGCATTATGATTGGCTAAGTAGATCAAACTTTCATACTTTGATCTACTTGTTGGGTTTAGATCTATTGTTTTTCTATTTTTAACATCTTCTTAGATCTAAGATCCTTGTTCATATTCAATTTTGTAAATCCATTCTTGCTTTTATTTGTCTCTCACTGTTTCATTTTTCCATTTTCATAAGTGCCAAATACCTTAAGTCTTTTGCCCAAAACCATATTTTTATTTGACCAAGTTTTGTCTTGAGAAGTATCTTGGGATCCAATCCCAAGTGCCGCATTGACCTTGCGTGCTACTCCTCTTTCTCCACTATTTTCTGCGTATTTCCAACTAGCTGGAAATTTCTAAGATAGTGCTAAAAAGTCATTTTTTGACTTCTTTTTTGCCTTGGGAAACGTGCACTAGTTTTCTCGAAAAACGTGCATATTTTTCACTTTTTGTTTGCTGGTTTTTCTGTGTTTTTTCATTAATTTACAATTCTGGAAATTCATTTAAAATCAAAAAAATATTCCAAAGAAATATTTTTTCAAGTTTTTGTACTTTTCCTCGAAAAACGTGCAATTTTAGGCTTGTTGTTTTTTGACTGATTTTTACATTTTTCTGCTATTTTCCAATTCTGGAAATTAGCTTGAAAATTTTAAAATTTTCAAAAAAAATTCAAAAATTTGTATTTTTTTATTTGGTCTTTTTCTCAAAAAACGTGCCATTTTGTACTTGCTGATTTTTGACTGATTTTCTGCAATTTTCTGCTATTTTCCAGATTTTGGAAATTAGCTTAAAATATTAAAACATCTTTAATTTTCATTTTTCAAAAAGTCTCAAGTCATTTCACTGAAAAACGTGCGTTTTACGTCATAAAAGGTGAGTTTGTCCTCTCATTTCCAAGGTCTGATTTTTTATCTCATTTTCTTGTTTTGGGCTTTATTTTATCTCATTAGGCACTTATCATCCATTTCACTTTCATCTCTTAAAATCATAAATTGAAATTTGGTATCCTAACACTTTCACTAGCTATTGTTTAGAGCTCTTATCTACAGGTGAACAAAGAGCAAAATCAAGCAAGAAAAAAACAAGCAAAGCTAGATCCAAAAAGACAAGGATCCAAACTAAAAAGAAAAAACCATTATCCTTTGTACAAGTCATAATAAGGCTTCAAGTTCTCTTGTTTAGTCCCTTGCTTCATCTTCAAGGGTTAAATTCCCTCATCTTGTAAAATATTAAAGAAATAAGGCTAAGTGGAATAAAGCCTCCCATAGTTTGTGTTTTTTCCCCATTTGGGGAAGAGTGTCTTGGTGTGCTCTTTAGCTTAGTTTCATTTTCAGTACTTAGATTAGCTTTTTCAATTCTTGCATCTAGAACAATAATTGTTAGTGGTTTATCATTTACTTGAGTAGCTCATTTTGATAAAAATTGCTTAAAGTAGAAATCTCTTGAATCTCACCAATAGTGGATCAAGAGTGCTCTCTGTCGAAGAGTTGCTTTTATTTCGATTTTTTCTTACCCCCATGCTCTCTCGAGTATGGTCTTTGACCTGAAAGAGATTCTTGGGTAGTTTAGAATTTATTTTCAGTATAGTACTTTATTTCCGTGCATCATAAGACTCTTGAACTTTGTCATAAGACAAAATCAAGAGCACTCTCTGTCGGAGAGGTTTCATTGTGCTCTTAATAAAATACTTCAAACTCACACCCCCTTTTAAAATTTATTTCGTTGCTTTCCACCACCAAGTATGCTTTGCCAATCCTAAAAAGTTGGATTACTTAGAACGGTGACTGTATTTGATTAATCTCACAAGTGATAACTGTAATAAAATCTTCACCCCCATAACCAACGAACCGGCGTTGTTTCGATTAATACTCATGTAGTGGGCAAATTCGTGCTGGTGGCGGTGGATTTACCATTGTCATAGAGCTCTAGCTTACTGGTTAAGTTCCTTGGACACCTAGCCTAGAGTACTAGACGGTCCGTCAGGTCATCGAGAGGAGGCACTGAAAGTATTTCTTCTGGTTGGACTTCAATACCTTGCTTTCTTAGCCTTAATAATCAAGAACACTTAAAACATTCCAAAATTTACCAAGAAGCATTGCAAAACGATCTCACGAACAATTATATTTGACTTACACATTTCAGCATCCCAAGCATCATTTTTTACTCCATAAAGGCACTGGTCTCTGAAATTTACATGTATCACCTTAATCTGGACCATATGTCCTTATTATTTGCTTAAGTTTATCTTGTGGATGTTTTCTCAAATTACAAGTCAATTTATATATTGTTGCTCATCTTGATATCTGCATCTTGTAAATCGCAACGTGAATTGCATGTTTATTGTGTTCTCATCATCAAAAACTCCTAAACAACACCCATCTGTATCCATACATCACCTAAAAAAACTTAAAAAACAAGAGCCATAGAAAACTCTTTGTTAGGGACAACCCCCCTTGCCTTTGTTAGGAGTTAGCCTAAACGGAGGAGCTGGGATTCAGGTGACAGTACCTGGCTCATTGCTTGCCCCCAAGGCCACACCTTCCCCACTTGTAGTGAGGGAACAACTTTCGAAAGATTTCTGCTGACGGTGTGCATCTGAGCCAACAACATGGACAAATGTAAGGAAAGGTTGATGGATGATTGTACTAACTTAACACTGTGATACTTTGGATGTAGGAAAGGGAATACACGCTCAAGCATATGTTGGATAAAGAAAACAATGGGGATGGCAGTGTCTCACAAATGGAATAAGCTGTTTGGGAAGTGTTTATTCAACCTTGGCAGATGTCTACAACTCACATCCAAGCTGACTTAGCTCCGTGAGGATCTTTTCTAGAGCCGCCATGACTAGGTTCTCAACAAACCGTAACTCGAGACTCTAGGGGACACTTAGAATTAGTTGTCCCTTACTCCATCTCACATCACAACCCGTAGGCTCCGTGAGGAATTAATCATTACATTTAATTTCCATGGCCAACAGTCTTTGGATATAACATACATTTAACCACTGCTTTTCTTAGGCCTTCCATGTCTCTTCTTTAGGGATTTTACATTTCATAGCCCTTCTTTCATTGTGCTTAGGAGCACAGTTTTGAGTTTCATTTCAATGGGCATTCACAAGAGATATAAAATAATTTCCATATACATGTCATGATGGTAGTACTATCTGCTTCGGGTTTTAGCCAACACAACTCAGGCAACTCAGAGCCAAGACACAAACTAACGGGGATGTTATCCAACAAAGAGGCTAGAGTAGGGAAGTCCTCTATATCACAGGCTAAGGTGTAAGTCAAGATAAAACTAAAACTGGAAGGTGACGAATGGATGAGGAAAGTGAGAAGTGGTGCCAATACTAACAAGCCATATACGGTGGGAATGATCACATCGATTTGCCTAAGGAGGGTGAAACCAATGAGTATAAACAAGAACTTCATGATTTGGAGCAAGCTAGACCATATAGATATAATTTGAAAAACCATGTCCATATATAGATATACCGCCAGCTCATGACCACTAAATGCTAAATCAAGCTACCAAAATGACCAAAAGAGAAATACAAACCAATACACATCCATATACGTACTGGGTCGTATACCTGTACCAATCATCTGAACCAACATCTATCCAATGGAAACCTGTTGCTGCACATCTAGGCACTGCATACTACTATGTATGGTAATAATGGCTACATCGATCATCAAATTTGAGTTCATGAGACTCAGTCATGGCATAAGGCTGAACAAATCTACGCATGGGTTGCTCTGAAAACATAAGTGATCCCGGAATGAATGCTCATCTGATGCTAATCTCAAGCATCTCAATGTAAAGGACTGGCTGAAAAAAGGACTGGAATCTGATCTGAAGATATGGTAGCCCCGGCTACTATAAATGTGATAACATCGCCCATGCAAGAAGGCGAGTTCTCTTGATCCAATATGTAGCTTTGAACCTGAAGAATGTTGAAGATTGATGTACCAATGAATAGCAATGATGGACCTGTATGATCCAACCCTGGAAGTGACTAGGGTAGATAGATTTCGCTACTGAAATACACTGAATGGCTAAGGGATGCGCCCTCAACCCTAACTTTGGTCATAGAGCTCTCAACTCGAATCTCAATGATGAATAATAAACTTAGCAGACCTAGTCATTCGCTTTTTCCTTCTTTTATAACTTTGACATTGCATGCCCTAGCTTTTGCATGCCTAAGTCGTTTTTCTCTTCTATTTTTCAATTGAGTTGCATGCATTGTTTCCTATATGCATGCAGGCTTAATTATGGTGTTTTTGTGCATGCATCATGATATATGGCCCGCATGTAATGCATGTAAGTTGCTCCTAGTTCCTGTGGCTCTCTTTTATGATTTATCTACTGATGACCTAATAACATTGATTAAGATCTTCTTTTGTTCCAAATGGTATCAATCCTCAGTCAATTTTTGAAAGTCAGTACCCGCTCGAACCTATGGGAATCAGATAGGTTAGCGGGATGGTCCCTTGTGCTTAAGCAGAAGAGGAGATTACAGCAGAAAACAATGGAAGGATCGGAAGCCCAGTGCCATGCTAAAAGTTATTACCAAATCAATCTAATTATGGTAGGCTATTTGATATTAATTTGCTCGATGTATAAGGATGAATTAGCTTTCCCTCTTATATTTCAAATGACTAAGATAGATCTGGTTTAGATTAGTGTTATAAAAACCGGCCCGGAACTGGCAAAACCGGCCGATCCAACCGGTTTCAAGGGTTTTCCGGTCCAACCGTTTGATTCAACCCGTTTTTGACCGGTTATGTACGGAACCGACCAGTTCTACCAGGAACCCCCCAATTTTGTATCGAACAAGCCAGTTTTCTCAAACAACCGGGTTTTGTATGGAACCAACCGGTTCCATACCGAGTCTTTCTAGGGCAAAAAACCCACGTTTTGATTTTTTTTAATTAAAAAACCAAAAAAATTGGGCACATCGGCCACATTTGCTAACCTAATTACCATACAATCACTATATATTGATGCGGGGACCCTCAATTGCAATCACGATTCACAATCACCTTTGGATTTTTCTAGGCTGAGCATACGAACTACAGAGTTAGGGCAGCAGGGCGTTTGGGAGTCTAGAATCGAATCTCAATTGTGGGCCATGGCACAACCGAATTTTGGTTTTATACACTCTTACTTGCTATATACATGAGAAACTTTGCAGATTTGTGTACAATGGTTTGAATTGACATGGATGCACATGAATATATATTTATTTTTTGAAAATATGAATATTTTATGTATTTTGCTCAACCGGATTTTTTATCCGGTTTTTGTCCGGTTCCGGGTCCTAGGGCCAGCCGGTTTGACCACCGTCCAGTTCTGATAACATTGGTTTAGATATGCTTAAACATATTTGGTTTTCCCTTTTGTATATTATTCCAGAATTTAAACAGTTAAAGGTGGCTAGTGCTTTCAACGGTAGACATAGGCCCTTAGTAGTATTGAACTTCACATAAATACAGTTCAATCCAAATTATATTGCATGTTACTTAATCTGTGAGTGCTAAATAAATTAGACCAACTGGCATCAAGATGGATAGAAATGGATCACCATGGAAGTTTGTAGGATACAAGGAGGTCAGTGTCGAAAGTCTTTTTCTATGCTTTTATTGTAGTTCTCTACATAGCTCATATCTTATTGAACTAATCCTTGACAGAAACAGCCTGCACAGTTTAATTGATGAGGATGTCTTTTGTTTCTATTCTAGTTCCCTTCCTAAGTGAAACAAGTCCTTTTATAAGTCCTGAAATCATGTTGAACTGGGTGAAGGTGAGGTACACTATAGCTGGAGAGAGCCCAACAATGTGATGTGATGAACATAATTACAAAAGCTTGAAAACATGAGGGATTAAACCAATAAAAATGAGTTGACAAATCCACCATTAAGGTGGTCACTTTCAAGAATAATATGATAGTTCCTTGGAACCTTTTCAACTTTGAACACAACCCATCCCTGGCATTCACAAATTTGGATTTTCCATAATAGTCTTCATGTTTGACCCAATTTGGCATTTAACATATTGTTTGATGTGTTGTATTGTAATGTCCTCTTCTGCTTAAGCATCAGAGGCCAACCCACTAATCTATCCAATTCCCATAGGTTCGAGCAGGTAATAACAAACAGGGGAATTAACCAATGACTAATGCCATATGGAGATAAAAGCACATTATTAATAGTGTTATTAAGTCATAAGTGAAAAAGGGGACCACTTAAGTAGTATCAAGTGACATGCACAACATGCGGTGCATAGTTCAAAATGCATGCGGCATGTGTAATTAAAGTTGCATGGGGCATGCAAAGGTAAAAAAAGAGTAATAAAAGAAGGGAAGGCGAATTGCTTGGCATCTATTATCATTATTCACTTTTGAGGAATCGGTTTGAGAGCTCTCTAAGCTTTTGGAGGTTGAGGACAGAAACCCTCGACAAACATTGGTTTTGATGGCGAAATCTATCCATCCTAGCGAAGTTCAAGAGTAGATCATCCAGGTCTACTGCAGTGCTTCAAGACGAAGGAGATTGGATCAGTTGGAGCAGAATTGGAGATTGTTGATAGCTGATTCATTATTGTTTGAAAATTGACATTGAAGGTTTGGTCAGTGAGAGCTCAACCCTCTTGGAAGTCTGAGTACAAGAGGGTGCATCAAGCAAAGATATCAACGTTTACATTGGAAGGGTGAATCTATTAATTATTGCAGCAGTGACCTCCCTCTTTATGCTGCGTGGATTCCTATTGAGGTCGTGGGCATTTTTGGACAGTCATATTCCATTCAAGAAGGCAAACCATTGCTAAGGTATCCTTCCATTCCAGAGGCAGCGAATCATCAACTTGGCAAAGATTTTTGAGAGAGTGCCTCAAATCCCTTGTGAGAGAAGCATGGTATCAAACTGAGTGGCGTATGTCAAAAGGAGAGTTCATGATTTTAATATTTTATGCAGGGAGAGATCTGGATCACAGCTTTATGCTTGGGCAAGATCTGAAGCAAAGGAGAATCATATTCACATTCTAAAGGTTGCATCCTGCAAGATTGGGAGTGATCCTTCCCTCTTGGCGTTGATCCTTCCAGTTTGGCGACTTTCTAGTTCCTCATGCAAACACACTCCCATTGCACTATATATACAATGCTGATCATATGTTGCAACTGTTACAGCCATCTTCTATTCCTACATATCGTTGTTCAAGGTTAGATGTGTCCCATCTCTGAGATCTGATTATTGTTGGTCACTTTGAATGTTCTTTCATTTCCAGAATTGAATGATAATCTTATCAAGGTTGTTAGGTATGATATTACTGGATTTTATGGGGCCGCATTATATATAAATTGCATACAATTAATCCAGGTATAAACAAACATTACATGAACATTGCAAAAACCCAACCAGTCACTAAACTAGCAGCTGTAAAACACATGCAAAGGTAGTGTCCATTACTTGGCATATTACATGTATCTAAACCTGAAAGCTGAAGAACAGTGTGATATTCACTTTTTGTTAGGGAGTAGCTTCTTTCATAAGAGGAATTGGATAACACAAATCCAACAATCTGGTTGCAAACACTCTTCTGCCCATGAGAAGGAACCATAAATTTGAAATAATTCTTTCCCTCATAAAATAAGCCTTTCAAGTTTTCAGTAATGATGCTCCCTAAACCTGGCCAGGCTACCCAAGGGAATTCCATCCCATTTTGTCTTTTACCCGTGTTTCAATCTGTGAGTGTATACATGCATGGGGAGAGAAAATAAGATCATAAACACTAAGTAAACCAGAATGCAAGAGTGTGTTTTGACTCTGTTTTTAATATTTATATAGCAAAAAAAGTACCACGTCCAAATACCTCAAATATCTGAAAGATTTTTCAAACATTGCTAGTAGTGAGAGAAACCTAAAAAAAATAAAAATTGAATGTAGCCAACAATCAATGCATATACCATTATAAAACCATTAAAGGATATATGAGTAAGAATTTTACCCGCCAGCAGAGCAGAGACCTAGAGCCATGAAATCCTCTATTGTGGTAGGCAGGATTGAAGTTAAGATAGATGCAGAGAATCCAGCTACTCCCAGTCCACCAAATGTTTCAATTACCTGAAATAATTACAAAATAACATCTACACTCAGATTGAAACCATTAAGGAAACAGGGAGCTAAATAGCATCTTGTGAAAATTCACCTTGCACCAAATAACTGTTCTGGTTCTAAAAGAAAGTCATTTGAATTTCTGTTATTTTCTATTCAATGCATCAAAAGCACTCGATGGATATAATAAGAAGATATATTAAAGTTATTTCATTCTTCTGTAGCACTAGATCAAGTTCAGCCTCTAATAGGAGCAAAACATATGTCACTTAAATTTAGACTAAGAATTGCAGAGTTCTGAACACCATACAGTATTAGCTAATATAATTAGATATGTTTTGATTTGAATTCCATTCAAATAAGCTTTGTTAGTCATTAAAATATAGTGGGCCTGCCGCTTTTCTATAGAGAAGATAAACACTTTAATAACAAAGTGATAGGGGCATAGTAGTAATAAAAAAGCATGGCTTGTGGGGAATCATTTCTAATCCCGAAGAAAACAAAAAATAAACTCCTTTGCCTAGGGTTTAGGCAAAGCGACCAATAATCAAGCAAAGATCCTAGCCCTATACCAAGGTTTATTGTTTGCCAAAGAGATGGGGATCATGAAATTGGTAGCTATAAGAAACTCAGCCATAATTATTGGCCACATGCACCACAATTCAAGCCCGAAGGATCCTACACTTGGACTAGTCTAGCAAACGCAACTATTGGAAAAAGGCTTTGAAACATATCCTGCTATTAGGAATTGGGAAAGCAAAATGCCAAGGCATACTTATAGGAAAACCTTGTGTTACCCCTCTTCCAGCAAGGGGTAATATGTTGATCATATCACAGACATTTGTGCCCAAGTTGAAATCTGTGGCTTCTCCATAGATCATTGGACAGAGGCCCTTCAGCATGGTCAAATAGTCTATATCCCTTGAATGTGCCTGTTGCCTACTAAGTCATACTTAGTTGGATTTCAAGTGAGCCGGCAAAGAATGATCAAGTGTAATTGGTCATATCAGTGTTCAGAAGTCCATCAGGCCTTCTAGGCCCTTTATTTTTTGTACCACATGTTCATACCCCCTTGGGGGAGTTGTAATAAAATGTGCTAGCATGATAATTCCATGTAAAAGACTCGGCTTCCTAGGACTTAAACATCAATCTGACTAACCCAGAGTGTTTTTTTCCCTTGTTAATTATTTGTTGTTGAACAAACGACTAATAATTTTCGAGTTTTTCACTCATACCTCCAAAGTTGGGGTGGTCGTCTTGGTGTCTCGGCCTTAGGAGGTTATTAGAGCCCAAGTGTCAATGTATTTGACCATGCCAAACATTAGAATTGAGTCATATGGACATTTGTTAGGTCCCCTAGGATTCTTTGTAAATTATGAGAAAAATAAATTTTCCCGTTACATTAGACTTTTTTTAATAGTTTAATTGGAAATTTTGAAAATGTAATAAAAGTAGGGTTTATGGGCATAATTTGTCAAGTGGATGCTCGTTTTCTAAGCCACAGCACCCAGTAAACCCATAAACCCACTTATCCTAAGTTTTGAGTAAGTATTTATCTCAGAAAATAGTATTTACTCAAAAAACCCAAAAAAGACCAGTTTAATTGGCAAAAAAGACATAATAAAAACAAAATCTCAATCCCATAAATCAAGGAAAGTTGATTGAGACACAATCTCGATTAACTAGAAGTGTTTAAGATGTGATTGATTGCCAAATAAGGAGAGATTGGAATCAAATCTCTCAAGGGCGAGCTGGCTCCTACAATAGGGGGGCGCATATCTCAAAGGGGGGCACATTTGTTGAGGTGTCTGTTATCACATATATAGTAGCCGGGCTACCATACATTATTTTTCAGATTCCAAAGCACATTTCAGCCAGTTCCTTTACTTTGAGATGATGAGATGAGCAGCTATCTATGGATCACTATCAGATTTTGGACAGCATATGTATTCCCCATGCCATGACTGAGTCTCAAGACACTCAGAGAGATGACCGATGTAGCCATTATACCATTTGTGCAGAGCAGTCAGTAGTGCCCAGAGTTACAGTAGCAGTTTCAGAGGACAGATGATGGTTCAGAGGATGAGCATTCAGGTATATGACTCAGCAGGTATATCATGGTGTTATGGTTATATTGCTTTTATATTCATTCTTATGGCATGTCTTAGCACTTAGTGTCATAATCTGGCGATCATATAGATATGTGGACCTGATTGATCTTATTATATATATATATATATATATATATATATATATATATATATATATATTCTACTGTCCTTACTCAGACTTAGAAGTTCACTTCTCATACTCATTGGTTTCACCCTCCCTAGGGAGAATAGAGGTGATCATTCCACCATACCTTGGCTTGCTAGTGTTGGCTCCATTACTCATTGTCTTCATCCATCCATTACCTACCTTTTAGCTTATCACCCTGACTTACTACTTGACTTATGGCATGGAGGATCTTTTCCCCACTGTAGCCTCTGTATTGGATGAGCTTCCCTGTTTATTGTGTCTCGGCTCTAAGTTGGTGACAAAACTTACCTCTAGTGAGTTGGATCGTAGGCCTAAATCATTCTGGTCGGTTGTCCCGATGTTTGGCATTGGCTCAAACTCCCCCCAGTCATTTGAGATGTTGGCTAAAACTGAAAGCTCATGTACTACTTATGGAAACTTCTAAATTCGCCCATGGAAACTAAAAAGGGCAAGAGCGATGAACTGCTAAAAAATACTCCTCGAAGAGTATAAGAAAGGTCCAAAAAGCAATGATTCTTAAAAGCTATATCTAAACAATTGTTGACCTTATGTATGTATAAAAACATGCCCTGGATGCAAGCTGCAACTAGTTGTGCTTATTAGCGCACCTGAGATCCGAAGGGTTATGTAGGCCAAAAAGGCCATGAAATGAAATTGAATGATCCTAATGAACCTGGATCAACTTGATGTAGACATGAAGCCTAAGTTGAATAAGCACTCTCTAAACAACTTATCCATTTGTGAGACACCGCCATTCCCTGTGTTATTGCTCATTCAGTATATACTATGGTGTGTATTCCCTTTCCCACATCCAAAGTGTCACAATGTTAAGTCAGTCAGTCACCCTTTAGCCTAGCCATTTAATTATAAGCCTTCATCCTTCACTAGCAAATTGATCACAACTATGAAGTGAGTATGGTCTTGAAAGTCTAGTCTGAGTCATATAAATAATTAATGACAATATATATTTGGATTTAGATCGCCAGTAATGACTACTTTGTGTTATAATTGCTATTTGAATGAGTTGTAGAGCATACATTAACCTTTGACACTTTGCAGCAGCTTCAGATGGTAGTTTGAGTTATATTGGGTCAATATTGACCTGGTCAAACCTAGTTTGACCAACGTCAATCACAAGACATGAGATTATTGGACCTTATGATGACACAGGTAGATGATATATGGTCTATGTACATGTACATGATGGTTCTATGCATCAGATACAGGTTTATGATGATGATCTATGGTTTTCAGCATCATTTGATCATTTACAAATTATTATTATTTCACTTGTTCCGGTATATTGGGTATATTATATGATCATGCAAAGAGATATATGGTGTATGAGTACACATCTTGGATGGTTTTGGACCTTCTGAGTCCAATGAGATAGTCTATTTTAAGTTCCGGGCAGTTACAGTGATGATTTAGCCTCAGTAGGCTGTCCTAGTGCAGTTTTGGTCTGTCGGAGACCCTGTCAAAGCAGAGATGATTATTATTTGGTTCACCTAGGGCACTGATGATGGAGGGGGTGGTCCAACCACTTTTTTTTACCATATTACCCCCCTTCCGGACACACTGGTGCCCTCACCTTGACAGCGCAGGCACTCTAGGAGGCAGTTTGGGACAGGTACATGCTTCTCGAGGCAGTTTTGGATTGGTAGAAATGGCTACAGAGGAATTCGATTTGGGCTACTGAGGCAAACTTTTGGCATGGGATGATCAGTGATGATGAGTGGTATGTCTTCCGCACCTTCTCCAGCAGTTTTAGCTTCGTCGAGGCCCACACCCATCACTTATGGCACTTTCTGATGATTTCTGAGGTCTTTGGAGGCCTACGATTTGTCCATAGAGGCACGATTTGGTATATTGATGACTATTTTGTTATTATTGTGCTATGGGGATTGACCAAGGGTGGATAAAATTACCCCTTAGACCCACCATAAGCTTATTTTTACATTTTGTCATCATGATTTGGTGGGATCCCCTCTCCTAGGGCGATTTTATCCACTTATTATTATATTTTATGGTTGATCCATGTATTTTATTGTTGAGCTCATCTCAACCATTGATTAGATCTTTTGATCTTTTAATATTAGCCACTCATGTAAAAAGTGGTTAGGATTATGCTCTCTCTCCATCATATTTAAGGAGGGAGCCTTTCATTGTAAAATCATCTAGAGATTTTTGGCTGTTGGCTCTTGGAATAGAATTTCTATCTTTTGGAGTACATGCTTGGGTTGGAGTGGATGTTTGTTGTTTTGATTGTAAATGCTTTTGTCCATTGCACTGGAGGATTTATTGTAGCTATCTTGCATATTTGCCATATCTTTTTACAGGTGGAGAAGACTTCTTCAACAAGTGCGAATTGGTGGGGAGGCTTGCCCTTCAATCTTGGAGGAGGACGTTTTGGGTTAAACAGGGAGTGGTTTTGTCTTTGCACCAACTATTCTTTGCTTATCTCTTTCTTGCTTGTATCTACCTTCAACATGTTAAATTGATTGATGCGTTGCTCCTTGGTTTTGACAGGTTAGAGGGACACATATGTGGCTTGGAAAAATCGATGTGGCAAGAGGGCTTCAAAAATTCTCCATTTGATCTTTGGTAAAAGTAATCCTCATCTCAACTAGCATCCATGTCTTCATCCAGGTATGCTCCAAAGGTATGATCTTCTTCCTTGAATCATCCATAATTTCGAGATCATAAAAACCCTAATTGATCAAAACCCTCATTTTGGTTTTTCTTAGATCTACTTAAATCTAGCCTTGTTTTTGAAGAGATATTAAAAACCCACCTCTATAGCATCCACCCCTAGTGGGATCTATAGTTTGGTGGTGATTGGGTTAAAATTGACACACTTTTCAAGGCAATAAAGCCCTCTTGAGCCAAATCGCACTTCCTTGGAGAGGCTTGTTTGGTTAGATCTAGCACATGGGTTGGTGAGATCTCACTTGATTTGCAATCTACACACTTGATAACCTACCCCCAGACTTTTGCTTTGATGATTTCTACCTTGTGGGCATCATTCCACATTCTAAGGGATTAAAACCCCCTTTTGAACTACTTGGCATCTTAAAACTCAGATCTAGTAAGATCTAACCCTTGGATTGACTTGATTTTCTAGATCCACATAGATCGGTGTGTTGTCCGCCAGATTGCACACCAGCAGCAGAAATCTTTCGAAAGCTGTCTCTTCACTACAAGTGAGAGAGGTGTGGCCTTGGGGGCAAGCAATGAGCCAGGTACTGTCACCTGAATCCCAGCTCCTCCGTTTAGGCAAACTCCTAACGAAGCCAAGGGGGGTAGTGTTGCCAACTAAGTTGCACTTGGTTGGATTATCAAGCGAGCGGGCAAAGTAGAACATGACACATGTTCAATTTTGGTGATTTGATGTCCAGCTGGCCTTTTAAAGGCCCCCGTTTTTTAATTTTTTTCCACATGTCCATGGCCCTGCGGGGTTTGTAATAAAAACGTGCTAGCATGGTGTTTTGTAAAAGACTCGGTTCCTTAGGACTT
Source organism: Larix kaempferi (assembly GCA_027924585.1). NCBI lineage: Eukaryota > Viridiplantae > Streptophyta > Pinopsida > Pinales > Pinaceae > Larix > Larix kaempferi. The sequence goes on along the minus strand of BSBM01000857.1, from coordinate 1,977,634 downwards.
TTTGGCCAAGTCAGGTATTCCAAGGAGTTTTTTCACCTATCTATTATGTTTTGCATCACTGCATTCCATAATTAATTGGTTTTTCTCCTGCTCCTCCAAAGCTGGAATGCCTGGGGAGGCTGACGGGCCTTAGGGAATTATTAGAGTCTATGGGTCAATGTATATGAACATGCTAGGCGTTAATTTTGAGTCATATGGACATGTCTAAGTCCCCCTAGGTGTTTTTTTTTAATTTTCGGCAAGTTTTATTTTTTTTCCGTAAATTGGGCCATTTTTTAATGGTTCAATTAAAAAATTTGTAATTGGCCTATCTGGGGCGTCTGGAGGTATTTTTTGCCTTAGGGGTGCTCGTTTTCTAACTCAGAGCACCCCCTAAACCCCTAAACCCACTTTTCCTAATGTTTGGGTGCTTCTACTTTGGTCAAAATCAAAAAATCAAAAAATCCCAAAAAAGTCATAAAAAAATCAAAAAAGTGAAAAAATGACTTAAAAAATTAATTATTTTTGGGAGTAATGACAACTCAGTTTTGGACCAGCATGTATTATGGAGCATATTGGTCTGATTTGGTAAGTGTTTGGCAGCCCCAAACATGGAGAAATTCATGCCCATTGAGGAGGGGCGCATTCACTTGAGGAGGGGGCGCATTCATGGAGTGGGCAGCCCTTGGTTTGAGGAATGGGCAGCACGTTTAGTGCTGCTATGTTAGCACTTTTTGGGGCTGCTATGGGCAGCTAAAGACATGGGGATGGCAGCCCCATTCCCTCCACCATCTATGCCACGCTTTCCCTCTCATTTTAGCAAGTGCGCCCTCCCTTCCTTAGCCATTTTCTCTATAAATTGAAGCATGCTCTCCATTGTTCACTAGTGAGAATTGGAGCAGCTGACTTATGATTGTAATAGTTTTATCATTTTGAATAAAAGAAGACTTTGGAGGTCAGCTTGTGGTGTTTTGGTTACATGTGGATGAAGTATCTTGATTTCTTTTCCAAGGTGACTTGTGCATAAGTCTTATTCTTCAAGGGTGTGGTGTGCTCATCTATGAGATAAGTTGTTTGTCAAATTTGTTTATTTGTAGCAGCTTAGTTTTTTATGAGTATATATATCTACACTTAATCTTTTGTTTGGTGAGATCTGTGATGTGCAGGTGTCTTCTTGAGTTGGCAAGAAGCAGGATCTTGTTTGTTTCCGCTTTTTACTAATCATTATTTGCAGATATAGTCCCTTCAAACACCACTGAACCATCTTCAAAGCTTCGATTTTCAACAAGGATTTGTTCCATCTCTCTCTCTCTTATTTATAAAAAAATCAAATTTTATGATTTACTAGTACTTTCTTTTCAAAAAACTAGTTTAAGTTGTCGAAATCTTTCAAATTTTTTCTAAAGAAGTATTAGATCTGATTGCAAAGTATTATCTGGCTGCCATAGAGCTGATAATTTGCAGCCATTCAAGGGCTAGCAAAGATCCCAAGTAGACAAGCTCCATAGCTTGTTTTACTTGGTTATTTTTGTCATTTTTACTTAGTTTTTTAACTTAGAAAATTTTGGGTTTCTTAGGAGGTGTTCCAAAGACACTCTTAAAGTGTTTTTGGGCATCTTGTACTAATTATTGCTTGCTGGTTTGCAGCAAAAGATGAGCAGGTAGGAGGAAGTGCTGGCAAAATTTCGAGCATCCAGGCGATCCGGAACACAAATTTCCATATTTTTCAAAACCGGTCATATTTTTCTAAAAATTTGTAAGCCACCAAGTCACATTAAGTAGACTTGGGGCACTTCTCTTTATCATTGTAAACATTTTTAAACGAGAGCAAGTGGGCTAGCCAGCGCCCATACCCCATCCCCCCAGGGGTGGCCTGTGTCGTCTCATTTTCATGGCGTGAATGTTAGAGTAGTTTATTTCTTTGTTTTCCGGCATTAAATAAAATAAATTAGGATTAAAATAAACCTTGTTGGTCCGTTCACTGGCGGGCCACAAGTTCACTCACAACCTAGCTTTTCACATTTTTTTTTTTTTTTTTTTTACAAACTCATAACGCCCCCCCTTGCTTTCCCGAAGTAGGGTTTTGTATGAGGGCTTGCCCGAAATACATGCCTGAAAAGAGACTCTTGGGGTTATAAAAAGATAAAATTTGGGTTCTTAAAATTTTATAAAATATACCAAGGTCTTCTCCCGTATGCTCTGTGGCCAACTTGCAGCTTAGTCTGATCCAGTTGGTACACACCAGAAACGAGTGGATGACTAGTAATAGGACTTAACACCACCCCAATAAAAAACCCTTTTTGTGAAAATCCGGCACAACACGCAATTTGTTTGTCGTGGGCAAATTTCCCAGAAGGCTTGGGATAAAACTGGATAGCGACCTCTTGGAAACCGTTAGGCTTTCCCTCGTTGGTATAGCATCTGAACACCTCCTTGAGACTCCGATCCAACCTAAAGCCTGAGAGGGAAGCCACGCTTCAAATTTCCGGACATGTTCCCCCGTACCTTGCGTATATTGGGAACCCACCTGCCTTAATAAAAAAGATCACCACCACATTAAATTTTAAAATAAACCAAGAACACTCCACCACATTTACTTTTTCTGTCTATGCATTTGTTATTTGACTCCATAGCAAGGCACTGGTCCTGATGCAAATTTCATTTTATTGTTGACTAGTATGCAGTTGAAATGATGATTATTCTAAATGGGAGTAAATGATAAATGATGTTCTTTATTTGAAAAAGGTATATGTTGTCTGTCTTGGTTGCAAAAGTATTTTTTCTAACTCCTAGATTAGAGGCTTTAGTTTCTTTTAATTTTTTAGGGTCTACCCCCCTTGGCTTCGCTAGGAAAGCCTAGACGGAGGAGTCGAGTCCCAAGTGACAGCACTTGACTCTGACTTGCCCCCAAGGCCACACCAGCAGCTTGAAGACTTTTGCTGCATTTTCCCAGGTGTGGAACCAGGCGGCAACAGGTAGTCCCTATAAAAGAGTTGTCTAAGGCTCTTGTGTGTTTAAAAATGTTTTTGGTGTTATGATGCGGATGGGTGTTTTTTAGGAGTTTTTTGAAAGTGAGAGACGCAATAATACTTTAAATTAGATCAAGATAACGCAATCCACGTTGCAAAATAGAAGATGAGAGATACACTTGGATAAGAAATAAATCACTCTTTATGCAAATCAAAACAAGTACTCCAATATTGATATTAAGCAAATAAAACATTGTGATGAAGGACCAGTGCCTTATGGAGTCAAAATGTAAAAGTGATTGCAAACTGCTTCATACAAGTGTTTGAGATGAAAGTTTTTGAGAACGTTTTGCAACTTATCTTGGCAAATTAAAGATTTTAGTGGTCTTGATTATTATGGCTAAGAACAAGGATATTCAAAAGGAGTGGAACCTTAACCAATAAAAACACTGGCAACCTTTTAGGTGATAGGTCGGGAGCACCCAGATTGCAAAGAGGGCAAGTGTGCTTACGGCTTGACCGCCCTCGAGTCTGACAGTGGATTCCCGGCACCACCTCTTCAGGAAGAACTCAGTAATTTTGTCTTGGTTGGGGTTTTGGGTAAAATTTTAATTAATGTTATCGCTTGTGAAATTAACAAGTCTTCCACCTTTCTGAGTACTAGCCCAACCGTTTCCGGTTGGCAGAGCATACGGGTGTAGGACACGAGACCAAGATAAATTAATTAAAGGGGTGTATGAGTGGAAAATTTTTATTATTAGAGCACTTTGTTCAACTCTCCGACAGAGAGCGCTCTTGACATGATCTTATGACCACAATTCAAGAGACTTGATAATTAACAAATGCCTAATGCAGGGAAATGATGCAAGACTAATAATGCCCTTCGATAGAGGGTGCTCTTGACTTGGATTTGGCCAAGTTCAAGAGACTTTGGTTTGTTTTAAGAAGCAGATAGTGGTTGTGTTATAAAAGCAATAAATTCCCACTTGAAATGATTAAACAATGTAATAGATCAGTAAGATATGGAATATTGCTAACAATACTACTTGCAAGATAAAATGAAACTGGAAACTCTAGTGTTCTACAAGACAAGTTTTAATCTAAAAGGTGGGATCAATCTCCGAACAAGATCAACCACTAGAAGCCACCAGTCTTGGAAACCTTCCAGCTAGCTGGATGTCCACAAGAAGCTGATGGGGGAACGAGAAGCTACCACAAGGCTATGTGGCCTTCGGGATGCAATCCCAAAGTTAGCTCTTCTCTGGTCAAGGTTTGGAAGAGAAGTGACAAGATAATATTAAGCAGAAAATAAGTCTAATCTATCCAAGAGTCTCTTTCAGGTCAAAGACCGTACTCGGGAGAGCACGGGGGTAAGTAAATCGGAAAATAATAATCAAAATGACTTATTGGAATGAAGACTAATCTAAAAGCATATTTAAAGATCTAAGCTAGAAACTCAAACCACTCAATGAAGACTACAAGACTTCCCCAAATGGGGGAAGTGAATGTGGGGGCTTAAAAAAACCCACTTGCAACTTTATTATGAGAGTACAATTGCCCTTGGGAATGAAACCCTTGTAGGGACTTTGAGAGATGTAACTTGTAAAAATACTTGAAACAAGCTTCTAAGAGCTATTACAAAGGATAAATAGTAATACTAGTCTTTTGGTTTGGATCGCCCTCTTTGTCTTCTTGATAACTTCTTGTTTTAACACTTTTACCTTCTCTTTGATTCAAGTTTTCTCAAAGTTTCTCTTTCTCGAAAAAAGAGACCTATCACAATGATGCACTTCAATAAACCATTAGCATTAGTAAATGAAACAAAAATGAAACTAACTAAACTAAAGTCTATAAAAGAGATCTAATGCTACATGCAAGTTCTAAGAAAATAGAAATTACCCTTAGGATGCAAATGCAAGTTTTTTAAATTTTTAAATGAGATCTTAACACAAAACTACCAATATTCCAAAATGTAAGATCCAATTACCAACTTTAAATAAATGTAACAAGATACTACTAACAATTTTTGTGTTTGTTTTGCTTGTGTTTTTTTTTTTAGGGCTAGAGAAGATGGGACGAGAGGGAGGAGAAGATAGGGCTAAAGAGATGGAGAAAGAGGGATAAGGGCTGCCCAAAAAATGAAGCAAAGGACAGTCAACAAATAAAAAACAAAGGGCAGCAGTGAGGGGAAAAGATGGGACAGTCAAATAGGTGACTGTAAAAGAATAGGACAGTCAACTTAATGACTGAAAAGAGGAATGGGACAGTCAGCTAAGGCTGCAAGAAGAATGGAGAGAAGAGTAGGGGAATGGGACAAGAGGAAGAAGAGGGAACACTGCAAAAAACTCAACAAAAGGCTGCCAACAGTGAGTGAACAGCAGCAGACAGTGAGGGTATAGGGCAGCCAACAAGACAGGGAAGAAAGTGTTTGCAAACGAAGAGGATGGGCAGCCAAAGAGAAGAATAATGGACTGAGTTTTAGGGGCAGCGAACAATGTAAATGGACTGAAAATAGAGAGGACTGAGATGTAGGGCAGTGAACAAACATGGAAGAAAAGGCATGCAAATGGAAGCTAAAAACACACTTGCAAAAGAGAAATGGAATGAAGGCAAACGAAGCTTGGATGAGATGGATGAAGGGAGAAGATGAATGGGAGGAAAGCCAAAGGGTGAAGGATCTAAGGCCTAACTCAAGTAACCAAGTTTGAAAATGAAGTTTTTGTTGATGGATACAAGCAAGAGAACTCTTGGTTTTCCTCTTATGACAAAGACAACAAGCTTTGTAGATCTAGATCCTGCAGTCACAAAATGTTAAACCCAAACAAAAATTGATTGAAGCTTGGGATAGATGTAACCGAACTCATTCCCTTCTTCAAATTTGTGAAACCTGATCAAGCACGACAAACTCAATACAAAAGTGAGATCAAAATAACTAGTATACGAAGAGAATCAAAGCTCTATCAATATTGGTATAACCAACTACGTCCTACTCATATCACTTTGATAATCGTTGCATAATGAATCAAATTGACAAATACAAATGACAAATCTTATGTTCTAGAAATAGACCTCTAAAGCTAGCATTTGATCACCACATATAAGTATTGAAAAAGAAGTACTTGGAAAGAGATCACCTCAACCATGACGAATTCATCATAATGAACAAGAATCCATAGACCTCCAAAGTCGAAATATTTTATTCATAAGTTCAAAACAAAAGCTTGGTGCAATTTTCTCAGAGTAACACTATAGCAAAGAATCCATCCTAAGAGAGCTAAAATGCATCTCTTATATAACAAAGTACAATGCTAAAACCCTAGGTCGAATTGGCAAGAGAAGAGAGCCAATCCCATCGAATTCCAATCAAAGGCAAAGCTTGGCATCACAACTTGAGTTTTGAGGTTGGTGTGAGTGGGGAGGTGGCCTCCACCTTCCCTTGGAATTAACACCAAACCCATTCGCATCCTCCACATGGGATTGACGTGAGCAATGAAGGGAAGCATGAGGATTGAGGGAGATAGATTCGAGTTAGCTCGAGCTCCAAGCTTGTGATGTGGCCACAATCTTAGGATGCGCCCACCATAGCCATTAATACATATGCAACAATCCATAACACGAGTGCCACATAACCAAATCGTGATGCCCATGTATTAAGCTCCCACGTGAAGGCTAAAATCCGTATGGTTTAAATGGCTCACGTCATTCTCTTAGAAATATTTCCAAACTTTAATTAGCATATGGTTTTAATCTTATAAGTGGTAGCTCACCACTTTAGAATGGGCCCCTCACTCATACCCCATGCGAACATGACCCACGTGGATGTATGCTCACGTTATCACTTGAATCCAAATTGCTATCCAAACTTTTAATTTGCATGTGCCTTTAATCACTTAAGTGGGTCGTACACCTCTTAAAATCAATACTCAACCCTTTCCATGGATTATTTTAATGAATTTTGACTTATTTGATTTTTGGACCTTAGTGCATTTTGTCATTTTTTGGCAATTAAATGTCAAAATGATGCATTTTTAGCCAAAACTGCTCCTGGGGTGATGTAACTGCCCGGAAACTGAAGAATGAAGGTGCCAAGGTGAAGAGGATGCTTTGAGCGTCAAAACGAGCCTCCCCACGCCCAATTCCGCCTCCAGATGAGGTTTTTATCACTTCTTGAAAAATTTTAATTAAACCATTAAAAAATGGTCTAATTTTATGAAAAAATTATTTTTGCCGGAATCAAACGAAACTCCTAGAGGACCTAGTGCATGTTCATACGACTCAATCGATGTGGCTAACACATAAAAAATCTTAGACACAAGACTCTAATAACCACCTTAGGTTTTGACCACCATGGGAAATACTCCAGCTTTGGAGGTTTGAGTGCAAAACTCGGGGATTATATGCCACTATTGAGTCTAAGGAAAAAGCACTCTAGAGTATCCCCCAAATGGCTAAACCTACGGATAGCCGAGTCTTTTATAAAAGGACCCCGTTTAGAACAACATTTTACAAATTCCCCATGGGGGTATGAACATGCAGTTATTACAAAAGGGGCAAAATTGCCCTGAAATTGACTTCTGAACTTCTGAATGTTGATGATGAACATGAATCATGTTCAATAAACTAGCGGCTCATCGGAAGTTCAACTATTTGTACAAAATAGGTGATAACACGATGCATAAGCTACTTGGATCAACAGTTTGGTGGCCATTGGACTTGATTTGGCCCACCTTATCCATCTTTTAGCCCTCCTTGAGCAAGGTCGCACTCCCTTGGGTGAGTGAGTTTGCCCACTTTGAGGACGTGGGTGGTTGAGATTTTTGTGGATTTGGAACGGGCATACCTCGAAACCTAGGTCTAGAGTATCATTTTGTGACGATCTGCCTTGGGGGTAGCATTCCTTGTTTTAAGGGATTGTGGTCCACTTGGGTCATTTCATGAAAACCTAGATCTAGCAAGATCCGACCATTCTATCTCAATTAGCCCACTTGACTTGACCTCTAGGTGTCCCGATCTACACTTTGACATACCTTTTGACTCCATTTGCCCATCCAACAAGGCACTAGTCCTCCTCAAGCAAGTAGCACTCCTTGGGAATTGTGTCAAACCTTAGATCTGGTGCATGGGTACTCCTAATTTCAACTTAGATCCATATATCTACTTATCATATATCCTCTAGTGCGAATTGCATCCCTTAATTTCACCTTGTGGGTCCACTTTAAGCTATTCACATATCCCAAGAAAGTAGGACCCACTTGTGTAGTACATGGTACTATATCTTGCCATCATACCTAATTATGTGGCCTAAATCATACATTGGTTGAAACACTAACCATCTCTCAAACTATCTTCAACCATACTTTAATTTCTAGGTCCACTTTACCTTGCATTGGTTTCCGTAACTTACCATTTACTCATCCCTAGGAACCTTTGTTTGGGTCCAATCATCTTTGATTGGTTATAGGGTCTCCCCCTAGGTCTTGGTTTATCTAGATCTAAAGCGAAGAGTGCCTCGGTTGAAGTGACTCCCATCTTGCATTGGGAACCGTGGCATCTCTTGGGTCACCTCTTTAGTTGCCCATCTCCTCTACCGTCTCGGATGGGATACCACTAGGGGCAACTACAAGTTGTGTGATAACAGTGTCCTCACCTCCTTCACTTGTGACAATCCCAAGGCATGGAAGAGATGTAGGATGGTGCCTACCTCATGAGAGGTGGCACCCATCCTTGATCACAACTCACTCCCAAATCCCACATTTCTCTCTTATGATGCACCCTTGCTCTCTTAGTGAGCTAATGCACCCTCTCCTTTCTCATTGCTATATAATGAAGCACTTGCCTCTCTTCCAAGCTATTTCAAGTTGGAGTAGAGAGTGCTTGCTATTGTAATTTGCTTATGCTATTTGCATTTTTTGCTTGATAATAAAGAAACTTTGGAGGCTAATGGTGCTATGCTATTGTGTTTGGGCCAAAATTGTCATGCTCTCATGAGGTAATTTGTTTCTCATTTCAATTGCTTGGTTTGTTCTGTGTATCTGACTAAAAGATTGCTTCCAATCATTAGAAGTAGAATACTGTAAGTAAGTTCACTTGTTGCTTCTATTTTGAATACATATTTTTAGAGATCAAGATCTAACATGTTTTATAAGATTATATGCATGTTGTTTTAATCTCAAATCATATGCTATCACCAGATCTCACAGGTTTTGCAATTTTATTGAGTGGTTTTCAAGATATCTAGCTTGGAGGAGGTGTGGATCTAGTTTGACTCCACCCCACTTCTAACATTTCTTAAGACATAGTCCCTCGGCATCCCACTACAAAGTCTTTTGAGCGAATATTCCGCGGCAACAAGCTCTTTTATCTCTCTCATTCTCTTTAAGAATCAACTTCTCCTTTGGTTACTATTATCACACCATAGTAGCTGGGCTACCATGTCTTCCGAGCAGATATCTGCACTTTTTAGAGCTTTGCCTTTACACGGATTCAGCGAGATCACCTATGATGGGCATCAATATGTATGATCACTTATACATCAGAGTGGCCTTATATCAGACAGTGTGCAGACCTTGTGCCAAGGCTGAGCCTTGAGAGCCTGGATTTGATGACCGATCTAACCTTTTGTTCCATACAGATACAGGACAATGTTCAGTATTGCAGATGCAGAGTGTTCAATGGATGTACAGTTATTTCAGATGATAGATATTGATGTATGACCTATTGTCCGCTAGATTGCACACCAGCAGCAGAAATCTTTCGAAAATTGTCTCCCTCACTGGAAGTGGGGAGAAGTGTGGCCTTGGGGGCAAGCAATGAGCCAGGTACTGTCACCTGAATCCCAGCTCCTCCATTTAGGCTAACTCCTAACGAAGCCAAGGGGGGTAGTCCCTACAAAGAGTTAACTATGGCTCAATGTTTAATATGTTTTAAATGTATGGTATGATGCAGATAGATGTTGTTTAGGAGTTTTCTGTGAAAAGACCAATATTATAAATGTGATAAAAAAGATAAGATGCAATCCACGTTGCTAAATGAGATAACAAGATGACAGTACGTTTTGAGAATTGATAATCAGATAAAACGTTCACAAGACAAAATAACCACAAGGACAAATGGTCCTGATCAAAATACAAGTTTTAGATAACCAGTGCCTTATGGAGTCAAATAATAATAAAGATGTGATGCTGAATGTGTGGGTCTTGAAAGGTACTGTTCGTGAGATCGTTATGCAAATTATCTTGATAAAGTCAAATTTTAATGGTCTTGATTATTAGGCTAAGAACAAGAATATCAAAAGTCCGGAAATAGTACTGGTAACCTCTTAGATGATAGGTCGAAGCCACCCAGATTGCTAAAGGGGTAAGTGTTCAATTGGCTTGACCACCCCCAAGTCTGACAATGGGATTTCGACACCACCTATTTCAGGAAACTTCCTCAATGACTATCGAAGGCAATGCCGATTCGTTGTTTTGGGGTAAATTTTATTAGATTATCACTTGCGAAATTAACAAGTCCAACACCTTTCTGAGTACTAGCCCAACCCTTTCAGGTTGGTAGAGCATACGGGTGTTGGATTAGCAACCAAGATAAATTAATTATGGGAGTGTGAGTTGGAATATTTTATTATTAGAGCACAGTTCAACTCTCCGATAGAGAGCGCTCTTGACTTAGTCTTAAGACCAAAGTTCAAGAGACTTTAATTTATCTAAATGCCTAATGCAAGGGAAAATGCAACAACTAAATGCTCTCCGATAGAGAGTGCTCTTGACTTGGATTTGGCCAAATTCAAGAGACTTTGTTCATTTTATGAAAAAGGGAGCAGTTGTAACTTCAAAACAAAAATGGAGCTTTAAAAGACTGAAAAGAATATGATGATATCAAGATATAACAAAATGCTTGAAAGTATCTGAAAGCAAACTTAGTGTTCTACCAAATAGAATTATTCTAAAAGTGGGATTTTCCTCCGAACAAGGTTGATCACTAGAACCACCAATCCTTGAGACTTTCCAGCTAGTTGGAACTTCGGGAAGGAGGCTAATGGGGAACGAGAAGCTACCACAAAGCTATGTGGCCTTTGGGATGCAATCCCAAAGTTAGCTTACTCTAGTCAAGACTTGGAAATGGAGTTTTAATCTAAGTACGAGAAAAGAAAGATCAATCTATAAACTTGAAAAAATGAGATCTAAACTAAGCATGCGACAACACCCTTCCCCAAATGGGGAAGAAGAACCAAAGAAATGGAGGACTCCTCCACTTAATTTTTATTAATTTTGATACAATTTGCCTTGGGAAATTACCCTTGTAAGGTCTTTAAAATGAAAAAATAAACTGAAATGAAACTAAGAAGCTTTTAACATCTTTTACAAAGGAGAGTGTGTATGGAAACTTTGTCTTCTCTTGGTTTAAATCTCCAAGGTTTGGATCTTGATTTTGGATTTCTTCTTGTTCTTGGTTTCTTGGCTGCCTCCTTTGGTTTTCACTTTCTTTTGGCTTCAAACTTCTTCAACACCTACAACAAATCTTACTCACTCATGCACCCTTTAGATGTTAGCCCAAAAATCAAAATGATTGAAACTATTTCGAACTGAGCTTGCAAAATGGAGTCCTAGTGCAAAAAGTATGAGATTTGACTTTTCTTTTATTTGAAAGATAAAAACAGACCAGCAAGCTAGCATATGTCTAAAAATGCCGAAAATGAGATCTTGACTAAAACAAAAAATGAACTACTTGTATGCAAAAAATAACTAAGATGCAAGCTAACCCACAAACTTGTAAAAGAGATCTATAATGCAAGTAAATCTAACTTATAACAATAATAAAACTACTCTTTTAACAAAATGAAACTAGATTTAAAATTTTAAAGTGTTTTATGAAGCTTTTTAGGGCACTTTTTGAAAGGTGGACGAGAGGGAGAAGGAAGGCTAAAACGAAGGTAGGAGAGGGCTAGGGCAAGGTTGGAATGAATGGAAGAATACCAAAAACGAAATGTAAGAAAGGTAGGAAAAAACAAAGGTAAGGAGAAGGGATGAGGAGGTGGACGAATGGAGAGAATGGAAGAGCGAATGGGAAAGACTAAAGTGGAAGCTTAAAGAGAAGGTGAAAGGAGAGCTAGAGGAGGGAAGCTCAAATCTAAGGTAACCAAGCTTTGAAAGATGTAACTTTTTGAAACTTTGATGGGTGAGGAAAAAGAGCTCTTTGTAGTTTGATTTTGGAGAAAAGATGAAGGAGCTTGAGGATCGTGCAGAACAAAAGATATTAATGGAAAAAGCTTTGCTTGTGAAGTCAAACTAGATGCAACCTAGCTCACACTTGTCTTCACCTTTGATAATACTTGTAAAACCCCCAACACACTCAAGCATACAAGTGAAATCAAGTACTAGTATGTTAGATAACCAAGACTAAATCAACATTGGTATAACCGAATACTTCTTGCTCATTTAAATATTTGGAAAACATCACACACATAATCAATTTGAATACAACAAATGACTGTTCTTATGGACTAGAGATAGCCTTCTTAAGCTAGCAATGATGAAAGAAACACTTGCATAAATAAGAGGAAAGGTTTTAGGAAGATATCACCTCAATGCATTTGACAAATTCACCACAAAAATTTGAAACCACATGGACCTCCAAAGTCTTGATCTTTTATTCCAATGTGAGCAAAACAGTAATACAATTCTCAGCAGAGTTCTCTTGCATCAACAATCCATGATAAGAGAGTGCAAAGCACCTCTATTTATACAAAACTACAACCTCAAAAGCCCAATTCAAATTGGCTTCAAGAGAGAGCCAATGGAATGAGACCCCAATTCGAATCTCAATCTAATCAAAACTTGGAGTGAAACACCAATCACTAATTCAAGATCTTGGTAGGTGAATGGGGAGGTGGCCTCCACCTTGGCAAGGCGCCCCCCATTCTTCCCTTGGAAATATCACCCTTCCATTCCTGAGCCCCCACCTTGCAAACACGTGAGCCATTGAGAGATGCGTGAATCCCTATTAAGGAGATAGCTTTGAAGTGTAACAAATGGTAACTCGAGCTAATGTAGGGATTGCTTGAGCTCAAGAGGAGCCAAGCTCATGATGTGGCCACCAATTGAGGGAGGCGCCCACCATCTCGTGAGCTCGTTGACGTGGAGAGAGGCCCACGCGAAACCTCCTTCATACATTCAATTTGTTAACCAATGTTTCAATTGGCAAGTGTTTTAACTTTGGTAATTGCTTCCCCCTCCTAATCCGTGAGTATGCATGCGTGGAGTGCCCACATGAGGGAGGCTCACACCATAGAGGCTCACGTCATCCCCTCCTTTAAATCAATACATATAGCCAAAGTTTTAAAAATGGAATTTGTTTTAATACCTTAACATGGTCGTACATCTCATTTAATCATATGCCCCACCTTTCCAATGCTTAAAAGTCACATTTTTTTACTTATTTAATTTTTGTCATTTAGTGAATTTTGTCATTTTTGGTCACTAAATGGCAAAATAATGAAAAACTGCTCCCAGAGGCGATGTAATCGCCCAAAACCTTAGAAAAGTTGGCACTAGGGTAAAGAGGACACTCCGAGCGTCAAAACGAACCTCCCCACGCTCAATTTCTCCTCCGGATGAGGTTTTTATCACTTTTTGAAATTTTCTAATTAAACCGTTAAAAAATGGTCTAATTTATGGAAAAATTTATTTTTCTCGGAATCCAACGAAACTCTTAGGGGACCTAGTGCATGTTCATACGACTCAGTCGAGATGGATAACACGTAAAAAATCCTAGACACAAGACTCTAATAACCACCTTAGGTTTTGACCACCATGGGAAATACTCGCTATCAAAATGATTTAGAGAGCATGTCTTAACTATTTGCACTTGCAGCAGCATGGCCCTCTTGGCCATAGTCATATTTTTTATCAATTTGACCAAGGTCAACCTTGGGATCCGTGATAAGATGGACCACTTATGTTGTATGATGTTGATTCATGGTCCTACATATACCTATTGATGATTCCATATGTTGGGAACAGGCTTCAGATGATGATTGATGCAGTTTTTCATGTTTATTATTATTTCCAGATCATCATATTTTTACTTGTCCGGGTATGGTGGACCCTACAGATGATCTTACAGGTTGCCATGAGGTGTATGAGTACTCATCTCTAGTCGATTTGGGTCTTCTAGATCCATTGGAACATTTGTCTTTCCGCTTCGGGCACTTCCTGGCATGCTTTTAGCAGTTTTCCACCTGTTGACCAATTTGGCCATGCTGATGTGGCCTATCCAGCAAGAACACTAGAGGCAAGTCGTTGCCTAGGGCGCTACAGAGGAAGGGGGTGGTCCAGCCACTTGTTTTTACCATATTGCCCCCCTTCCAGACATGATGGCACACTCCGTTTAACATCGCAGGCACCTGGCAGTCAGTTGAGTAGTTTCAGGGTTTTTTAGAAGGATAAAAAATGGAATAAAAAGGTCATAGAGGAATTCAATTTGGGCAATTGAGGCAAGGTTTTGGCACTTGGTCTGCTCAGAGGTCATCCATTGCGTATCCCACTCCTTCTAGATCAGTTTGCAACAGTCAATGGGGTCCACATGGGCTACAAGAGGTCTTTTCATGCATTATTCTCTCTAATGATGGGGACAGGATTTGATCATTTGTATACTTGGACATGTCATTGAGTCATATGTTATGTTATTGTGCCATGGGGACATGCTAGTTAAGGGGAATAATACCTCCTAGCCCCACCATGTGCTCCTAGTCCCTTGTCCTTGTCATTATGTTGTGGCTCACCTATTATTAGCCACACCCATGGAGTGTATCATCCCCCCCAGGACTCCTTTAGCCATGACGTCACCCCCTTTTTGAGTGATCCATGTCTTACACTCGGACTACGCCTCTTCACTCAAGGTCTTCCCATAACTATGCTTTGAGCTACAATCTATTAGGTCACTGCAAGCCCCTACTCGTCTTACTCACCCAACAATCACTTGCACTACAATACTTCAACACAACCAATTATACCATTAATCCTTACACATGAACATCATAGTATAAGTATTCGACCATATACACAAGAGACAACTACTATGGTGGTGCCCAAACCAGGCACCTAAACTGTTTATGAAGAATGTTACATATAGTACAAGATACAACAAAGGAATGTGCCCAACCCAGCGAACACTCATATACGGATATACAACAAATTGAAGACAATACCCATACAAATCCCTATCCAAGAAATTCTACACAAGCCTCAACACGCTTTCTCAACTCTTCAAGCAAAGCTACTAAGACGTCCCTCACTGTCTGCACATCTAGCCTCTACTACATCCACAAAATTGCCTCAATGCACATCCCAACTTCTTCATTGCATCAAGCCCTGCGTACTTTAGTACTCCTACTCAGTACCAAGTGCGCCCATCTAGCTTGACTACATCATTCACCCGATGCACTCAAGTCACAATACTTGGTCCTGGCAAAGTGCTCCCAGAAGTGCGCCCAAGTCATACTACTCTGACCCAACAAATTGCACCCAACTCGTGCTACTCTATCAAGATAAAGTGTTGATGAATATGATTGTCATTGATGACAATACATTAATGACAAAGGCTGAAATGATGACATGGAGAACACACATGGCAAAGATGACTTGGTGACATACAAAGGTTGAAGACAAGCAAGCTTGAGGACATGGTGAGCTTGAGAAAATGACAAGAGGCATTAAGATGGACAAGTGTTGTTGACATGGCAAGAATATTGAAGTGATGACAAGACTTGACAAACATGGAAGACAAGCAAGTTTGATGGCATGACAATATGGGAAAAGGACAAAGATTTGACAAATGATAGACTTGGCAAGCATGGGCAAGTATGACATGGCAAGCAAACAAGGACAACCATTGATAGCATGACAAGTGGCAAGCTATGATGGTGTTGAAGACATGGCAAATGACATGGCAAGCTATGATGGCGTTGAAGACATGGCAAATGACATGGCAACCAATGGACAAAAGACAAGACAATGACATGGTAGATGACAAGGCACTTGAAGGATAGTTGCGAGCATTTGAAGGCCCCTGCGAGCATAATAGTAATGCCTCTTGCAGGCATTTTAAAAGAGTCATGCGGGCATTTTAAAAAAGTCATGTGGGCATTTATATTGAGTCATAAGGGCACTTTATATAGCCCTTGCAGGCATTCTGAAACAGCCCTTGCAGGCATTCTGAAATAGCCCTTGCAGGCATTCTGAAATATCCCTTGCAAGCATTTCATGTGCCCCTTGCGGGCATTTTTTATGAGCCTCCTGTGGACATAAATATGGCCCCTTGCGGGCATTTTAGAGGCCCCATGCGGGCATGTTTGAAAGGCACTCCATGGAGCCCTTTGCGGGCATTTTATGAAGCCCTTGCGGGCATTTCATAAGGGCCCTGGGGACATATATTATAGGCCCTTGCAGGCATGACAAGGATAACAAGAAGGAGCCCTTACGAGCATCCTTAAGACCACCTACAGGCATACTTAAGGCCCTCCTGCGGCCATTTCTATTGAGCCTATGCGGGCATCTTCTAAGGTAGTTGCGAGCATAGCTCAAGGCCCTTGCGGGCATGAGAAAAGAGCTTGTGCGGGCATTTGCTGGAGGAGTATGAGGCCACATGCAGGCATAACAAAGGAGTTATGGCGGGCATTCTGGAAGACCATATGGAAAGAAATAACATGGCATAAAATACTCACAATGATGATGTGGCCAAGGCGGCTAAAAATAAATAAATATATATATATACCTATACACTTGATGAGGATAATATGGAAACAAATAAAATATATTATTTGATAAAAAATAAAAAGATAATATTGACATGTCGGCCCCCACAATATTAAGGAGAAGAACAAGTATAAATAAAGGAGAAATGTTTATGTTCTTGTGGGAATTGTGTGGAAGAATTCGGAGATGTAAAGGAGCTCTGATTTTCGGTGAGGATACCCGAGGAGAATTCCGAGGGTTAGCAGCAACAGCAGATCAGCAGGTTGACATGGACAGCAGAATGAAGATGACTATGGACATGCTTAAATGAGACAGTTTTGATGATGATCTAGGGCAGCAGAAGTGGCAGGTTGATGACAGGCTGTCGATATGTTTGTGGACAGTCAAATGATGATGAAGTGTGTATGGACAAAGTGATGATGTGCCTGTGCACAGAATAATGATATGTACAATATGAGGATGATATGAGATAGTTTGAGCTTCAATGATTTGGGAAACAAACAAGGGATTCTTGTTTGATGATGTATGTGATTTGCAGACTTACGAAAAGTCTGATATATCATTTGTAAATTAGTAATTTGGGGTGTTGGTGCATCCCAGTCAGTCGCAGCTGACAGAACTATATTGTGGTTGGTGCCACCTTTGGGTTGTAGCCCATTCTGGAGATTGAAGTCCCCAATCAAAATATAAAAAGTTTACAAAGCTTATATCTTGTGTCCCTTGTAATGTGTCTATGATTGATGAGATGATTTGTTTATAGTTCTTTATCAATGATAAACTCTAAATTAAAGTTGAAGTGAAATTGTTCAATGATATATGTTTAAGTTTAGAAGAATTTGAAATTGGTATCAAGTGATCTCTCACTGATTCACCCCCCCTCTCAGTGAGCTATTGTGTTCTTCAAGAGTGCCCAACTCATGCTGCTATGTCCCGATATACTGTTTACAACCCGTCCTACTTCGTCCTGACAAACTGCGCCCAACTCACGTTGTTCTATCCCAGTAGACTGCACCCAACTCGTGCTACCTATCCCGACAGACAATGCCCAACTCGTGCTACCGCGTCCCGATATACTACACCCAACTCACGCTACAGCATCCCGACAGATTGCACCCAACCCGTGCTACGGCGTCCTGACGAACTACACCCAAGTAATGTTGTTGTGCCCCAACGAACTGTGCCCAAGTCGTGCTACTTTATCCCGACTGTGCCCAACCCATGTTACTTCGTCCCAACAGACTGAACCCAAATCACACTGCTCTATCCCGACAGAATACACCCAACTCATGCTACCCATCCCGGCAAACGGCACCCAACTCATGCTACTACGACCTTGCAAATTGTGCCCAACTTGTATTAATGCATCCTGGCAGACTATGCCCAACTCATGCTACGGCGTCCCGAAAGACTATGCCCAACTCATGCTACTCTGTCTCGACAGACTGCGCCCAACTCCTGCTACTGTGTCCTAACAGTTTGCGCCCAAGTCGTGTTACTACGTCCCGATGAACTACGCCCAAATCATGTTGTTGGACCTTGACAAACTACACCCAAGTCATGCTACTTTCTCCCTACTAACTTCCCTTGGTTTTTTACTTGGATGACTTGATTTACTTTTTCACTTGTTCCAAGCTTATATCTATATGGTGTACCCTTGCCAAGGTGCGCCCAAGCCAACTCAAGTGTGTTGATGTTCCCCATCGTTCCAACATCAGGCAAACATTCTGCAGGTTATTCTCCCAGATTGGTCATGTTTATTGACCAATGGTTCGTAGAGAATGACCCCGTTGTAGCCCTATTTAGTCATGTGGATTGACTATGTGTATTGAGGCTCGGATGCTTAGCCTTTGTATGGTCATGTGGATTGACTAGAGTGAAGGAAGGCTAGTGGTCACATTGCATACTCTATGTGGGATTGCTATGTAACGGGAGTGATCTATTCTTATAGAGTGAGTTGATGTGTCTATGTTACATGGCATCTTATCTCTTTGTATATTAGACAAAGTCTAATCTAATGTTGAATTTGACATTGGCTCTAAAAAGTGCCCAGGACTTCTTAGAGTATGGCCAAATCAACATTAAAGCTCTATGGAAGAATTTTATCTGCATGTGAGGAGATATCAACAAGGAGAACTTTTCTATGATGAAGAAATAACGAAGAAGTCAAGGAAAACCATTGAAGAAGTTCCAAAGAACATTGAAGAAGATCCAGAAGAAAAATGAAGACAAGTCATCTTGAAGGCAAATGAAAGGAGATCAAAACTAGCAGGTCAGCCCAGTGAAAGAAGTGTTATCACATACATTGTAGCTAGAGTTACCATGATGCAGCAGACTATATTTCTTTTCCAGTCAGTGCCAGTCCAGATGTGTTGAGCATGTTCTTCTAGTGATCATCGGCGGTACTACCAGTCAAAGCCATTTCTATTCATCAGCAACGGTATCCCACGACATGACTTAGCCTTGGATGACCCATTGAGACATACTTGTTGTATCCATGGTTCACTTAGTAGAGTAGTAGAGCACGCAAGTGGTACATTTCCCTTACCCCATGAGCAGTCGAAGTTGGTTTCATGATGATCATCAGAGACAGGTATATGGCCGGACAGGTATATGTGTGTAGTTGGGTGCTACTAAACTATCTTGCTCATCTTATTAGCCTTAGCTTGACATGGTAACTGATTTTGGTGATTGTGTATGGTACTGGTAGTGCTTTCATAGGCTTGTTATTATGAGTTGATCTATGATTTTAAATGTTAATACTTTTCTTTATGCTCACTAGTATTTCCTACCTTATGCAAACTTAGCCTTGCCTCTGCTATGTATGGCATCACCTTTTCACTATCTCCGTCCATCCAATATCTCTCATCTTTTGGTTTGATCCTTGACTTGAGACTTTGACTTGTGAGATTGAGAAGCTTTCCCCCGCTTTGACCTCTGTATATGATAGACTCCATGTTGTTTTGTGTCTCTTCTCTGAGTTGTGCGACAAAACTTGTCGAAGCCTTGAACCTTCTAGGCCGAAGGAACCCATCGGTGTTGGGTCCTGAGCCTAGGTGAAATGGGATTCTGAAGCCTTGACCTCTCTGGTCGGTTTCCCCCGATGTTTGGTCATGATTGTGGATGATTCCCACTAGTTGACCCCATGCTTCACTTCTGAGCCAAGAGTACCCGCTAGTGTTTTGACATGAGCTAAGACTAGCTAGTTGCCCGAGTTGTGTCAAATAGACATGAAAGAAGTGATCCTATCATCATTACATGCATCAGTATACATTGCTCTATGCAAAGAAATGCAAGTAAAGTGAAATGCAAAGTGCCCTGGATGAAAGCTACAATTAGTTGTGTTTTTAAGCACATGTAAAATCCGAATGGTCATATATGAAATCATCCTAATAAAAGCAGATGCACATTTATTGAAATCTAAAAGACTGTTGACCTTAAAATTGACGTAATGATTATTTCCCACAGAGCCCAAGGGCTTGGATGTGGATGGAGCAAGGAACAACTGATTCTAAGTGTCCCCTAGAACCTCAAAGTTACGCTTGACTATACACCTAGTACAGTGGTTCTAGAAAAGATCCTCACGAATCCTAAATCAAGCTTGGATTTGAGCTATAGGATGCTTGTTAAAGTTGAAGGGACACTTCTGAATCAACTTCTTCCATCTATAAGACACTTCCTTCCCCTATTGTCATCTATCGTATGAATGTCACTGTGGATCCCCTATTGTCCTTTATCCTCCGAGAGATCACCATGTCAAAGTCAAAGGTCAATTTCCCTTGTCCTAGCCTTGTTTCTTTCACCTCACCGATTGTAGCAATTTGGTTAAGTTTGTAAGTGAGCATGTATAAAGGACTTCATACATGTTATTTACTCTAACGTAAGTCTTACCTTTATTGGATCTATTGAATTATTACCTGTTGCCGCCTGGTTCCACACCTGGGGAAAACGCAGCAGAAGTCTTCAAGCTGCTGGTGTGGCCTTGGGGGCAAGTCAGAGTCAAGTGCTGTCACTTGGGACTCGACTCCTCCGTCTAGGCTTTCCTAGCGAAGCCAAGGGGGGTGGACCCTAAGAATGAAAACAAAACTAAGGCGTCTAATCTAGGAGTTAGAAAAATATTTTTTATAACCAAGACAAAGTAGCATATACTTTTGTAAAGCAAAGCAATCATTTATCAATACATCATTTGCTCTCATTCATTATCATTATCATTCATTTGCATCATAATAGCATGAAATAACATTAATATAGACCACTGCCTTGTAATGGAGTCAAATAAATGCATGAGCAGAAAAGTAAATGTAGTGCGAATGTTTTTGGTGTATTTTAAGATTAATGTGAAAGTGATCTTTTTATTATGGCAGGTGGGTTCCACCTTCTATTACTAGTCATCTCCCCCTTTCTGATGTGTACCAACTGGATCAGACTGAGCTGCAAGTCGGCCATAGAGCATACGGGAGAAGACCTTGGTATTTTTAGAAATTTTTTATGAACCAAAATTTTATCTTTTTTAAACCCCAGGAGTCTCTTTTCAGGCACGTACTCGGGCAAGCCCTTGTACAGAAACCCTACTTCGGGAAAGCAAGGGGGGCGTTTTGAGTTTGTAAAAAAAATGATAAAACTACGTTTTGAGTGAACTTGTGGCCCGCCAGTGGAACGGACCAACAAGGTTGATTTTCATCCTAGTTTGATTTTATTTGTTGCAGAAAAAGAAATCTAAACTAAAAAAATGCAAATCACGAAATTTGAGTCGACACAGTTTTCCCCCCTGGGGGATGGGGTGTGGACGCTTGGTTTAGCCCACTTGCTCTCGTTTGATGCTTTAGTTACAATATGATAGAAATGCCCCAGTCTTAAATCGACTTAGTGGCTTACAAAATAGAAGAGAAAAAGTGACCGGTTCAGGAAATTTTCGAACTAGATGCTCTGGATTGCCTGGATCTTTGAAATTTTGGCAGCACCTCCTCCTACCTGTTCGTCTTTTGCTGCAAACCAGCAAGTAAACGTCAGTATAAGATGCCCAAAAACACTTTAAGAGTGTCTTTGGAACACCTAAAAAACCCAGAAAAAACTAAGTGTCAAAACTAGTTAAAATGACAAAATTTAACCAAGTAAGACAAGCGATGGGGTTTGTTTTACTTGGGATCTTTGCAAGCTTTTAAAGGCTGCAAATTATCAGCTCTTTAAATCAGCCAAATACACATGAAGTTCAGCCAAATATACTACTTGCTTAAGCCCTTAAAATATTCAGAAAAGTACACTTAAACAAGAAGCATGCATCAACTAGATCCAGATAAAGATTTTACTTGAAGATGAGCTTAAGATCTGAAACAAAAATCAGACCTACTTATGATTTTTTAAACAAGAATGAGGTATGAAATATGCAAACCAAAGTAACCATGAAAGATTTGAATATTTTTTATGTTGATGAGAAGAAGAAGAAATGTCTTGAATTTGGGCTATGGAGTCCTCCACCGTGGGGATCAATGGGACTAGTTCTCCTTGAATCAATTTCGAAGACCAATGGATGCAAGCAAGCTCCACCAACTCTTCGGATCAGCGACCTGTAGACACAAAAGACAACTCACACAAGCAATATCAAATGCACTAGTGTAGACTAAAATAGAGAACTAGATTCAAGCATTTAAACAAAATGACATTGAACTCTAAGCACTCTATGATAACCAACAGTAAAAATAATGAAATAGATTACACTATCTTTACCTTACTAAGCTCAACATCTCCTTCAAAAGCTAGTGATTGATCAATAAACAAGCATGAATAAACATGTAAAGACATAGATTATCTCATATGTAAAAATAGAACATGATCATCCACACCATGAGAATCCACACATAGAATTGCCTCCAAAGCCTTTCATTCATAAACAAATGCAAAGATATTACAATGATAAGAGCAGAGGTTCCACCTTCTCATGAGAAAACAATGAGAGTGAACTTGCTTATATAGAAAAACTCAAGGAGAGGGGGTGCCCAAGTTGAGGAGGAATGGGTGGAGTGAGTGGCATAACTCGTGGAGCAAATGGGGCTGCCCACTCCCATGTAATGGGCTGCCAAAATCAACCCCAAATCAGCTAAAAATCAGCCATGTGACAGCCCATAAACATAGCTGCAAATTCCATGATTGAAGGTGCCCAATTTTGGGAAATATGCCCCCCTTAAATGGGAAAGTAATCCCACTAATATAGCTGCCCGGAATCTTTCCAAAATCAACTCTTACAACTCCTAAAACATAGCTGAAATATTTCAGACCTCTAACTCCTCCAAAATTGGAAATATTTTTTAAGTCATTTTTCACTTTTTTTTAAATTTTTTTATGACTTTTTTTACTTTTTTGGTTTTTTTTAGCATAAGTGAAAAATTAAACACCCAAACATTAAAAAAGTGGGTTTAGGAGTTATGGGGGTGCTCTGAGTTAGAAAACGAGCACCCCTAAGGCAAAAAAGACCCCTAGATGACATTTTTATGCCATTTACAATATTTTTTAATGAAACCATTAAAAAAATGGCTCATTTACGGAAAAAAATATTTTTCGCCAAAAATTAAAAAACTACCTAGGGGGACTTAGCACATGTCCATATGACTCAAAAACAATGTCTAGCATGTTCATATACATTGACCCATGGACTTTAACAATCCCCTAAGGCCCATTAACCTCCCCAGGCATTCCAACTTTGGAGGAGCAGAAGAAAAACCCAAAAAATTATGTTATGCACTAATGCGAGACATAATTAATAGGTGAAAAAACTCCTTGGAATACCTGACTTAGCCAAAAAGTCCCAGTGAACCAAGTCCTTTACAAAACACCATGCTAGTACATTCTATTACAAACCCCGCAGGGCCATGGACATGTGGAAAAAAATTTAAAAAGACGGCCCTTTTAAAGGCCCGACAGACATCAAATCATCGAAAATGAACATGTAACATGTTCAACTTTGCCCGCTCACTTGATAGTCCAACTAAGTACAACTTAGCTGGTAACATTACCATTATCATGTTACTTTTGTTATAGTTGGCCAATAATATGAAAGAGAGAGTTATCTTTCACCCCTTATACATATTGGATTGATCAGATTATAGTTCAGGCAGCAAATTTGTTATTTTTTACTTGGTCAAACTCAGTTTGACTTGGTCAACACAGGTCCTAAGATGGATATGGTTACAGCTATTCTATTGTTATGTTTTGATGGCTTTGGAGGCCATTTAGACCATTCCATTGCTCTAGAAATGAAAAAATTGGTTCAATACAGTAATTGGGTGAATTTTTAATGAAATGGACCAAATTTTGAAAAAATTATTTGAGGGCCTTCCACCAAAAGCGTTTTTGGGGTAAGAGAATGAGTATTACCATATTATTATTTTTTGGAATTTTTCATGTAATCAGATTTTTATTCTAAGCAGCAGAAAATGAAGTTATGGGAATATTAAATATTATGGAGCATTACAGGCAATTAATTATAAATGATCAAGTGACCATGGCTACCTCAAGGAAATCGATTTGGCTAATTCATGGCTAGGAGATGCTATGGGATAATGTATTATGATGCATCTTGGCTCTATGGATCATTCTCCATCATTATTTCTCAGCATGGGGTCCACATTTATTATTTTGGGTCATCTAGGGAGGACGTCCCCATGAGGGGCGCCCCTCACCTTGGCATTTGATTTATTTTCATATTATATCTTGATGTTATGTATTAAAGTTGGTTCCTAGAGTGAATTGAGCCCCTAAGGCTAACCCCATCATATACCACATTGTTATATTATTTCATTATGAAGTATTGTTCCTTTCCTAAGGTGTCCTTGGGCAAAAGTGCACCCCCTCTATTATGAGTGATCCATGTCTCAATGTAAAAATAAATCTCCATCTTTGATGATCTTTTAATCTCAACCGTCGGATGAAAGTTGGTTAGAATGTGGACATCACTCTCGATCTATTTAAGAGAGATGCCTCCACCATTGTAAAAGGACTTTTGGCTCTGGAATCTTGGAATAGAAGAAATCTTTTGTGCTCCAATACTTGTGCCTTTGTGGATGAATGTGAGATATGATGATTGAAACTACCTTTCGTATGCATTGAAAGATCTTTGTGACAGCTATCGTATATTTTTGGATTCATTTTTAAATGCAAACATGAAGATTGATTTGGGGAGGGGCAGACTTGTGGAGGAGACTCACCTTATTTCTCTCTCTCAAATTTTGGGTTTAACAGGGAGTATCTTTACCTTAGCACCATTTAATCTTCCATCATTTGTCTTTCGTTTGTGATTGCTTATCTTTCTTGCTTTACTAATTGATTTTTCCTTGGTTTGGCAGGAAGGAGGGGCGCACTAGGGTCTCTAGGCATTGCATTTGGACAAGGGTTCAACAAATCTTTCATTTGATCTTGTCAGGGGTAGTCCTCATCATACAACATACATCTACAATCACCAAGTAAGTGTTTACAAGTGATTTCATTTCATTTTATCTTTCTATCCATTTGTCATTCATAAAATCCACTTTAAAACCCTAAGTTAAAAATTATAAAAATTCTCTGGGTCACTTAACTTGGTTTTACCACAAATCCTTTCTGGGTTATTTAACTTTCCCCAAAAGCTAAGAGGGTCTTTAAGGCATCATCTTTAGGGGACTCCATCTACCCAATAGGAAAGGCACTCATCTTTTGGCAATTCGCCCTCCTAGGGTTTGTCCATCTTTCTTTTGTTTCATGATCCAGTTTTGCTTGTGATCTTAGACATTGTCGTATCCTTTATCAAGATACCTAAATCAAGTGTTAGAAATCCTTAATTCATCCTCAATTCACCATTCTGGGCATCTTATCAATTTTCAACTTCAATCCCCCCAAGGTAGTGGCATTGACTACTGAAACTAACAATTAGATCCTGGATCCTTTGCTAAGCCTTAAGTCACTTAAATAAACATATCGAGTTGATTATTTCATAATCATAAGCCTCCCAACTTGAATAGTATCCATCTAGTGGCTTTACCATTTAAATCTAGGGTTTCATCAACTACTCACCTTACGTACTCTACTTTCTTAGTTTGATTTGGTCTGTTAGCTTTAGATCTTTCCTCCTAGGTTAGATCAGCATCTCCCCCTTTGTCACTTGGCTTTCAGTGGCATAAAGCGAAGAGAGTCTTGATTGGCGTGACAACCGATCCATTCTGGGGATCGAGATTCTCTTAGGTCACCTCCTTAGTTTCCTGGCTCCTCTACCATCCTCAATAGGATCATCCAAAAGGGGCAACTACAAGTTATGTGATAACAGGAAGATAAGTCGACCCAAATTGAGGAAACTTCTAGTGAATCGAAGAATATAAATAAAGTGCTTCTCAACTCATTTGAACACACACACATCACACATCTTCTCTCCACTTGTGCACATCTTCTTAGAAGGCCTAGCAAAGGAAAGAAGCATAATCTTGGGTTCTCTTATTCTCTTGGAATATTCGCTACCCTTGCTAGGGTTTCTTGTGAAGAAGGGCAAACCTCCCTTGTGTTAAGGTTCATCTTTATGATTGGTATTGTACTTGTATTGGATTGATTTCTTCCGAGAAAAGTTTGCTAGGTTTTCTCCCTATTGGGTTTCCTAAGATAAAATCTTTGTGTCTCTTGTGCATGGTTATCTTTCAGTGATCCTTGTTGTATTTTCCGCTGCAAATGAATGATGCTATGATTGTGGGATGAAATAAATTATGAAATAAAGTTGAAAGAGATGAAAATTATACTGCTAAGTAAAAATTCAATAAAGTGTTCCCACGCCAATGTGTCCCCAACTCCCACAAGTGGCCAATGTGTTCCGCAAGTAAGTGCCAGCTTCACAAACCAACCCAATGGGTGGGTGCCTTTGGTCTACACGCATAGCTCAACGCACCCCAAGTCTCATGCAACCCAAAATTATAAAGTCTCCGCAAGACATAACACTTAGTCTTTGGAGTGTGCAGGCACCATGCTCCCACCATGCCTCCACACACTGCCACAAGCCCTTCCCATGTCTATAGAATCAAGTGTGCTCAACTCCACACTCATCCGAATAGGCGGTGTGCCCCTTCCCATGCTGCCAAGGTGCCCCGCAAGTCTACTGCGCCCAGCTCCGCACTCAACTTCCGTCAATCCCTCATGAGCATTCAGCATGTGTTGGGGGAAGTGCGCCCAGCCTTCATGCCAAGGTCACGACAGCGTGCCTCTTCGTAAAAAATGTCCATGAATACAGACTATATGAATTAGTTCTGATACCAATGTAGTAGAAAAGCTATATTGATTGAGATTTTTTCTACTGGATGACATTCTTGGAGCGATTTCTTGGAGCGACGGAGGTTTTTACTGGGCATGGCGGAACCCTAGGAGCTGGGGATGAGCGCAGGTCGGCCTGCGGCTGTCAGTGACGCGGTTTTATTCACATTCACTTTCCTTGCACGGTTTGTGGCGGATCTCAAGGAACCCCGTCCGGTTTGTATACAAAACCCTGTTCACATTTTACCCTGGTCTGTGCTTTTTTTTACCAGGGTTACGGTGGGCTGGTGGTAGCTAGTAACCATGGCTACCTATGATGACCGCTTAGATTATTCCTTTGACCCATCTGATGATGCGGCCATATGGACTCAACCTCCGGGCGCCGGGTGGCAGGTAGGGTTATATCCTGGGGAAGGAGTGGCGGAGGTTACATCTGCTGCGGACAGTGCAGCTCTTGGCTTCTCACCATCTGGTTTTCTTAATTTTTCTCCTGGCTTGGGACCGATAACTGCGCCCTCCCCCGATATCCCACCTATAACGCCTTTAAAGGATGCGGGGGCTCTTTGGTCTTCGGAACAGGTCTTAACTGCACTGGAGGGCTCGGCGGACAGGCATAAGGGTCCTGATTTTGCATCTGAGGGACATCTTGGAACTGTTGGCGGGGTTGATTCTACTGCGGCTCCACTTCCTGTTTTATGTGCTGCGGAGGGTGGGGATTGCACGTGGTCCGGACAATTAGAACCTCACGAACACAGGGGTTTTGCCAATCCCTGTTTGGGTTCCGGTACTAGCTCGGATGAATGGGGAGGACCTTCTTCCGGGGATAATGCACAGCAGGGGAAACGGGATAAAAAGCGTTGGCTGAAGCTTAGCAGGACAAAATACAACTACGCCCTGGGGGAAGATATCGAGTGGAATCGATTGGTTGGCAAAGCATTAGGCAGATCCTTTTCTCTCAGCACCATCGAAGCTTGGGTGGGGGAGCATTGGGCTGGTACCTTGGGCTATACTCCGAAGGTTGTGGAGCTAACACGCAACTGGTTTGCTTTCAATTTCCATGAGGAGGAACATACCAGATGGGTTCTGAATTCAAACTGGAGTTGGGACCACTGTCCGGTGATGATCAAACCTTGGCATCCGATGTTTGATGCTAGTCAGGAAAGACTGGATATTGTTCCGCTGTGGGTTCGGCTCCCAGGTTTACCCCTTCATTACTGGTTGGAGCGCCATTTCAGGGGGATTGGAAACATGATTGGTACATATTTAGATGGGGATTATAGTTTTCTTCATACCCGCCAGAGGAAGGTTGCCCGTATCCTGGTCAATTTGAATATCAGAGATGGACTCGTACCGGATGTTACCCTCAGCTGGGGACCCTATGTGTATATGCAGAAATTGGATTATGAAAATGTTCCTTTCAGATGCCGCCGCTGTCATGCTTATGGTCATCCGGTCGCTGAATGTAAACTTCCTTTTCGTCGGAAAAATATTGGTTCGCAAAAAGCCCCTATTGCAGAGGTTGTTTCTCCTCCCTTGGAGGACCCTGTGGCTGTACCCCTTCCTAATGTGGTTTTGGCCGTGGACAAGGGTCATGGTTCTCCTCGGGACTTGGTGGACGCTCGTCCTGCTTGCACTACTACACCGGTTTCGGGTGCTTTGGTGGCTGGGGCTGATGTCTTACCACAGGAGATGGGAATGGAGGCGCCACTCACTGGGGAAGCGTTTACTGGTACTACTGCTTTGGAGCCCTCTCGTCAGACAGCTATTACGGAACCTGGGTCTTCGTCCGCGGGTATACCTCATTCCATTACACCTCTGTCCTTACATTTTGTTTTAAAGAATTTGTCTTTTGATAAACCTGACTGGATAGAGGCTTTGAAAAATTTGAATATCTCTACGGCAATGGAGTTGGATTTACCCAACTCTTTAGACCCTACTCTCCCTTCCTGCTCCTCTACTTTGTCAAACTCTGGGGTGCTGCTGCTTGACCATCCCTCTGTGGCTGAACCTGGGCCTACTGAAGACCTCTCCCCCTCCTCCCCCACCACATCATCCGACTCCGGTTATTTCCTACGTTCCCTTTCGAAGATCTCCCCGGGTGGGTTGGGTACTGGGGTCAACACTACTGTCAAACCTGGAAAGGGCAGAGGCAGAAAATCCCATCTATCTAAGGCACAAACCAAGGCTAAGATGGACCTCATGGACGGCAAACAAGTGACTATTGATCGGGCGCTTAGAGCAGTGCGAGCCCAAAAGCGGGGTCGGTGATGAAGGTGATGTCTTTTAACTGCAGGGGTCTAGCTGGTCCCCATAAAAGATCAGCATTGCGCAGAGTGGTATCTCTTGAACACCCGGATATCATTCTGCTTCAGGAAACTATGGGTGTGGGGGAGACTATTAAATCTTTACTTGAAGTATGGTTTGGTGGCTGGTCTTTTGCCACCTTGGATGCTCGGGGCCGGTCTGGTGGGCTGGCTATCGGCTGGAATACCCGCTCGGTTCAGTGTCATAATCTTTGGGGAATGGAAGGGGCTTTGGGGATGAAATGCACATCTTTGGACTTCAGTGAGATCTTCACGGTGGTTAATATTTATGGACCATATTTGAACCGGGTTCCCTTTTGGGAATCCCTTTTCTCTCACCCCTTGTTACATGAAGGGAACCTATTAATCGGAGGGGATTTGAATTTCTCACTTGGGCCGGCAGAAGTGTGGGGCAGCAGAGCTCGGCCTGACCCATTGACTGATTTCTTCACTCACCAGTTGGTCACTCGAAATCTGCTTGATATCGAGCCGACACTCCTTAAACCTAATTGGAGAAATAACAGAACTGGAGATTACAGAGTAGAAAAATGTTTAGATCGTTTTCTGGTGTCTGAACTTTTTGTAGATAGGAACTATCTACTGAGGCAGTGGGTTGGCTCGGGGGGCTCATCAGATCACTTTCCTATTTTCATGGAGATGCGGGATGGTCCGTCGAAACCCGCTGGGCCACTAAAGTTTAATAAGATCTGGCTTAATGATGAGACCTTTACTGAACTTATTGGATCCATTTGGGTACTCTACAACCCTGGGATGGGCCTCTCTGCCTCACAACAGTTCTCAGACAATATCAAAAGGATTAAAGGGCCGGTGAAGACTTGGGCTTATGATAAGAATCATAGGGATGATAGGGAACTAAAGACTATTGAACTGGAGCTGCAATCCATTAATGAGTTTGGATCTGGGGGTCTTGGAACACCAGATGAGAAAGTCCATTTGGTCTCACTGGAGGGTCGAAGAAATAAGCTATTATTGGAAAAAGAGGAAACTTGGAGATTAAAGAGCAGGGCTCTATGGCTATCGGCTGGGGATGAGAACACAAAATTCTTTCATGCCTATGCAAAGGGAAGGAAGGCGGCCAATACCATTTGGAGTCTGGAAGACAATTTGGGGAATTCCCAGAAGTCCTTTGATAGTATGGCTGGGGTTGGGGTAAATCATTTCAAAACTCTCTTCAAAGCCCCTACACAGGCTAACATTTTGGAGGTGGTCAGGATGGCTCAAATGTTTCCTCGGTTTGTGGAAGAGGCAGACAATCTTTCCCTGATGGCTACTGTTACTGAAGCCGAATTGAAAGGGGTTTTACAGAGTTTTCAAAAAGACAAAAGCCCGGGACCGGATGGATGGACGGTGGAATTTATTCTTGCACTCTTTGATCTTATCGGAAATGATCTTCTGCAGATGGTTGATGACACTCGTAGATCGGGAAAAATTCCTGCTGCCATGAACTCCACCTTTATTGCCCTTATTCCAAAAACTGATAACTCTTCCTCTTTATGTGACTTCAGACCCATCTCTTTGTGCAACTGTGTATATAAAGTGGTGTCAAAGATCATTGCTGGGCGGCTAAAGGGTATACTGTCCACTCATATTTTGGAGGAACAATTTGGGTTTCTGGAAGGACGACAAATTCATGAGGCAATTGGTGTAGCTCAGGAAGGCATACATAGTATGAAAGCTCGGAAAATCAAAGGAGCCATTATCAAGATTGATTTGTCAAAAGCATATGATAAGGTGAGTTGGTTGTATATTCATTTACTCCTCACTCATCTGGGTTTTGCTGTGGATTTTATCAGGTGGATTATGAGTTGTATAACTACCGTATCCTTTGCGGTGCTCATCAATGGTGCTGCCTCTCCTTTTTTCCGGTCTGAGAGAGGCCTTCGACAGGGATGCCCACTATCCCCTTTACTTTTCCTGCTGGTTGCTGAGGGGCTTAGTAAAGCACTGAAAAAAGCTTGCAGGGATGGCACCCTTCATGGTATCCAAGTGGCTCCTGATTTTTTTATCACACATCTGCTGTTCGTGGATGATATCCTTATCTTCTGCACTGGTTCGGCTAGGGACATGGAAACCCTACAGGACATTTTTCAACTTTTTTCAACTGCTACGGGAATGGAGATCAATGAGCGGAAATCCACCCTATCAACTCACTTGCTCAGGGATTCTGAGATTGTGGCTATAGGTAGGATTTTCCCATATACCTCCCTACCCCTTGATGATGGCTTCTGTTATCTTGGGTTTCATTTAAAACCAAATGCCTATACAAAATAGGATTGGCAATGGCTTATTGAAAAAATTCACAAGAGGTTGAAGGTCTGGAGCCACAGGTGGTTATTGCGGGCAGGTCGGCTGGTTCTGGTGAAATCGGTATTGGAGGCCATTCCGGTCTATTGGATGTCCCTCTCGTGGATTCCAAAAGGAACACTGGAGAAAGCACGCCAATTATGCTTTCGTTTCTTATGGAGCGGTAAAGGTGACTATGTATCCCCATGGGTTCGCTGGCAGAAGATCGCCATCCCGAAAGCATTAGGGGGATGGGGTCTTAAAAATATACATCTTTTCGCCAGGGCTTTGGCAGCTAAAGGAGTGTGGAGATTGTTAAAATCGGATAGCCTTTGGACTAAAGTTGTTTTTCGGAAATATATTGCCCCTGTATCAACTTTGGATTGGGTGCGGACGGTGGATAAGTCACATTTGGGATGCTCCATTATTTGGAAAGCTGTCATCAATTCTTTCCCGGTGGTAGGAGATCTGCTTGCGTGGAATGTTGGAAATGGGCAGGCACTCTGTGTAGGGGAGGATCCGTGGTTTGGAAGCGCTGGTCATCACATTTTAACTGGTAATATGATCTCTTCTCTACGGGATTTGGGTATAACACATTTATCTCATTTGGCTGCTCCGGATAGGATACATCCGTGGACACAGTCATGGGTGGATGTGGATTCATTGGCACTATCTGTGGCCGATCGGGTGGATTTGCGGGCTTATTTAGGTGCCTTAACTCGATCACATATACATATACGGGACAGGGACGACTGCTTGGTATGGGAAGGCGCCCCAACTGGCTTGTACACACCCAAGGAGGGATACATCAGCCTGAGTCATTTCCTGAATCCTCGTGAGCTGGTAGGGTGGTGGAAAAAAATCTGGAAGATATACTGTCCATTGAAACATCGTCTTTTTATGTGGAATGTCCTCGAAAACACTGTACCTACCTGGGACTTTTTACAGAGGAAGAATCGGGTTGGGCCGGGCTGGTGCATCTTATGCAAAGCCAGCGAGGAAACCAGTTGTCACTTATTCCTTCAGTGTCCTTTTACGGTGCAAGTTTGGGCGGAATGTTCCAGAATTGTTAATGCTTTACTGGATTGGGCAGGGATTACTGTACTGGAGGCCTGGACTCGATGGGTTTTGGACCCTATTGGAAAATTTTTCTTAAACCTTCCGTTATTGGTTGCGTGGGGCATTTGGATGGCTCGGAATATGATGATATTCAATGAGAAACAATGCACTCCGGTGGTAACTGCTGTACAGATATGTGGTTTCCGAGAGGCTTTCCCTCATCACATCAAAGTGGCAAAACAGAGAGAGGTCCTTCCTTTGGACATTGATGAGACTATGCCTTGGGGATTTTATGATGGATCTGCTTTGGGTTTAA
Source organism: Larix kaempferi (assembly GCA_027924585.1). Lineage (NCBI taxonomy): Eukaryota > Viridiplantae > Streptophyta > Pinopsida > Pinales > Pinaceae > Larix > Larix kaempferi. The sequence goes on along the minus strand of BSBM01000857.1, from coordinate 1,944,702 downwards.
ACTGCGGGGGTGGGGCAACACTACATCTCTCTATAAACCATACATTCAACCTTTCTTGGGGACTGGGGGAGGGAGGAAATAATTATGCTGAAATTATGAGTTTAAAACTTCTTCTCATCTTTGCACAGGAAAAGGGATGTCACTGGTTAAATGTATATGGTGATTCTATGAATGTCACAAATTGGACTAATGGCACACAACAATGCAGGGATATTAGACTCGATAATATTCTTCAGGACATTCTGCAACTGAAACTTTCTTTTTTACACTTTTCTTGCAGACATGTTTATAGGGAGAACAACAAGGAGGCGGACGAGGCTTCTAAGGTTGGCAGGGACTTGGCAGTGGGGTTGTGGAAAGTGAAGGAATACAACAATGGAACTCTCTATGAGTACTATCATAGACCCTTTATGGACGACATGCTTGGTTTAGGAACGGTTCAGGCACAGGCTTAGGACAGGTTTTTTTTTGGAATATGAACAGTTATTGATACTTGATGGCAGGGAGGTTTTTTGTTAAAACAAAAATGCTACAGTTATATCAGTGGACACTTGCAAGAGACTCGGGGAGTCATCTTGGTTTTTTCTTATCTTATGCTTACTAGTTTTTTTAACTTGGTATCTTTCTACCGTGGGTAGTTACTATGAACAGATCGGATGGTTGTACATGAACAGTTATGTTTTTATGACTTGTTTTATTGATCCTTAAGTGGACAACTGGATGTTTCTACACATCTCTGTGAACTTACTTTTTTGCTCCTTAAGTGGACAACTGTATGCTTACTCTGCATATTCAGAATGTAATTTCTTCACCAGCTGAAATGAAATTACGCTTTTTTCCATGGAAAAAAAAAAGTAGAAAAGCTATAAACTTATAAGCTAAATATATACATATATAAATATTTATAAAATATATATGTTGACAAATGATAAAATAAGATGATTACAATAATGAACGGCCTGGGTATATATATATTATAGGCTTATGTTGACTCTTCACGTAACGCTACGTCTTTGCGTAATGCACCCTTTCATAATTACAATACTATTAACATCAATTATAATTAAATATATTCATAACACCCATCATCTGCAAGCTCCTTAAATTTTAGTGTTAATACATCACTTGCAAATTTGTTTTGTTAGTAGGGCAGCTTGTCAGGCATTTCACATACTGTCTAGAATGTAACAGACATAGTACTATCGAGTCAGTTAAGGCTGATAGAATAGCAGAACTCTTGTTGGATTCTTTTTGGAATTGTAATGATTGGATCTGCAAATTTTGAATTATCTTGCTGGATGGTGTAGCCGCAGCTTTATTTAATGCAAATATATCCATTTCTGCTATAAAAAAAAAAGCATGGCTGATGAATTCATGAGTAGTTGGAACTTGGTTTGTTGGCAACAACCTTCCAACCAACTGCTGGTCTCCAATTGGACATATATGCCACAGGCTTCTATGATGATGTGCTCATTATCATTCCTCTCCAGTGTGCATGTTGTATCCATATTCTGGATGCTGGAGTGCTAAAGTGATCCCCTTGTACATGCTGCTAACATAATAAAAGAAACAGTTGCTTAAATTATTCACTGTGTGTATTTAATAATTTATGTCTTAAGTATCTATGTGTGTTCATGTCTGTTCCCTATCTTTTACTTCTGCATTCCCACTAAACTCCTATGCTATGCAGCTCGGGAATTTCACTGGTTCTGCTTGAACAATCATCCAGATGAGGACTGGAACTTTTTGTTGATCAATAAACTGAACAGTAAAAACTGGATTTGTTGAAGAACGATCAATCTAAATCACATGAGAATTTTACTGCAAAAGGAGGCTCAGGAGGACGAATCAGAAGCTAGAATTTTAAACTTTATTCTATCCCTTTAAAACGATGACAGTGACCATGTCAAAGATGGACTAAATGTACTAGCATAATAGGAACAGATCAAGTATCATATGTTAACAATAAATTTATAAACCATTGATTGAATCACTATACCACGGGAAAGGCTAGAGAGCCTACCACTTCACGGATTTCTTGCTCAAAAAGTATAGCTGCAGCTTTAACATTGAACTCTTCCAATACTTCCATGCTGTGCGCATGTTGTATCTGCTGCTCTGATTTTTTCTCTATCCCAGTATTCAGTTTGCCAGGATTCGCCAGACTAGGCCATTCATCTTCAAAAAACTCTCTAAACCATCTTTCTTGTTGAGCATTATTTGATCTTAGCCAAGTCCAATATTCTCCAAGTAAATTCTGCATTGACATATGCTAAACAATGTTTTGCATGAAGATTTCAAGTTAAAGCATAAAAAATAGCAAAATAGAGTAGAACATCCATCATGTCTTTGGAAAAAAACATCTTTATGCATCAATGGAATGATATGCTCAATCAATCTAAAATGATGGTTCTCTAAATGAAATGCAATCAAAGATGTTTCTCAACCCATTTCCTTATTAAGATGGGCAACGGTCTAAATCACTAAATATTAAATCAAAATCTAATGAGTGAATTGGATGAGTCCATGCCATAGACGACGGTATGATCATGTTTCCTCATTTTTTGAAACTGCAACGATAAGTACAAGATTATAATGCAGAAATATCAGCAATAGCATGAGCTGTTATTTCCTTATATTCAGTTCATTTTTCCAACTGACAGAAACAGTTTTTGAACTCAAAAGAGTAGCTGGACATGGTGGGTTTAAGGTCAGTACAAGCAGTTAGATGCAAAGGTGTAACTGTCAAAACATCTGAGTATCCCCACATCCATGATGCAACATTACTGGCGGTGTTCAATTTATATCTTGAGAGTGGCTATCACCCTCATGGGAAGAGAGTAGGTAGACATTTGGGTCCTTGAATGCAACATGCTAACAAAACTTTGCAGATCTGTCTCCATAATAAGCAATCATGGATGGGTTTGAAGAAAGGCACAGACACACCATGTACAGAATGGGTGGCAAGTTAAAAGACAAAAACCAGAAAATTAGTTGGATGAAAAATACTTAAAGCAATTATGTGAAAAGATATCAACAACCCTATGCTTAATCAGTAAATAAAAATTTAACTAATCTTTTTGAGAAAATAAATTACCTAGTACATAAAACTCTCAAAATAGCATAGATATTAAATATAAACTCATGAAACACTTGAGAATAAAAATTTAGACAACCACTTTATGTTCCCTTCAAGACCCATGTTCAGACTTGCTTCTCCTCAGCTGTATATGCCTAGAAATAGTGTCACCAAATCTCCAGCCATAGTGGTTCTATCCCTCCATAACTAACTCCTTGTGAAGGTGATAAGATGCACATACCCACTGAAGGCTTTCAAGACTGTCAAATCAAGACTAACACTGGAGATTAAGTCAAAACATTGTGACTATAGGATCAAATCACTTTCACTAATTCCTAAATCAGTGTTATTGGAACCAGCCAGTTCTAGTTCCGGCTGGTTAGGCCAAAAACTGGTCCAGTTCTAGAAAAATAGTGAATATGTCATGGTGCACTGGAAGTATTGGAAGCATCTCTCCTAACATCTGGAGCCAAGTGAAGGAATCTCAAAATAGTACTCTGTTTGAAGGAAGAGTGTGTTTTCATTTGCCATTACCAGTCTATTGTGGATTGAAAATTGATTCCCATCAGTTGTTTCCACATTTGCAAGTATGTGTAATGATTTCTACATGGTTTTTGTTTTTGTATTTTAGATTTTTGATAGGTTCAGGGATTTTCATCAGTTTTCCCTCTTCTTGCTAATTTGTAAGCGGAGATCTACCATTTATTTAAAATCTAAATCTGATTTTTTTGCAGCATTATTTTATTTTTTATTTTGAAATTTCGAAGTATCTTGATTTCCATTTTTATTTTCCATAGGTTTAATCATCGCTGCCTGAAAATGCTGAAAGCTTTGGACCCTATGTGGTGTTAGAATTTAAAGCAGCATAACCAGGATCACTAAAAGAATGGAAAAGCACAGAAACAAAATGAGTGTGGAGCTCGTTTAACCATGATGATAAGAACAATCATCTCCCAACCATAGACAAAGCTATTTGTCTCCCCTGAGCTCAAGGCTTCCAATAGAGAACGATGTACATCCTGATAGTTGTAGCGCAAACCCAAGAAAAATAAGAGAGAAACTTCTCCAATAGTGGAGAACCCCAAAAATCAGTCTCCTAGCTGCAGTAGCGAACCTCTCTGACTAGAGCGAACTTGCTTGAGTGAATGACCAAACGAGAGGTCAAACTCTCTATTTATACACATCAAAAAGTGACTTTTTCCCTTACAGGCCCGACCTGACTTTCCCTAACTGGGGCAGTTCAGCCCATTGTTTGGGGCAGACTGCCCACTGTTTTGGGGCAGTTTACCCACTGTTTTGGGGCAGTTTACCCACTGGGCTGATTTGTCTTGGGGGAATCCAGAAAAGAATATTTTATTATGTAATTGACAAGTCAGCCCAGTCAGTTAGGACAAGTCGACCCTGTTGGGGAAAAGTCACCTCAACTGAAGAATATAAATAGGAGGGATGTGTTGCTCATTTGACAATCACTCATCCACTCGCATAAGAGAGAGAGAAGTTCACACAAGTGAAGGAGAGAAGTTGTTTTGTCTTGGGGTTTTATCTTGTACTTGGTGAATTCTATATTGAGGAAGTTTTGCCGGGGTTTTCTCCCTTGTGGTTTCCCCAAGAGAAATTTTGTGTTCTTTGTGTTTGTTGTGCTTGTCTTTCTTTCAGTGAGTATATTGTTTAATGTTATTATGTTAAACAAGTAAAAACTTAACACTCTAATAATCATTAATAAGCTTTAAAACTGACAAACAAGACTTTGCAATACTTTCCCAACACCACACAACAATTTCATATTCACTTCAAGGAACTGGTCATCAATATCATCGTTTTTAATCTCATATGATGTTGTGCTCAAATAAATTGCAAATGGTTTGTTTCAGTATTTTATCATCATCTCTCTAACTCCTAGTTTAAAGTGTGTTTTTCTCTTAGTAGATTAAAAACCTTAGATTTTATTTTATTAGGTCCCACCCCCCTTGGCTTCGCTAGGAGTAAGCATAGACGAAGGAATTAAGTTTCGAGTGACAACTCTTAACTCTGACTTGCCCCAAGGCCGCACTGAGCGGTATGAATATTTCTGTCGTGTTTCCCCCTAGGTGAGTTTCCAGGCGGAAACACAATCCATCATTACAAATCTTTTTAGAATTTCCACAGCATATTTTCCTTGACTGAGACAAATCTCACCTGGATTCTGCCACACTTCCAGACCTAGAAAACAGTGCATCTGACCCAAATCTTTCATTTCGAAATTTGAAGCAAGCTTCTTTTTGCAATCAGTGATGAGCTTTTCGTTTCATATTAGAAACAGGTCATCCACATATAATAGGAAAATCACCGGGTCATCATTCTCAATCTTATAGTAAAGATTGTTGTCTACTTTACTTTTAATAAAGCCCAAACTCGTCAAAAAACTATCAATTCTTCCATACCATGTTTTGGGTGCTCGCTTCAAGCCATACAAGGCTTTCTTAATTTGCACACATTGTTAATTTATCCAGAGATCACTACTCCTTTGGATGCCCTTAGATCTCAGGTGGTTTGAGTCTCTATAAATCAGAAATACAATAATGACTTAAGATACAAACACTATAGATCTCTTAACACTTCCACAATTAAAATACACAGCAACCACACAATAACTTAGCATGTACCCTGGAAACCCCAAATAGGGAAAACCAACAATCTGTGGGGCTATCTTCTATCTCGAGCCCACAGCAAAGCAAGTAGAAGATAAATACATACAAATACTTCAAATGAAACAACCGAACTTGATGGGTATCAAAACCCTAGATCTACATGCAAATATTGATGCATGCACTTGGGAAATGTGCCCTAACTGTCAACACGGATCTGGATCTCTCTGCAAGTCAAACTCTATATGTACTATCTCTCTCACTCCACATCCTTGATCAACTCTGCCAAAGAAGAAGGACAATTGTCTAGATCTGACGAATGCACCCCTCTCTGCATGGAAAAGTGCACCCTCCTCCAACTGTCGAAAACTCACACTCTGCCAAATCTCAGCCAATTTGAGCTCTGATCGTCACTGATCTTCCTCAATCACTGAGGAAGGCCTACTTTAGAAGTCTCGACTGCTCAATCCTCCAACCGGAAGCACAACGACCTCCTCTCCTCATAAAGTGCACCCCTCCTCTGAAAGTCGCCCAACCTGTACACACTGAATAACCCTCACTAATGAGCTCTCTGTGCTCACAGTATCTGGCAGCCAAGTTCCTCTGATCAAATGAGGTCAGATCCCCTCACTCTCTCTACTGCAGAAGCTCCTCTCTCTCTCTCTCAGAAAGTCGCCTTCTGCATGCACTATGCGCCCTCCTGAATCTGACTAGTCTCTCTCTGACCAATCTGTTGAGTAACCTCATCTGGTGACCTCCTTCCTCCTTATAACATCTCATTGATCAATAAGGTTTACCAAAAACCTAATGTGAGTGCATGTAAAAACTCACTTTTGCATAAATCTTTTAATAAACTGTTGTGCATGCATCAGGCAAAACACCTAGAATGGTCTGCATGCATCCACTGTTGGATTCATGCCACTGAGTAGAGTGCATCTCACCCTCTACCTCCTTTTGATGCCTATTCAATAAGTGTACCTCCATGCTACGCATCTGAACATGGAGGACATCCCGAGATACAACTCTCTCTAACACACATGTGTCTATCTGTCATGTGTCTCAAATCCTTGTGGTTGTTCCACATACACTACCTCTTCTATCACACCATTTAGAAAAGCAGTTTTTACATCCATCTGATGTAGTTTCCATCCCATCTTTGCAGCTATAGCCAAAGTAGCTCTAATGGAAGTGTATCTTGCTATGGGAGCAAAGGTTTCTTCGCTATCTACTCCCTCTTTCTGGGAGAACCCACGAGCCACAAACCTTGTTTTGTATTTCTCAATACTGCCATTTGTAGCATGCTAAATTTTGTATAACCATTTAGATGTTACTACAGATTTTTCTTTCGGTCTCGGAACTATGTCCCAAACATCATTTTTCATGATTGATTGATATTCTTCAATCATGGCATCCTGCCACACCTTCTTCTCAGCAGCTTCTTCATAGCTGGAAGTTTCTGCATCAATGATGTCAGACACAAGTGCAACATAGTTGGAATAAAATAGAGGTCTTTTGCTTTCTTTGAAAGTCTTAAATGGGGCACCATACTTTTCTGTATCTTGAATGACTTCACACGCCCAACCAGGTTTTCTCTGATATGTAATTACTTATGAGGGTGAATCGGCAGGTTTCTGAGGCTCCATCATATCATGATTCTCAAGTACATGCTCTTCTTTTTCTGTTTCTGATACTCTTGGAGTTGTTGGTTCCTCATCATGTATCTCATTGAAATGATTTCTTTTTTATTTGTAGAAAGCTACATCTTCATCAAAGATAACATCTCGGTTGATCTCAATCTTTTTTGTATCCAGGGACATATACTCTATATGCCTTCGATATCTCGTTGTATCCAACAAAAATACCCTTCTTACCTGAAGGATCCAACTTTGTCCTTTTGTCCTTGGGAATATGTATATACACAGGACAACCAAATATCCTTAGATGACCGACATCTGGAACTTCACCTGAAAACACTTCTTCTGGAGTTTTATTTTGTAGTACCTTATGAGGACTTCTAGATCGGTTCATTCTTTTCCGCAACACCATTTTGTTGAGGATTGTAAGGAGTAGAAAGCTCCCTCTTAATCCCAGCTTCTTTACAAAATGCCTTGAATTCACCCGATGTGAATTCTTGTAATATTCCCTTTTTAACAAACAGAGGAATTGACTGAGGATTGATACCGTTCAAACCAAAAGAAGATCTTAAGCATGGTTATTAGATCATCAATATATAAAAGAGGGCCACAAGAACTAGGGGCCACATGCATGCATTACATGTGGGCCATATTGCATGATGCATGCACATAAATACATTAATTAAGCCTTCATGCACACAAAAAGCAATGCATGCAAGTCAACTAGAAATTAGAAGAGAAAAGCAACCTAGTCATGCAAAAGTTAGGTCAGGCAATGTCAAAGTTATAAAAGAAAGATAAAGTGAATGATTAAGGCCTACTTATTCATTATTGATTTGAGAAGTCGACTTGGAGAGCTCAGAGAGCCAGTTTGAGGTTGAGGGCACCACTCAACCATCAAGTGTATTTCGGCACTAAAATTTATCTTCCCTAGTCACTATCAGGGTTGGATCATCCAGATTCAACATTATTACTATCATCATACAGGATTCTTTAGCATTCAGCAGTATTCCAGCTACATCCTGGGGAAGGACGATTCACCCTCTCTTGCATGGGCAAATTGGACAAAGGAGGATAACTCATATCTTAACAGATAATCACTATTTAGTTTGCATGCTGCTTCTATCCTTCTGAGAGCACCACTATTAGCCTAGTTACTGAATACAGGCTTCTTATTCAACTTCAGAAGAGAGATCTCACCATTCCATCATTCAAAAGGGCGCCTTTCCTTGGATGGGAGACTTTCTTGAGGAAGATATTCGCCCTCTGACCTAGAGTTCATGCATGATCTGTATGCGGCTCCCAAACTGACCAAGAGGGCATTATAACCCTAGTACCTTCATCCGAAGCAATCTGACATCGTTTGAGCACTCATGCATCCATCCACATATTGAAGAAGGCGCATTCATACCAAGGGCACATTATTGAAGAGATGACAGCTCATATCTCATGGCTTGCATGCTTATCTTATATTCATCTACATCAACTACTAATACTATTGGTATGTACATGCATCTTTCTATCCCTACTCTATAGCATTTCTAATTATCTAGGTTCTTTAGGGGTTGGAAAACCCATGCATTTGCATGCATGCTCATGCAAGCATAGTTCAGTACATGCATTCATGTTTCCTTCAAGTATTGGGCCATAAAGGTTACTAGCAAGCAACAACATCATCAGAAACTCCATAAACAGACAGAAATTATGAGTTGGAATATTACAGTGGTATCAGAGCATGTTTCTCGTCAGCGGTGTGAGCATGTAGCTATAAACAGATATATGAATACAAAGAAATGTCAATGGATGACAGTACATACCAATTTTGGTGAAGTGCATGCCTGAAAGCACAGGTTTCTTGCCATCCAGTGAGATCATGAAGACGAGAGGGATTATATCATCCTTGGACTTCGGTCCCTGAATTGATCCGTAGACAGATGTCTTCGAGAAGTGGTCCCTAGTGGACGAGAGGGATTGTATCATCCCTGGACTTCGGTCCCTGAATTGATCCGTAGACAGATGTCTTGGAGAAGTGGTCCCTAGTGGACGAGAGGGATAGTATCATCCCTAGACTTCGGTCCCTGAATTGATCTGTAGACAGATGTCTTCGAGAAGTGGTCCCTAGTGGATGAGAGGGATAGTATCATCCCTGGACTTCGGTCCCTAAATTGATCCGTAGACAGATAGATGTCTTTGAGAAGTGGTCCCAAATGGACGTGATAGGATTGCATCATCCCTGAACGTTTGGTTCAAAATGTACGTGTTAGGATTGCATCATCCCTGAACGTTTGGTTCAAACTGTACGTGATAGGACTAAATCGTCCCTGGACAATTGGTTCAAAATGTACGTGATAGGATTGCATCGTCCTTAGACTTATGTCTTAAATTGATAAGGATTGATCATCCTGTAAGTAGATCTGGATTGCATCGTCCATAGACATGAGAGGTCTTAAATTGATAAAGATTGATCATCCTGTAAGTAGATCTAGATTGCATCATCCATAGACATGAGAGGTGTCTTAAATTGATAAGGATTGATCATCCTATAAGTAGATCTGGATTGCATCGTCCATAGACATTAGAGGTGTCTTAAATTGATAAGGACTGATCATCCTGTAAGTAGATTTGGATTGCATCGTCCATAGACATGAGAGGTGTCTTAAAGTGAGAAGGATTGATCATCCTGTAAGTAGATCTGGATTGCATCGCCCATAGACATGTGAGATGTCTTAAATTGAGAGGGATTGATCATCCTGTAAGTGGAACAGGATTGTATCATCCTTGGACCTATGTCCTAAAGTGAGAGGGATTGATCATCTCGTAAGTGGATGAGGATTGTATCATCCTTGGACCTATGTCCTAAAGTGAGAGGGATTGATCATCCCGTAATTGGATCATGTGTATTGCAGAGTATGCTGCTATGATGATGTTGTTGATCGGGAGATCCAGATGATGATGCTGTTGATCGGGAGATCCAGATGATGATGTTGTTGATCTAGAGATCCAGATGATACTATTGATCGAGAGATCCAAATGATGATGTTGTTGATCGAGAGATTCACATGATGTTGTTGATCGGAAGATCCAGATGTTGATGCTGTGGTTGATCAAGTGCTGCAAAAGATGAAGACTCGGTACTGAAGATGTTGATATTCCAGTATTGAAGATCTTGAAGATGTTCCAGTGACTGTTTGAGTTACTGATGAAGAAAGCTTCCAATGATTTATAGATGTATCATGTATCATGTAGTTGATGACTCCTTGCTCCTGCAGATGTTGTTATAATATCCTTCTCGTTAAGGGGGACTGTTGAGATATTGTAACTTCTAAGAATATTATATTTGTACTTTATTATTCCAGAGATGTTTCATTACTCCGTGGAGACCTTATTGTATATCCGGAGATGTTTATTCCTCCGTCGGAATGTGGTAACTTGGGTTATTAGACTTCCCTAATGGGGTCGGCCCAGAGTCAGTTGTAATGGGGTGTTTACGTCCCCTAGTGGGTTCGGCCCAGTCAGCATTATGTTGAGTGGTTAAGTTGGGGCCGACCTAGTTAAGGTTAAAAGTCAAGTGAGGTACTGTATAAATAGAGGAGGTGTGTTCCTCATTTATCACACACATCACTCACTTGTGATTGGCGCATAGGAGAGAGAGAGATCTGCATAGGAGGACAAGGAGCTCTTGTTTGGGGATTACATCTTTGTAATTGTTGATCATGTATATTGAGGAAAGCTTTGCTGGGTTTTCTACCCCATGAGGGTTTCCTAGGATAAATCTATGTCTCTTGTGTTTATGTTGTGCTTGTTGTTCTTTCAGTGATCCTGTATATGCTATTGTTGTGAAATGGAATGTAATACTGATGTTATCTATCTTAGCATATTGAATCTTAACATGGTATCAGAGCTAGCCTGAAGGAAGGCAATGTATGGCACTTACGACACTTGTTTCACTTGCGACCATTTGAAAGTTAGGGTTTTGTATAGCAAAACCTAGTGATCGTGGCACTTTCGCTATAAATCCATTTTGGCGAAGGTTCTGGATCTGAAACTTTTACAGGCCGAAGATGAAATTTTCCTGTATCTTGTGTCTGGAGCTCAGCCTTAGATTCGTTGTACTTTCTTAGATATGATCCATACAAGTTAGGGTTTTTGCCTCTTCCAGAATGCAGTCCTAAACAGGTGACCTAGGGAAAAAGGTCATATCTCGAGCTAGGAAGCTCCAAATGAAATTTTGTAAAAAGTGACAAATAGGGAACGGACTGTAATTTGACAGGTCCGCTTTTCAGAGGCCGAAGTTGAAACAGTGACACGTGGCACTCTGTACAAGTTCTCTATGTTGTTTCATCCCATAAATAGGTCATGTTGCGACACTTAGCATATCTCTCTCATGGAGAATCCATTGAAGCTCAAACCTGTGGGGTTGGAAAGATGACAGGTCAGGCTACCACAGGCCGAAGTTTCAGACCCTACAAATCTGAAATTTCAGAGATACACCAGAAACAATACGACACATCTGAAATGGCTCAACAGCGGAAATCAAGGAAGAGGAGGAAGAAGCTCTCACTTAGGGTTTTCATTTTTTACATATGGAAGGACCTAATACAATGTTGGAGTCACCTGATGCAACATTGGAAACTTTGATAATGGATTTGGAATCCATTGATCATAGATATTAATCCTCCATCAAAATGTTATGGGAGGAAGGAGATTGAAGATTAGGGTTTCCAAGTAAGAAGAAACCCTAGCAAAGTTGGGAGACTCATAGGGCAGCGATGAAGAAGGTTTAGATGGCATTGATATTCTATCATCCTAGCACCATGAACATAGATAAGATGTTTACAAGTGATCTACCTTGGATGGTTAGGGTTTTACCCTTATAGAGAAGACTACTCAACAGGTATGACTTGAGAAGATACAGGTATGTTTTGAAATCTGTTTTGGAAGTATGGAAGAAGAGTGATGCCTGCAAAACCAATATGTTAACCAAAATATAGAAGACACCAGCCACCAAGCTTGGAAGGAGAGTCAAGACTAGATCAACCTCCAAGGCTTAGCATCCGATCCTGCACAACTTCAAAAGCACTCATACACCAAAGAAAGATTAAATCTAGTATATCAAATGATAAGAAAATAAGAGGGCAAGAGTACAACTGAATACTATTTGCTGCTCCTAGATATCTAAACATCCAACAAAAATAAGCAACTCAATAACTATGAATGCTTACCCTACTAGGATCCAAGATCCTTGCCAAGCTAGATCAATCTACAATAGTAATATGAAAGCAAAATGAAATTATACAAATATACCTCACACAAGAGCATGCATGAACATGGAACACGGGCAACCAATCTTGACCTCCAAAGTCTTCAAAATATTATTCAACAAATAGCAAAAGCTAAATAGTACATGAGCAGAGGTTCAATGCTCCATGAAGAGAAGAGGAGCAATGCCTTGCTTATATAGCAAAATGAGAGAGAGGGAGGTGCACTTCCAAAGATGGATCCTCTTTGATGTTAGTTTTTTCTACTTTTAATCAATATTATCTAGGATCTTAACTGAAAGAATAACATGCACAGCATAAAACAATAGACACAAAGATTTTCCTCGGGGAAACCATAAAGGAGAAAACCCTGCAACTTCCTCAAAGATAGAATCGTCACCAATACAATATCACAAAAGTAAAACCCCAAAACAAAGATGGTCTTCTGCAGCTCCTTTCTCTTTCTCCTATGCGAACTTGTCCTCTCTCTCTCACTTATGCGACCTTGAGTGAGAGTGTTTGTTTAAATGAGAGAGCCTTGCTCTCTATTTATACTTTACTTTCACTTGACCTTTTTCACTCGCTACGTCGGCCCCAGATAAACCTGACTGGGTCGACTTCTCTAGGGGACTCAATAACCCTAATACAACTGACTCTAGGGGGATCTATTGCCCCGACTTACAATGGAGGATTTACCTCAATGACTTTACATGACCAAATGTAATAATGACATCTGCGACCAGCGGAATAAACATCTCCGTCCGGAGGAATAAACATCTCTGTCGAAGGTACAAATAAAATACAATAATAATAACAATATAAAATACAAGTGAATATCTTCCGAAGTTACAATTACATCAACACTCCCTCCTAACTAGTTAGGTATTCTCTTGCCACAGTCATCAACACATCTGGACACAAGTCTTCATCACTAGATCATCTTCAATGCTGGAACATCATCATCAACACTGGATCATCATCGTCGTTGTTGTTGCAATCCTCATCATGTCAATCATTGATTGGTGACATCTCTCGAATCTACACGTCATAGGAAGTTCTACAAAGCCAGCCCTTTTTCATGTTGGATGTAGGCTTAGCCCTCATGTAGGTGTTCATCATCTCTACGAGCAAGCCATCAAGTAGGTACAACCCAGGACCACTCATTACATTGCCACTGCAAACACCTGCGTCTCCTACTGTCGCCTCATGGTCTTCAAATCATCTCATCATCACATGGAGCACAGCCCAGATGCACATCACATGTCCCACAACGGTCAGCCTGCATCTACCAGCATGGGAGGACAAACCTGCCACCATACGAGATCTTTCCTAGGCGCACACACAGTGTCTTATGACCGGTGGACGTCTCCAGTATGGGAGGCACAAACCTACCACCATACGAGACCTCGTCTACCAAAATGGGAGGCACAAACCAAACACCATGCGAGACCTCGTCTACCAACATGGGAGGCACAAGCCTACCATCATGCGAGACCCAGCCCTTACATCTACCAACATGGGAGGCACAAACCTACCACCATGCAAGAATGGCTCAGCCCTTACATCTACCAACATGGGAGGACTTTCCTACCACCATGCAAGAATGGCCCATGTGCATCTGCATCTTCCGGACTCATCACTTCCTCTTGGAAGGAAACTCGATCTGGAGAACACCAAGCTTCTCTCTGAAGTACTCGAACTTCACTCTAGCTAACGGCTTGGTCAATACATCGGTTATCCGTCGCTATATACTGGAGCTTCACTGCTCCTCTTTGCACCATATCCCTGATATAGTGGTACTTGACCTCAATGTGCTTCGACTTGTCATGGAACATCAGGTTCTCGGACAAATTTACACAACTCTGGTTGTCACAGAATATAAAAGTCGCCTCTAACTGGAGATCAAACAAATCAGACAGTAGCTTCCTAAGCCATACTGCCTCACAACTAGCCGAACAAGCTGCAACATACTCTACTTCGGTTGTACTCAATGCCACGCACGACTGCTTTCTACTAAACCGGGAGATCATATCGGATCCCATACTGAAGCAGCATCCCAAAGTGCTCTTCCTATCTGCGGCACTGCCTACCTAATTCGAATCAACATAACCCTGCAGGTTAATCTTCCGATTCGTGTCATACTTGAGCCCATAATCAACTGTACCCTTCAGGTACCTCAATATATGCTTTGCAGCAATCAGGTGAACATGTCTCGGATCCGTCAGGAACTGGATCAATGTGTTCACAGCAAAGCATATGTCTAGTCTCATGTTCGTCAGGTACATAAATGACCCAATCATCCGACGATACATTGTGGCATCAACTAACTCTGATGAAGCAACACATAGAAGCTTCAAGTTCGATACCATAGGTGTGGTCATAGCTGTTAAAATTACAGGTTATGTACGTTTTATCGCATATAAAAAAAACTTGATACAAGAACATGTAAACAATTGTACTGCTTAATTAAAATTAAACTGTATTAAAAACAGAAATAACATAATTCTCATCTCTTTCAACTTAACGCTCCATTTGGTCACTACATTAATGTTGGTCCTCGAGAATCATCAAATGCTAAGTTCAGAAAAAATGAAATGAATCTCAAATAACATTTACAGTAAAAATAACCATGTACTGCATTAAAGAATTAAAACCAACATTTGGATCCAACTTATGCTCAGATAGTTCTGAGTTTGATCTTGTCACTGAAAGGACAAGTCAAACTGGTTAAACCATATACGTACCTTGAGAGAGAGAGAAGACTCAGGTAGAAAATAAACAGACCTCAGGTCCTTCAATCTCAGTCATAAAATTATGCAAGTGATCAAAAGGTAAGAAAAGACACAGACACACAGGTGCTGCTAAAATCTTAAGCAATTACTCACACAAAAATAAGTCAAGGCCGTAATCACAGCTGTGGTAAAAACACAGAGATAATTCTGAGAGAGAAACAAGGAAAACGCGGAGTTCATCCTGGGAGAGATCAACGCAGAGACAGTCCCGAAATCATAAAAAAAAGGAAATCAGCCTGTGAGAGATCACGCAGGGACAAACCCGAGTAAGAGAAAAAAAAATGCGTGGAGAACAGCCCGTGAGAGATCACACCCATGAGATTGGTTTGTTGAAGGATGAACTCGTGAAAGGAACACATAAGGCAACAGAGAATGGATGAGCCCGTGAATGATGAAGCCGTGAGAGGAGAGGGGCCACAAATCAGCCAATTAAACCCGTGAAGGAGAAATGAAGAGTGGCTGGAGCATACACGTGATCAGTGTAGTGTGGGGCAGAAAAAAAAAAGGCATGTGCAGGCTCGTCAAATTCGTAGAGGAGCAAACCTAAAGCAAATGACCGGAGGAGAAGCAAAACACGTGAAGAATAAGTTGAGTAAGTTCACGGTTTTGAATTAGAGCATAAGTTTATATATAGTTTTAAAGTTAGAAAACTTAGGATTAAAATAAAGTAAATAATAATAAAAAACTTAGGATAAAAAAAATAGGAATAAATAATAATAAAAAAAGAATAAGATAAATAAAAATAAAAATAAATAAAATAATAATATAAAAAAGGTAAAAAGATAAAGTACCAAAGGTCCAAGGGTCTTTACCAAAATAAAAGAAACATAAAGTCTTTATTAATAAAATATTAATAAGACAAAATTAATTATTAATAAGTTTACCATAAAGTGAAGGTCCAAAAGCTCCAACAAGAGGTAAAAAGATCAAAACCATAAGTGGGACAAAACATAAGGTAACTATAATAATACATGGTCCTTAATATACCCTTAGGTAAAAATACTCCATAAAGTAGGAGTCATCATAGTCAAAGGTGCACATAAGTGAGAGTGCTAGGACCAAGTAAGAATAGGACCATGAGTCAACAACCACAAAATCAAAGTGGACAAGCAATCAAATAGGACCAATAAGACCAAAGACTTTTCTCTCTCTCAAGATACATAGTTTATATATATTCTGTCATCACTATATAAGGGGGAAGATCCAAACGGATGGTACTATCCTTTTGTCCTTAACACTGCTCCTAAGAGTTAGGTACTAGAGACATCATCAAGGGGTGGCCAGTCCCTTGAGAAGCAACCTAGCAATAACCGATTAGGATAGGGGACAACAATATCTTCTATTCTTAATTAATGGCTTTCAACCCAAGGCTGAGCCTCAGTCCTAGACTGGGACATGTTGATCAACCATCTGATCCATGACCAGGATCTCCATTCTCCCAGAGAATGGTCCTCAGCCTCAAGTTGAGCATTCAGTCCTAGACTGAATGTTGATCAACCATCTGCAGGACCTAGGATGTCTTTGTCTCAACCTGCAGGATCAGCTTGGTCATCGTGACCAAGAAACCGTCTGGTTCTAGACTAGAATACCCTAGAGACAAATAGGGGCCCTAGCCACATGCTAGGGACTTTGCCATGGCATCAACCTGCTTGGTCCTCGACCAAGAACCCCAGGAGACAGCTGGGGGCCCTAGGGTACATTCTAGGGTCTTACTCATTACTCTGCCTGGTTAACTTGACCAGGAACCCTAGTTAACTGACTATGGTACCATTCTCTCTGAGAATGGGTCTCGCGGCTGCACTAAAAATTAACAATAGCCTTGCAGTCCATCATTCTGAACCTCTTCAGAATCTCCACGGCATACTTCCCTTCTCCAAGGAAAATTCCATCCGCACTCTGCCACACCTCCATGCCTAAGAAATAATGCATCATCCCCAAGTCCTTCATCTCGAACTCTGAGGCAAGCTTCCTCTTCGTATCTGCAAAGAGCCCATCCTCCCCTATCACAAACAGGTCATCTACATAGAGTAGAAGTATCACCGGATTTCCCACCTCAACCTTGTAGTAAAGGTTGGAATATGCTTTACTCTTAGTAAAGCCCAAGCTCATCAGGAAGTTATCCATCCTACCGTACCACGTCCTAGGTGCCTGTTTCAATCCGTACTAGGCCTTCTTCAATTTGCACACATGAGTCTGCTTGTCATGTGTCTCAAATCCCAGTGGTTGCTCCACGTACACTTTCTCTTCAACTACACCATTCAAGAATGTTGTCTTGACGTCCATCTTTTGTACCTTCCATTTCATCACTATAACCAATTCTAGTACATATCTGATGGAAGTGTATATCGCCACAGGTGCGAATGTCTCCTCATAGTCTATGCCTTCCTTCAGGGAGAATCCACATGCTACAAACCTCGCCTTGTGTTTCTCCATGCTACCATTCGCAGCATGCTTGATTTTGTAGATCCACTTCGAAGTCACTACAGACTTCCCTTCTGGTCTCGGAACTACCTACTAGACATCATTCTTCATGATCGACTGGTACTCCTGGATCATGGCATCCTTCCATTCTTTCTTCTCAGCAGCTTCCTCATAGTTGGAAGGTTCTTTGTCAATGATGTTGCACAACAGGGCTACATAGCTGGAGTATGGCCTAGGTCTCTTACTTTCTCTATGCATCCCCTCTCGAGCGCCATACTTCTCTGCATCTTGTATTGCCTCTCGTACCCATGTTGGTTTCCTCTTGTGGGAGTTCTTCTCACGAGGTGGATCTACAAGTTCTTGTGGTTCTTCCATCTCACAATCTTCATTATCTTCTGGAATCGCTTCTTTCATTACTGCATCTCCGATCCTTGGAACTTCAGGTTCTTCAGTGTCTTCAATAGGTAACTTTATGGATTTGTTGTAGGCTGAGTCTTCGTCAAATGTCACATCTCTACTGATGTCAATCTCCTTGAATCATAGGAAATATATTCGGTAGGCCTTCGAGCTTTCATTGTATCCTACGAATATACCCTTCTTTCCTGAAGGATCTAGCTTCGTCCTTTTCTCCTTCGGAATGTGTATGCACACTGGGCAGCCAAATATCCTGAGATGGCTAACTTATGGTTTCTCTCTGGAGAACACTTCTTTTGGAGTGTTGTGATCTAGTACTCTATGAGGAGTACAGTTCTGTACATACACCGTTGTCCTCGCAGCTTCTTCCCATAGGTGCATCGGAAGATCCTAGTCATGAAGCATTGCTCTTGTTGCTTCCATTATCGTTCTATTCTTTCTTTCTACAACACCATTCTGTTGTGGATTGTAGGGAGTGCTCAACTCCCTCTTAATCCCAGATTCTCTACATAGGTTCTTGAAATCTTTTGAGGTGAACTCTCTGCCATTATCTGATCGAAAGGTATTGATCCTTTTCTCAGTGTGATTCTCAATCAAGGCTTTGAATTCCTTGAACTTGCTGAATACTTCATCTTTAGAGACTTGCCAGAGTCTAGCTTATAAGAAGCTTCTCCACTTCCTTTTATGGGGTATTGGTAATCATCCCCAAGTTTCACCTTGTGAGGTAACTCAAGTTCATATAGATTTGTGGAGGATTCTTTATATCGCGTCATATGCTTGGAAGCCCCACTATCTACAAGCCAATCATTACTTTCGTGTGTGACAGCTCCCGTGAGTGCTGATATCAGGACATACTCTTCATCACTTGAAGATTCATCACTTTCTTCTCTAGCTCTCTTCCTTGGAGGTTCATCATCTTCTGTGGTATGAGCATGGTGTCTTTTCTTGTTGTTCTTCTCGTTGTGGGATCCATTTCTATTTCTGGGACAATTTCTGGAGTAGTGTCCCTTCTCATCACAAGTATAACATCTAGCGTTAGATAGATCTCTCCTGGATCTTCTAAAGTTCTCCCTCTGACTTTGGTGGTGGTGTTTCTCCCTCTTACTGTGATGATAGTGCTCCCTCTTGTTATTGTTCCTTCTAGTGTGTGCTGTGAGAGCTTGATCATCATTTTCTCCCATCTTCTCTTCTCGAGCCACAAGTCGAGCTTCTTCTTGTGAACATTCTTCCCATAGCCTACTAAATGTGATCAACTTCTCTTTGGCACATATCCCTTGAATGAATGAGTCCCATGACCTTGGGAGACCATTCAAGGTGGTCATCACAATCTCTCCTTCTACCTTTTTTCCAACGGCTTCAAGTTGCTCCTTGATCTGAGAGACCCTTGTAAAGTAGGACTGCATGGTCTCTGCATTTTGAATCTTCAAATTCTTGAGTTGGTTCCTCAAGGTCATCTTCCGATTTATGTTCTTCCCTTCAAATAGCTTTGTCAAAGCATCAAACATCTTCTTTGGTGTCATCAAAGATGACACATGTGGGATGAGATGATCCTTAATGGAATCTACAATGATTCTCTTGGCCTTAACCAAGTTCTTCTTAGGTAAGGTTTTAGCCTCATCTCTCTCTGGTGCTGGAACCTCTTCATTTACATACTTGTCCAATTCATTTTCTTCAAGGACAAGGGCAATCCTATACTTCCATGCTCGGAAGTTATCAGCTCCTTCAAGCTTATCCTCAAGCTTGGTGTGGTGAGACATCTTTAATGAGAACTTCAAATGGAAATAGAAAATATTTTAGGTCTTGCCACTTTTAGATGCCCAAACTGATTCTGGAGCTGGTTGGCCTAGGGTTTGTCAGAGAAACCCTAATTTTCCAAACTTGGAATTTGGAACTTTTGATTAGACAGATAGATGCACCTCCTTAAGGAGAGTTTCCCAATGTACTCACTTCTCCAAATCTGAGAACAGAAACCCAAAATTGTTGATGCCCTAGTTTTCCTCCGGCAGTAGTGATGAGGCAAAAAATGAAAATTCTCATAATCAAATTCTGCTTCGATAGAAAGATGCGCCCTCCTAGGGCGAGTTAGCCTAGCCTCCTTTTCTTGATGATCTGTGGAGAGAAGACCCAAAACTTAGAAGCCCTAGCTTCCCGCCGCTGCACAATGTCTTCTTTTCAAGTTAGCTCTGATACTATGTTAGTTTTTCTACTTTTAATCAATATTATCTAGGATCTTAACCGAAAGAATAACATGCACAGCATAACACAATAGACACAGATTTTCCTCAGGGAAACCATAAAGGAGAAAACCTTGCAACTTCCTCAAACATAGAATCGTCACCAATACAATATCACAAAAGTAAAACCCAAAAACAAAGATGGTCTTCTGCAGCTCCTCTCTCTTTCTCCTATGCGAACTTGTCCTCTCTCTCTCACTTATGTAAACTTGAGTGAGTGAGTGTGTGTTTAAATGAGAGAGCCTTGCTCTCTATTTATACTTTACTTTCACTTGACCTTTTTCACTTGCTACGTCGGCCCCAGATAAACCTGACTGGGCCGACTTCTCTAGGGGACTCAATAACCCTAATACAACTGACTCTAGGGGGATCTATTGCCCCGACTTACAATGGAGGATTTACCTCAATGACTTTACATGACCAAATGTAATAATCACATCTCTAACCGGAGGAATAAACTTCTTCGTCGGAGGTACAAATAAAATACAATAATAATAACAATATAAAATATAAGTGAATATCTTCTGAAGTTACAATTACATCAACATTTGACACTTGGAGAAATGGATTGATACACTTGGAAAAGGCTTATTGACACATGTGATAGGTTGGGGGAGGTTAATGACACCTTTCTCCAACCATTTGACACTTTTCAACCTCCACTTGACACCTCTCCAACCACAAATTCGCCCCCCCCCCCCCCCTTGGTGGATCTCCACTATTCAATCAAATCATCATTTATTTGCTCAATATTCTCCCTAATTTGATTGCCAATCAAAGGAGATTTGATTCCAACACATTTCCTTGATCTGTGGGATTGGGATTTTGCCTTTATTATGTCTTTTTTGCCAATTAAATTGGTCTTTTTGTCCTTTTTCGAGTAAATATTAATTTTGGAGATAAATACTCACTCGAAACTTAGGAAAAGTGGGTTTATGGGTTAAATGGGTGCTCTGGGTTAGAAAACGAGCACCCCCATGCCAAAATTTATCTCCTAACCACACTTTTATCACTTTTTTTATTTTTTAATTAAAATATTAAAAAATCCCGTTAAACGAGAAAAATTATTTATGTTCGAATAACTTATAAAACCTAGGGGACCTAGTACATGTCCATATGACTCATTATTGATGGCTAGCATGTTTAAAATACATAAACACATAGGATTTAATAACCTCCCTAGGCTCGACCACCATGGAAA
Organism: Larix kaempferi; assembly: GCA_027924585.1. Taxonomy (NCBI): domain Eukaryota; kingdom Viridiplantae; phylum Streptophyta; class Pinopsida; order Pinales; family Pinaceae; genus Larix; species Larix kaempferi. Next base: position 1,923,045 of record BSBM01000857.1, on the reverse strand, counting down.
ATACTCCAGCTTTGGAGGGGTGAGTGAAAAAATCAGGAATTATATGCCACTAAAGCGCAACGCATAATTCTTAAGAAAAAAACACTCTAGAGTATCCCCTTGATGGTAAAACCTAAGGTAGGCCAAGCCTTTTACAAAAGTATCATGCTTAGACCAACTTATTACAATTCCCCCATGGGGGTCTGGACATGCAAATTTTACAAAGGGCCAAAAATTTGGTCTGATGAACTTCAGAACTATGGCAATGAACAAGGTGAGTTGTTCAAGTCTTCTGAGGTTCACAAGGAGTTCACCTAAGTAGAATTTAGGTGGTAACAATCACCATACAAGGCTAGTAGCAAGTATTTATAGGTACATTTGCACTGTATTTTGTTTTTCTAGGACTTAATCCAATTGTCACTACAAAACCCTCTTCTTTCAAACCCTCATTTTCTAGATCTGATAGATCAGGTACTTATTTGAGTATGGCCATCAAAACCCACTTAAGAATAAATATAAAAACACTAGATCTAAAGTTTCAAATAAAACCGACTCCATTTACCCCTAGATCTAGCACTAGTCATCTCTAGGTGGGACGTCCTCCTTGGGTCTTTTGTCAATTTTCTAGATCTATCAGTTAGGTATGCCTGAACCCTTCCAATATTCACAGATCTACTCTTCAAGCACCTAGATCTAGTCTTTAAACACCCGGATATACTATTTTGGGTCCACTTTGGTCTCATTTGCATAAACCCTAGGTAGATCCAATTTGAATATTCCTCATATGAACTAGATCTATCTAGATCTACTTTCCTAAACTCATTGTGGTATATTTCATTTCAAGTTGGACCATTTCCCTTGCCTTAAGCCTCTCCAACTTGACCTTAACCTCACCTACCACATTTATCTTCCTAAATCTAGATCATTTTACTCATTGTTTGTCTCTTGTATTCATTGTTTATCCCTTAGAGCACTTTGAGTAGGTTCACTAGCCCTCATAGGTTAGTAGGGTCTCCCCCATGGTCATTCTACGGATTGATCTAAAGTGACAAGAGCCCATCCGGTGTGACAACTACCCCCTTTGCAATAGTGGACGAGGCCCTTGTGGTGTCACTTGGTTAGCTACCCTACCTCTACCGTCCTAAATAGGATACCTTTGGTGGTAACCAATGTTATCGGAACCGGACCGGTCATCGAACCGGCAAAGCCCAAAATGTGAACCGAACCGGTCATCGAATCGGCGAAGCCCAAAATGTGAACCGAACCGGAAACCGGACCGGAACCGGAAAAAAAACCGGGAAAAAAACCGGTCGACTAAAGCATACATAAAATATTCATATTTTGTAAAAAAACATATATTCATGTGCATACATATGAATCCAAACCATTAATACACAAATATGCAAAGTTTCTCATATATATAGCAAGTATGGGTGCAAATAACCAAAACAACACCTAGTGCAATACATCTCTAAGGTTCTGAACCAAAGTATATCAACAAAGAGGCTCGAAATGGCAACATAGTACTAATGAATAAAAATAAACTGATCATAGAAGCATAGAAAACTTGTTTTTTGTGTTTTTTTTTAATTTCAGTTTTGTGGGTCCACTGTACGGACCGGCCGGTTCGGGCCGGTTTTGACCGGTTCCGGCCGGTTTTGACCGGTTCTGGCCGGTTCCGGCCGGTTCAGTATCCGGTTCAGAAAAAAATCCGGTTCAACCAATTTTGGTCACTGACCGGACCGGTTAACTCTATAAACCGGTCGAACCGGCCGGTTTTGCCGGTTCCGGTCCAATTCCGATAACACTAGTGGTAACTACACTTTGAGTGATAACAGGTCCCATGACTTCGGACGTCCATTGAGAGTAGTCATTACTATCTCAGCTTCTTCAACTAAATCACCGAAAGCTACAATTTGTTCATTAATCTGAGAAATTGTTGTAAAAAATGCATGAATAGATTCAGACTTCTGCATCTTTGCATTTTTTAGTCAAGTCCTCAAAGTCATCTTCTTGTTTATGTTCCTTCCTTCATATAAGCGAGATAGTGCATCGAACATCTCCTTGGGAGTCGTCAAAGATGATATATGAGGAATAAAATGATCTTTTATAGAATCTGCAATTATTCTTTTTGCCCTTACCAGATTCTTCTTGTACTTGACTTTAGCTTCTTCATCCTCAAGCTCTGCAACATATTCTTTAACATAATCTGATAAGTCATTTTCTTCCAGCACAAGGGATATTCTGTACTTCCATACTTTGTAGTTATCAGGGCCCTCGAGTTTCTCATCAAGCTTAGTGCTTGACAACATCTTGTCTTTGATTCTGATTTCCTTCAAAACTGAAATATTGTAACCTCCTTCACAAATCTAATACCTTTTTGCAGAAATGGCTTCCTTCGGGGAAGCTCCGATACCATGTTGAAAAAACTAAGTGTACGTATGAACTTTTAAAAATTTTCAGCATATATCAGTCATAAACATACTCATACATAAGTAAGGATCATTGAAGGTAAGACAATCACAGAGAGAACACAAGATTACCCTGGGAAACCCTCTTGGGGTAGAAAACCCAGCCAAAACTTATTTTTAGATTCCTCAACAAAGTACAATACCAGTACAAGACTTTGAACTAAATAAGTAGTGCCGAAACAATACCTCTGTTTCAGCACTTGTAAACTTCACTAACAGCTGATAACACACTTACAGTAACAGTCTGATAATGATCCCAAAATTGACTGTGATGACATCTTGTTGTAGCAGACTTATGGTAGACACTGTAGCAGCCTTATGTCCCTCCTTGTAGCAGTTAGTAACAGCAGTAACAACCTTGATTATTGGCAGCCTAACAGCAGAAGTCATTTTCCAAAATTGTGTGTCCACGTGATAGGGGTCAGCCCCTTTTTATACTTGGGCTTGGCTGCCCTAAACAGCCCCCTAGGACCACCCTAAGCAGCCCCCAAGGACCGCCCTAAGCTGCCCCCTAGGAACCGCCCTAAGCTGGCCTCTAAGCATGAGTTTGACACTTGGCATGATCCTTTTGACACTTGGCATCAGGTTGACATTTTGCATGAGCCTTTTGACACTTGGTCCTAAAGTTAACACTTGGCATCAAAAGCTTTTTAATATCTATGTACATAGTTTAATTACAACAACAACAAAAATAGCTCCCAAATCTATATATTTCAACAAATATAATCTCATTATATGAAAACAGGATCAAATAAAAAACACTGCTGCATTATTAACAAGAATAGGAATAACTGGCAAATCAACACAAAGCTATTCAAGGAGCGAAAACTCACCCGAATATCCAAAATGGAGGAACCAATAACTTCATTCTCAAAACTACTGATAACAGGTATAAATCCAGGTCGATCACCTTTTAAGATATACTCAGCAGCAACTTCAATATTGGATATTCGAAGAATTGAATCAATATTTTTTTCTGCAGACTTGTTTGCATCTTCAATCTGCACAATCTGACTATTTCACATTAGACACCCATCGAAGTTGTAGAAATATTTCCATTGCATTTCTTATTTATGAATCCAATTAAAAAACTATAATCATGGTATGATTCTCCTACACACTCAATCAAATGCTACTTTCAGCAATTTAAGAGAAGAAAAGGTTTTGCCTCAAGAACATAACCACAAACCAGAAATAGGAACAAATGATTAGCCTATAAGTTCCCCCAGAAACAAAAGATGCAGTAACATACCACAGATAAGATACGTTTTCTCCATGAGATGCCATCATTTTCCATCAACTGTTGATACTGCTTCAACTTCTCAATATTTTCTTTTATAGTCATTAACTTAGCATTGGCTTTTGCACTTTCTGCTATAACATGCTTTTCAGTTGCAGCTAATAAGGCTGTGGCAATTCCAATTGGGGTCTCAAGTTTAAGCCTGACTCTATCTGCCCCCATGTTTGTGGATGCGTCTAAAAAACGGAATATGAAGTTTTCCAGCTCAGAAAACCCACTAGACATCCACTTAGGATCCTTTGAGAGAATATGTAGGTCAATACTTCCATCCTCTCGTGTCGCTGAAATTTTTGCTTCTAGAGCATAACGTGAAGAAACAGGATACAGAGTTATTTGCTCTATGCTTAACAGCTGCTGTGCATTGTTTTTGACAAATGTCATGGCCTCTTCACGCTATGATTCAGAGACCCAAATGAGAAGACAGGAATTAGTTATGTAGTGTTAGCTAAGTTTTTCGTTTAAGAGAACAATTTCAAGCATCAGAGAGAAGGGGAGCATAATCATTTTCATATATTTAAAGAAAATGGTGATGAAATGAATTTCTGAACTCATGACCATAACATTAAGAGAAGATCAGGAGAAAGAGGAAACCTCTTTGATATCTTTAAAGATATCTGACTTGTTCAAGATAAAAATAACCTTTTTACCCCACTGGCGTATGTAACGAAGGAAGGTCACCTGTGCCCAGAGATGAATAATATGTCAGATTAGTATCAAAAGATATCTTGCATGAAATATAGACTAAAACTCAAACAGAGTGACATTTCCAAAAGATAGATGAAAAACAAATATAGAGTCTGTCAATGTTTTTTCTCCCCATTGCTGATCTCCCAACCTCCAACCCATGGGCAAGAATGAAATTGTTGGTACCTTGCCAGCCCCAGTCAACAATGAGCTCATGAAGAGCCCCAATCAACATACAGCTCATGAAGAGCAAACATGTCCAAAGTGGGATTTGAACCCAGGTTTGGGGAAAACAACTTCTCTTCACCATTGAAGCTAGACCCAACTGGCATGAGTCTGTGGAAGTTACAGAATGAATCTTTTTATTATCCACTTATGCATAAGAGCCAGTGAATCTTAGAGAAGTGTCAAATTATTATATTCTTTATAGTTTTGACATAAGCAACCATTCATTCACATCCATAGAAGAAAAAAGATTGGATTTTGTTTCCCTCCAGTGACTTAAAACTGTTTTCTTGTGGGCCACAGTCATCAACATTCTTTAACCAGGCATGCCTATCAACCACACCCAACTGAGAGCCCTAACACTATCTAAAATATGATATTGCTACAAGTTAAGAATTTGAAAAAGGTTAAAGAAAAAACATTATCATTATACTTAATGTGGACAAAAGTTGAGAGGAATAAAGAGACGAGGAACAAGTTAGTAAGAAAAAGAAGACATTAACATGTTGATCTAATGAGGCCTTAATGTAATAATAGAAAAGTCTCCTGGACAATTACTGATATTTCTGCATCTAGATTCCAAATGAGATTTTTAATAAAAACAATTTTCAATTATACTAGTAAAACCTTAGTCTTGAAGGTAAAAACCTTTGGCAATTAAATTGTTTCTCAACAAACAAAACAAGTTATCATTTCATGGATTCCATTGTTCTTGATACCACACCCTATTTTCCTTTTGCAAAGAGACTTCACTAACATGTCAAACCCAGGAATACATGAAATGTTCTGCATACAAGGATCCAAATAACAGTAAACTAAAATTTATACAAATACTTTATGCAAGTTTCTGTTTTTAGTATTTTGGTGCCTAACAGAGATCTTGAAATGCTAGAAAAGACATTGCAAGCATCTAGCCATATGCCTATTGTTACAGCTTGAACTAGCAAGCATGATTAAAGCCCCAAAGAACCAGGCTAGCACAACTATAAGCTAGAGGTGTTACCCACCGTCATCACGATAACCACTTCTCTACACTTTAGGTTGGCTCTTCTTCAACTCAAGGGTGGCTTCCATAGGATAGGAATATTAAAGCTTTAGATAATCATGCACAAGGTGCTTTGGAAGCGTAGCTTCACTAAAACAATGTTTTGTGCTGTAGTATATAGAAATAAAGGGGTAATGGAATGACCATGAAGACTAGTGCCAACCCCTAGGGCAAATGGAGTCAAGCTAAGCTAGTCCAACAAAGGGGTTAGTTCATGAAAAGTTAGAAAAATTAGGACAGCATGCACATGCCACAAATAAAATCCAGCATGCTGAAAACAAAATGTAGAAATCAGCTAGGATGTCTCAAGAGTGGCACCACATCAAAACAATGTCAACTAGGGTGTGCCTCGTAAAACGAAGTATTACAAGCTCTTGCTCTAGAAAGATGATTGGAACAATGTAATATAATCATGCATAAGACATCAAAGGGAGATAGAGAACTACAATCCTCACATAAAACCCTTCCAATGAGACAGATTTGCCTTTCTATGGCCCTAATTAACAAGTTCTAGGTTATTCTACAATCCATTAGCAACATTAGAAATAGGAACAAGGATGCCACACTTTGAATGGAGAAGAAACCCTTACACTTCAAGCTGCACCATGAAAGATATGTTTATTATGCTCCAAATCATGAAAGATACGTCTCTTAGGCTCCAAAAGAGAGGGATCAGCTCGGAGCATAATAGACATATCTTTGATGGTTTGGAGCCTAATAGACATATCTTTCATGGTGCAGCTTGAAGTGTAAGGGTTTCTTATCCATTCAAAGTGTGGCATCATTGTTCCTATTTCTAATGTTGCTAATTGATTGTAGAATAACCTAGAACCTGTTAATTATGGCCATAGAAAAGGCAAATCTGTCTCATTGGAAGGGTTTTATGTGAGAATTGTATTCCTTTATCTTCCTTTGATGTCTTATGCATGATTATATTACATTGTTTCGATCATCTTTCTAGAGCAAGAGTTTGTAATACTTCATTGTATGAGGCACACCTTAGTTGACATTGTTTTGATGTGGCACTACTCTTAGCACATCCTGGCTAATTTCTACATTCATTTTTCAGCATGTCAGGGCTTATGTGTTGTATGCACATGCAGTCCTAATTTCCCTAACCTTTCATGAACTAACCTCTTTGTTGGACTTTTACTTGACTCCATTTGCTCTAGGGATTGGCACTAGTCTTCATGATCCTCCCATCACCCTTTTATCATAAACTACAAAAAAGACCTAAGGTTTTGCTAAGACAATCTCTTCATATCACATCATGCCTTTATTGCTATAGCCTAGCAATTGCATCCCTAGGGAAGCCCCCCTTGAGTTGGAAGAGAGCCAACTTAAAGTGTAGAAAAGGAGTCATTGAGGTGACATTGGATGACCCCTCTAAGTTATAGTTGGATTAGCTTTGTTCTTTGGATCTTTAATCATACATGCAAGTTCATGTTGTAAATTTGTAATAGATCCTGGTGACCTTTTTAACTTTGAATATATAAATATATATATAGATATAGATTAACCCTAGCCCAAGCGGATAGCTCGACTAGACAACTAACCGGAAGTCTCTCAGAGCAGACACAACAAGTCGCGAGATCTATTCCCATTGACTCCGCATGGATCACCGACCACTCTTGTCATCAGCAGTTAATCCTCACGCCATCCGGTCACTCTGGGGAAGCACGTGAGATTCCATGAGTTGTTTCTCGGAATATATTTATAGATATATAAACCTTCAATATATATATGGTATAGTATGTGATACTCTTGCTATGAAAAAATAATATATGTTTTTTTTGCTTTGATATTATTGTTGTAGTTTACACTAACAAGAACACTTCCTATGTGGGTAAATATCATTTTTATATTGGTTTACAAATCTTTGACCAATGGGATTTTCCTTCAATCGACCATCACATTAATTCCAACTGATAGCTTCTATATTGGCTTCCAGTTCAGGCTCTAGTACACGACTCTATTAGTTTGAGTGAGCTATGGCATAGGAGACTTGCTCACCTACACTATAGAGATCTTCCTCCTCTTAGGAAGATGGTTACAAGACTTCCCAAACTTCAAGTGTAACACAATGGCATCTACAAAGGATGTGCACTTGCCAAGAATGCCAAGGGATCTTTTCCTAATAGTGACAGCAGATCCAAAGGAATATTAGAATTGGTACACTCAGACTTGTGTGGACCTATGTCAGTACATCATTGGGAGGATATTTGTACTATGTGACCTTCATAGTTGATTACTCCCGGAAGACATGGATCTATTTTTTGAAGTCCAAAGAATCCAAAGAAGTTCTGAACAAGTTCAAAGAATTCAAGGCCCGGGTTGAGAATCTATTCAGAAAAAGGATAAAGATTCTAAGGTCCGACAATGGAGGAGAGTACACCTCATCAGAATTCAGTAATTTCTGCAAGGAAGCAGGAATCAAGAAGGAATATACAGTTCCTTACAACCCTCAACAAAATGGGGTTGCAGAAAGGAAGAACAGATCTATAGTTGAGGCAGTGAAAGCCATGATCCATGATCAAAATCTACCGATGTTTTTATGGGTAGAAGCTTCAAGCACTGCAGCATATGCTCAGAACAGAAACCCACACAGAATACTGGAGAATATGACTCCAAAAGAGGCCTTCACAGGTATGAAGCCAAAAGTTGGTCATCTACGTATATTTGGATGTCCAATATGCATTCATGTACCCAAGGAAAAGAGAACAAAGCTAGAACCTTCAGGGAAGAAGGGTACATTTGTTGGGTACAGTGAATCCTCGAAGGCATACCGAATCTACATCCCAGGTCAGAGACAGATTGAAACCAGCAGGGATGTTTCCTTCGAAGAGGAAATTGCCTTCAGAAAGGCTAGAAGATCATCCTTGAACAGTGAGGAGCAAGAAGCTCCAAAAGAAACGAATTCATTACCCCCTCCCTCTTCAAAAGTTCAGAGGGAGTTGACAGATCCAGTAGGTTCTGTAGATCCAATGGATCTAGTTGATCCAGTAGAGCCCACAGATGTTCCTAGAGATATTGCTATTGGTAGGAAGAGGCCTATTTCGGCTTGACAGACTTTAGAGGATGTAGAAAAGCATGCTGCTCCCCGAGGTACATTCATGGAGAGCAAGAAACCTCGAAGATATTCAGGATACGTTGCACTGATGTCCCACATTATTGATTCTGATCCCTCCAGTTACAAGGAGGCTGCCAACCAGCAAGTTTGGAAAGATGCTATGATGGAAGAATATCAATCCATCATCAAGAATGACATATGGGAAGTTGTGTCGAGACCTGAAGGGAAGTCAGTTGTGACATCCAAGTGGATCTACAAGATTAAACATGCAGCAGATGGGAGCATTGAGAAGCACAAAGCGAGATTTGTGGCTAGAGGATTCTCTCAGAAAGAGGGAGTCGATTATGACGAGACATTTGCTCCAGTTGCACAATACACAACCATCAGATCAATCATAGCTCTAGCTTCAACTATGGGATGGAAGCTACATCAACTGGATGTTAAAACTACTTTCCTCAACGGAATAATTGAGGAAGAAGTCTACATTGAACAACCAGAGGGTTTCGAGATTCATGGGAAGGAATCCCATGTGTGCAAACTGAAGAAGGCCATGTATGGCCTTAAGCAGGCACCCCGAGCATGGTATGCCAGGATTGATGGATACTTGGTGAGCTTGGAATTCACCAAGAGTGATGCAGACTCCAACCTTTACTACAAGGTTGAGGATGGCAGACCATTGATACTAGTACTATATGTTGATGATTTATTTCTCACAAGAGATGCGAAACTTACCGAATGGTGCAAGAAGATGCTAGCCTCTGAGTTCGAGATGAAGGATCTTGGTCCGATGCATTGCTTCTTAGGTTTGGAGGTGTGGCAAAGACAGGATGAAATTTTCCTGAGCCAAGGAAAATATACTATTGATATCTTGAAAAGATTTGGTATGATGGACTATAAGTCCATGAACACACCCATGGAGATAAACCTTAAGAAGTTGAGTGACTCGGCCTCCGAGCCAGAATTGATAGATCCTGCCATGTATAGACAGTTGATCGGTTCACTGATGTATCTAGTTAACACTAGACCAGATATCTCCTTTGCAGTAAGTGCTCTCAGTCAGTTTATGTGTGAACCAAGACAGGTACATTGGGTTGCTGCGAAGCATGTGCTAAGATATTTACATGGCACTGTAAAATATGGACTGAGATATGATTCTAGGAGTGACAAGAGATTGTATGGATATACAGATTCAGATTGGGTAGGAAGTGTCGTGGACGGAAAGAGCACCTCAGGGTGTTGCTTCAGTTTGGGTTTTGCAGTGATTTCCTGGTGCAGCACGAAGCAGCCCTCAGTAGCATTGAGCACTACAGAAGCAGAGTATATTGCAGCAAGTGTGGCGGCACGAGAAGCAGTATGTCTTCGGAAGCTCTTTGCAGGATTGTCCGGGCAGACACTTGAGCCTATCGTGATTCACTATGACAATCAAAGTTGTGTGAAGCTTTCAGTGAACCCTGTATCTCATGACAGATCGAAGCATGTGGAAATCAAGTACCACTATATCAGAGATATGGTACATAGAGGAGCAGTTCAGCTCCAGTATATTCCGACAGATGAACAAGTTGCAGACATTCTCACCAAGCCTCTTTCCAGAGTGAAATTTGCGTACTTCCGTGAAAGACTTGGAGTATTGGAGAATGCTTCCCTCAGTGAGAGGGAGTGCTCATAGTCCAGGTAGGATAGGCGGTCTTTGTAGACCGATAATGAACTCTTTTCAGGACAGGCAGTCCTTGTAGACCGATAATGAACTATGTTCAGGACAGGCGGTCCTTGTAGACCGACAATGAACTCAGTCCAGTTAGGACAGGCGGTCCTAGTAGACCGACAAAGAGTTCAGTCCAATTAGAACAGACAGTCCTAGTAGACCGACAAAGAGTTCAATCCAGTTAGGGCAGGTGGTCCTTGTAGACCATAATGAGCTTAGTCTAGTTAGGACTGTTGTTCCTGTGAGGAACCTTTTCTCCAGTATGGAGAGGACTCTTGTATAGAGTATATTTGATCCCTATGCGATATCGTCCTGTATTGACGATGTTGACCCTTTCTTATGATGAAGGATGTACTAGTCCAGCCGTGAAGATCAGAAGATGTACGAGTTCAGCCATGATGATGCCAAGATGTACGAGTGATGACCAAATGATGCTTGATGAGTTCCAGCGTGATGATACCTCTCTAGCTAAGAGGGAGTGTTGTTGTTATAGCTATGTGAGGCCTCCTCACTAGCCCAGCCGACCTAAAAAAGCAAAATAAATATTAAATGTATTTTTATATTGTAAAAGGACAAGTCGGCCCAGTAAGGGAATTTTACAAAAAAAAGTAATGTATAAATAGAAGTGTTGGCTCCCTCATTTCACCATTCACCTCAAGCAAGTTCGCTCAAGTGGAGTAGTTCGCATTTTCTGAGTGCTAGAAGACAAGTGTAGCTGATTTCTTGGGCATTGACTCATTTTGTACTTTTTATCTTCTTTGTACTAAATATCAGAGTAAGAAAGGGTTCCTGGGTTTTTTTCCGAGTTTGGGTTTTCCCAGGGTAAAGTGTTGTGTCTATTTTCTGTGCATAGTTGTTCTTTCAGTGATCCTTTTATTCCTTATATATATATATATATATATATATTATGCTGCTATAAGTCAAAACATTAACATTTATGATTGGCAGCAATTCTATTTCCACAAATAATATTGGCACAATTTGACTCCACAGAACCAAATAGGAATGGCAGATGAGAGTGGTGGATCGAAAAGTGGCTTACTAGTTCAATCAGTGGTCAAAAGGAAGCTACCTTGGTAAATCAATTTTCAGATTGTAGTGCTATCCCTGGATGATCGACGGCTACAGGGTGGCTACTATTTATAAACAACAACTTATTCACAATTTATGTGCATATTCCAAGGTGCGGATGATTACGACCCTTAAAAATGCACCTCAATGTCAATACTCTGTCAATGCTATATGACAGTTTGTTGGTTGTTTATTGGCAGGCAGTTTGGCACCAAAACCCACTGCATCTCCAATATATTTTGTTTGTTTGACATCTATGACAACATCGCTTTGGGTAGACTATCTGGTTGTTGTTCCTTCTAGCGGTGCTTCTAACCTCGGCTCAGTTGTTCTAAAAGAATATCTGTGTATATAATAATATATAGTTATATATGGTATTGTTGCTCTACAAACATCTTCGGCACAAGAGAATAGGGACCCACAAACCCTATTATCTGGCAATGGGTTTCAATTTTATTTGCAACAAATTCTTTTTTTTCTTTCTTTTTTTTTACTATGATTTTAATTTATATGAATAAATTAATGGTACTGCAATGAGCATAAATTCTGTAGCGGAACTCCTGAATTTTTTTTGTTGTCAAAATCATGAATCTGATCAGGGACCTACATATCAGAGAAACTCTGAAAGAAGGAGATGGCTAAAAGAAAAATCAGACTAGATCTAAAAAAAAGTGTGGCCAACAGCCAAAATCAGAAACAAAGTTCTAATACCAAATGAAATGAACAAGGTTCATTTCCTAGCGAATATCCAACATAGGAAGGATATTAAACAGAAATACATATAGGATAAATAAATATATTTCATACATGATTGAAAAGATGACAGAATTTGATGGATGATTTACAACAACCACCATGGTATATATACACATTGACTATTCACATGGTTGCATAGTCATGCCCCTTAATTAGGTCATGTGTCTCTTCATTAATTATTGCTTTATTATTATTATTATTATTATTACAGCCCTGCTCTTGAATCTTGTTGAATAGTATGGCATGTGTCTCGACTCTCACCTCCACTCTCCACATACCAGCCAACACTAGACACAGTGTTAGTAGATAATAGGCCATGGAAAAGGCAGTCTCAAACTGAGAGGTCATCTCCTCTACTTGTGCTATAGTCATAGCTAGTGCTACAACCTGTTTCACACCTGTTACAACTTAAATTCACACACCTAAAGCTAAATGTACCAAAGCACAAGTGTGAACCTAGATTGAACTAACAGTGCGCCACTATCACCTTACCACGCTCTTCTGCTATTTAGTGCTAGTCCTGTAGCACAAGGGAGGCTTCCCTACAGCTAGGATTGCTAAAGGCTAAGAGTGAAAGCTCAAGGGAGGAAGATACTTTAGCAAAATGAACTACAAATACATTGAGAATTAAATGTGAGTGATGTTAAAGAAAAGGACCAGTGCCTAGCAGTCGTTGGGCATATGGGATCATAAATGGAGAACTATGCTAAAGGTACTTGCAATGAAGAGGGGCATACAATTACATAGTCCAATTTTCTTACTAAAACATCAAAGGGAATAATCAAGTAGTTGTATGAATGACTCTTACAACAAGGATGAATTACAATGGAGAATATCTATTACATAGTCCCATTATCCATTACAATAAGAACGAAATATGTAAATTACATTCATGAAGTGTAAGATGAAGGACATTTCCTACTAAACAAATTCAAATGAAAATAATTACCAACAAGAGTTACTTCAGGTATGCACCCTTCTCAATGATATCGTCTCATGACAAATTCTAGCATCAAAGCTCCATAGCTTTGTCTTCTTTATTCTCCAGAAGCACCAAAATATTTACAAGGAAAAAGAAAATCTCTAAAACCCATCCTCCTCTCAAGTAAACTGAGCAAATATAGGTTTTAACTCATCTTCCTTGTACAATAAAATAATAATTTCGCTTCCTAGAGCCATGCAATGTTCCATTTTGATAAAACTGGAACAAATGACATGCAGAGCATGCGATCCATAGCTCAAGAGCATGCATGCATGCAAAAAGTGAGATGCATGCAACTCAACTGAAAAATAGAAGCGAAAAATGACTTAGGTATACAAAAGTTAGGGCATGCAATGTCAAAGTTATAAAAGAAAGATAAAGTGAGTTACTCAGTATCCATTATTATCATTGATCAGTGAGATTCATGTTAAGAGCTCTGAGAGCCATTTAGGGTTTAGGGCACACTACCCTAGCCAATAAGTTTGGGTTCGATGTTGAAATCCATACTTCCTAACCAACTATAAGGATAGATTACCCGGATCTATCACCGTGCTTCAAGGAAGATAAAGATTGTGAGTTCTTTCGGTCAGAGATTGAGGCTATAGGTGGTGGGGCGCATTCATACATCATTGGTGGGAAGCCATCTTCCTCATTTAATAAAGGCGTCCTTCATCAAGCAGTAGGGAAGCACATCTATGTTCAAACTCTGCGTGGATCTACTAAGGGTTACACCACTTGGACAAGAGGAAATCGATTGGTATTTGCAGAGGTTGATCAAGATTGAATGAGTTTGACAGAGATCGAATTCCTTACAGCTGAGGTTAATATTTTGTGGATCGAGTCTGGCATGTAACCATTCACCATTGCTAAAGGTTGGGCGTTTCCCTTGGAAGTCTGAGTATAAGGGGGGCGTCATTAACTGTGGTCTATCATCTACAAGAGCAGAGCATAGAAATTCATTAAGGGAGCAGTGTTACCACCTTTAACTGTTGCGTGGTCCTCTTAGAAATCGTGAGCCTTTGGAGCAGTGAACCTCTCCTATAACAAATTAGTGATCTATGCTTTGTAACGTCAAACCACCTATATTGGCAGCCATTCTTCATCCTGGTAGCACCATATTACACTCAGGGCAGAGATCTGAATCAAAAGAAGGACGTGTTGACATTCAGGAGTCTGCATACTCTAAGAAGGGCGTGATCTGCTCATTTACCATAGGGTTGCTCCAGTACAGCTGGGCATATGGCCCTACAAAATAATATCCTCCAACTATAAAACTGCCCATCAAACCCCATTGTATGTTGTTGTGTTGTACGTCCTGTACGGTGTCATTGTATGGTTCATATGAACGTGTCTTCCCTCTAGATCTGCCCGTATATACACGGCCTACTGCACTGTGTGCCCCGGGCTCTGTTCGTATAGGCACACCCTGCTACACTGTTCGCCCGCATCTCTGTTTGTACAACCATGGCCTGCTGTGCAATACCCCTATAGCTGGTATAGCTTTCATACCAACTTTACAAACGACTTTCTGTCTGAAACCTCTGCTTGGCTAGTACGGTCTCCCTGGAAGATTTCTTACTGCTGCAATCTCTCTCTCTACCAAATCTGGAAAGTAGAATGTCATTTTTCTCTCCAACTCAATACTTGAGTTTCTCTTGTGCCTCTCTTGTTTCTCTCTTGTGTCTTTCTCCTCTCTCCTTGGTTGCCTTTTATCCTATTGAGATGAACCAAAACCCTAACTCCAATGGCTGAAATTAGTCCTCACTCACTTGAAATCAATGGTTGAGATTCAATTAATTAACTTAAATCACTAATGCCAAAAACATAGTCATTTCTCTAAATTAATGTCAATTAATCTAAAAAGACATTCACTTTAATAATTGACTAAATTAATGTCAATTAATCTAAAAGACATTCACTTTAATAATTAACTTTAATAAAGTGAATTTTCAAAGTTCCTGAGAGGCCTTAATGACAATTTCCATAAGTAAGACACAAACTTATGGAAATACCTGTCTGAGCTACAAACATCAACAGGGAATCCTTCACAGAGAGAGAAGGCCACAAAACAGCAGTCATCTAATGATGAAATTGCTCTTCAATATTTATGAAATGAAGAAGTTTGAGAGTGACAAAGGAGAGCTTACATATTCATAAAGGCGTTCCTACAGTTTAGGGTTTCATTTCCTTTATTTCCTGCCTCCTATTTACCCTCCAAAAACCCTTTGATTGGGCATGGGAGTTTCCAAATGGGATTCGTGAGTGCAGGCTACGACCCACGAGTCTAGGCTAAGACTCACGAATCTAGGCAAGTAGGGAGAGTCTTCCCAAGTTTGGCAAGTGTCGAGCTCCAGTGGCAAGTCCTGAGTGAGTACTCAGCCCAGACAAGACTAGGCCAGACTCGTGAGTCCTGGCCGCTTCAAACAACCAGGCTTTAGATGACCCTATTAAAATTTAGAATGAGAGGTATTAGTAATATGTTTATCTAAATGGATGCCCTATTAAAATTGCAAATATGTGAATATAACTTGGCTCTGGAACAAATGTGATACAACAATCCTGGGATTTGTTTCGCTGCAAATTATGAACGACTTAAAGAATGGTTAAGATGGACTAAGTTGTGCTCGAATATTTCCATTTTGTGTTAGCGGTAGCACCAATATATTAAGCATATAGCTCCATAATGGTGTTAAAAACAAAACTATTGGGAAGGTTAGAAGCCAGATCACAAATTTGCTTTAGTAACGAAGATCTAAACAACATACTTACCAAAACAACCAACAATTTCGGTTTATGAGATGCATGGTTTCATATCTATGAAATGTATATCTCCATATTAGAACCTTACTGGGTTTTTTTTGTGATATATTTTGATTATACCAAATTGTATCAATATTCCTATTTATATTCATATTTGTATTTGAATCTTGCTACTATGAATGAAACTACTGCGGTAGAAAAATGAATATGGAAGTGTGCTTCAAGAGAAGGTTACTTTGAAGTTTGAACATACCTCACTTTCAGTCAACGGTCTGTCAGCTGATATGACAAATAGCACCAAGTCTGCCCGAGGCACAAACTCCTCAGTAAGTTTTTGTTGTCGCTTAAGAATCACATTTGTGCCAGGAGTATCAACGAAGCAAATCTGCCCATCACGAAGACATAAACATCATATTCAGTTTACACAAATAGAAAAGATTCATGCACATGCACGTAGTTGCCACATGTCACTCTTGGGCTTAAACATTCATGCACATTTGCAGAGTATAAGACAGTAAAATATTGTGATTACCAAGCAACACCAAGAAAACTTCAAAAGAAATGCAGGTGATAATTATACCGCAATAATGACTCCTTTATACAACTAATTATGTCTTTATGCAAAACTAAATATAAGTTCTTTCATTTTAACAGAGATACAGGCTAGAGCAAATATATTTGCAAAAAATGTTCCAAAAATTAGTTTTATGCATGGAACCTTCTATAAAAAAACATACAAATAGTAAAAATGATCATTAGCTGGACGGCATATAAGTGGAATTTTAAAAGGATATTCAAAGGGAAAAAAAGTCAATAATTTTTTTCCATATCCACAGTCACTACTATAATATTAAATGGATAAAAGTTCCCAAGAAGTCTTGGAAACTACCAGCATCAAATAGAATATTGGTGTTGCCGGAATTCACATCTAAAGTGGATCTCCAAATTCTTCATGTTCAACAATTGGGAGACAACAGTTCACTCAACTAATGTCTTCTAAATGAAGTCATCACTTGTGACCATTTTATACAACTCAAAAATTAATAAAGTAACCACATATTTGACTGCATCACAAATCACCAATCAGATGTATAAGTCACTGCAAAAGAAAACCACATAGAGACAAACTTGGGCTAATATATAAACATCAAATAAATAATAAATAATAATATTAAATGAAGTGACACATCCTAACAAAAGGACATGACCTACAAAGAGACATGACCCCTCAACCATTGTGACCAGTCAATGCTATAAACAATGTTGTCAGACTCGGACTTGGCAAAGAATCGGCTGTCTTGGGACTCGGCTGACTCGGGGACTTGGATAAGACTCAGGAAAGACTCGACAAATAGAAAAAAAACTCAAAATATAGTAAATTTAGTGCACAAAATAATATACTAATGACATTTATAATCCATATAAGTTATAAAACCACACTCTATGTAGAAATTCATTGTATCATCTCATAAAAAATGATAATACAACATTTGACACTCCATATTTAAATGCAACATAGTGAACTGAAAGACGATTCCTTGAACAAATTCACAAATAGTACCAAGTTCAACTACGTAACTCACAACATAAGTAGAAAATCAAAATAGACAATGTCTTCAAGCCCAATCTCAAGTCTCATACATGACTACGAGAAGTAGAATGCCTAGAATAGGGCCTAGAGGAGCTAGTGCCAACATCACTAAACCAAAGAAACAATTGTAATGTAGGTGTATTGGGTGTTTCCATTTCAAAAAAGGGAAACACTAGAGGGATCCTCAATCTCCTCATCGGGATATTCATACAGAAAATACGGGTGCATGTAACTAAAATTGCAGAGTGCAATCCATATCTAACCCAAAATACATAAACAAAGAGGCTCTAAATCACCTCTAGAGTCCAAAAAACTTCAAACTTCATGCTACAACAAATAACTACATATCATCAAAACCATTACCTATATTGGGATCCATTCGTCAATAGCACCCAGTGCCCCCCACTTCTAAGCTCTAGCCCTTGCCTCTATCTCTAATCTCAAAGTTGATCCTCCAAGGACATTAGTTACACTACAATTTTGATGAAACCTCCTAATCCAAGCATTAAAAAAGGTAGAAAAAGTTGCAAGTGCCTAATAAGTAATTTTGCTTGAGAGAAGGGTACATTTTTACTGAGGTCATGACAAAGGAGTTAAACAATCACCACCACCAACATCAAGGTACATAGAGGTGTTGGATTTTGTACAACTTCGGAAGATATTATTCATTATATTTTATTGTACCATCATTGTACTTGTTTATACCTCCTAAGGGAGAAGAACTTTATGTAATCAATTATGTAAACACATGAAAGAATCTGTAAATTTTTCTGAGTTTGCAGCTTGCTGGTTTATGTCACATTTCAGTGGTTTTCATTTCCAGCCAGTTTTGCATAGGCTGAAACTACTTATGAAAATTTTTTAGACAATTAAACTCGCTGTAAAATCACTCTACCAGGCAGAAAATAAATTTTAACATGCACACCATTAAAATTCAAGAGTCAAGATTTTCGGCAAATGTGCCCTAGAAAAACCCCCACGGGGAAAACCAGTTAGAGAGAGAGTGTCTTTTATTTCTTCAGCAAAATATAGAACAACATTACAGTAGAAATACAACTTATCTGTAGAAATACAACTTATCTCCACCGCAATAAATGCACCCAGCAGTTTCCTTGATTTCTGTGCCTATTTCTCGATTTTTGTGCCTCTTCTCGATTTCTGTGTCACTTCTCGAATTATGTGCTTCTACCTGATTTCTGTGTCAAACACAGAATTTCTGTTTTAACATAGAACTGTGTTTTCAGTGCCTGCCGCCTCGAAAACAGTGCAGAAACTAAACCTCGAAAAATGTGCTTGAGATCCTTGTCGAAAACTGTGCTGAGTACAGCCTCGGTTTCTATGCAAATGCCTCGATTTTTGTGCACAAAATGTTGCCTCGAAATGCATGTTGAATCTCAAAACTTGTGCCCAGAAAAACTCCTCGAAACCTGTGCCCAAAAAGTACTGTTGTATGGTCCTCAAAATGCGTGCAGCTTCTAGAAACTTGTGCCTGGAAACTCGTACAGTAAGGATGCCTTGAGATTTGTGCCAACAATAAATGTTGGGTAACCCTCCTCGATTTCAATGCTGGAATCTCTCCTTGGAAATCATGCTGCTCTCTTGCTCTCTCTCTTCTCTTCGCTTCAATCTCTCCAAAGTGAAGTGAAAAATGCCTCCCTCATGCTTTTTTATCAAACCCTAGGGTTTCTCTAAATCCAATGGGTGAGATTGATTTAGATCAAGGGTGGAAATTAAATGCTCCAATTACTTTTCTTAAATAATTAATTTCCCCCACCCACTTCAATTTATCAAAAAGTGACTTTGACTTTATAAACTCTCATTAAATGCTTTAACTAAGTCATTTAATGTGAGGGTCACATTTTTCCCCCTTCTAAGTGACTTTAGGTAAAAGTCACTTGGGGAACACTTCCCTAGGTACAAAAACTAACACTCTCTCTTACCAAGGAAGGTGTTCTGCACCACTCCCAAATTGTCTCTGAAGAAGACAAACTTCCCCCTCCCCAAAGATTTTGTCAGGATATTTGCTACCTGCTCATCAGTGGAAATATACTGCAACTCAACTACTCCTCTCTGGATGTAGTTACGGATGAAATGGTACCTGATCTCAATGTGCTTTGACCTGTCATGGAACACCGTATTCTCAGAGAGCTGAATGCAACTCTGATTGTCACAATAGATCACCGTAGGTCTAAGCTCCTGATCAAATAAATCTACCAACAACTTGCGAAGCCACAGTGCCTTGCAAGTAGCCTGATTGGCTGCCATATACTCAACCTCGGCAGAACTCAATGCAACGGACTTCTGTTTCCGACTGAACCACGACACTGCTGCCGAGCCCAAACTGAAACAACAACCGGAAGTGCTCTTCCAATCCCTCACACAACCTGCCCAATCTGAATCTGTGAAACCAACCAAACTGACTCCACCCGAACCCCTGTAGTTCAAACCATGGTCCACTGTACCTGCTAGGTATCTCAGCACATGTTTTGCGGCAGTCCAATGTACACTCCTAGGCTCCACCATGAACTGGCTAAGAGTGTTCACCGCAAAACACAAGTCTGGCCTGGTGTTGACCAGATACATCAACGATCCAATGAGCTAACGGTAAAGTGTAGGATCCACCAACTTACCCTCAGAAGCATGAAGTTGCTTCCAGTTGGTGATCATAGGTGTAGACATCGACCTGAAGTCCTCCATCCGAAATCTCCTCAAAATATCGATTGCATACTTCCCCTGTCCTAGGAAAATATGACCAGGCTCCTGCCAAACCTCCATCCCCAGATAGTAATGTATCAACCCAATGTCAATCATCTCGTACTCTGCAGCAAGGTCTCTCTTGCAATGTGCAATGAGACGCTCATCCCCTGTGATAAATAAGTCATCAACATATAACAAAAGAATGAGAGGATCTCCACCAACCATAATGTAGTATAGGTTGGGATCAGCCTCATTCTTCTAAAAACCCATCGATGTAAAGTATGTATCGATCCTGGAGTACCAAGCTCTAGGAGTTTGCTTCAGTCCATACAAGGCTTTCCTCATCCTGCACATGAGAATCTCTCCCATGAATCTTGAATCCCTGTGGTTGCTCTAAGTACACCTCCTCCTGCAGAAGACCATTGAGAAATGTGGTCTTCACATCCATCTGGCAGATCTTCCAACCCATCTCTGCCGCTATAGAAATCACTGCTCTGATGGAAGAATACTGAGCAACTGGCGCAAAAGTCTCCTCATAGTCAACTCCCTCAACCTGTGAAAACCCTACAGACACAAACCGAGCCTTGTACTTCTCCACACTGCCATTTGCAGCATGCTTTGTCTTGTAAAGCCACTTGGAAGTCACAACAGACTTCCCCTCAAGTCTCGACACTATCTCCCAAGCATCATTCTTTATGATGGAATGGTACTCTTCCATCATGGCATCTCTCCATACCTGATGCTGAGAAACCTCCTCAAATGTGGAATTCTCAGACTCACGAAGAGTCGCAACAAGAGCCATACCCAATCTGTCTGGCATCACTACTGTCCTGATCTCCTCCTGGGGTCTACCAAATGCCTTTGCTTCCTTTAAGATGTCTTGAAGCCATTTAGGCTTCCTCTTCCTTGAAGACTCCTCCCATACTGGTCTATCCTCATCTGAGGAACTCCCAGAGGCAGAAGGTCCAACACCCCGAGGACCAGTGACTGATGAACCAATCCCTGAAGAACCTGTAACCTGTGATCCAGTCACTCCGGAAACCTGTGGACCTGAAACCTGTATCGAAGAATCCTGTGAAACAATCATGGTGATTGATGATGACGGAGATAGTTGTACTTCCCCCTCTACTCCTGCTTCTAGTGTAGAATAATGACTCTTCTTTTCTCCTTTTGCGTAATGGCATGTTTATCTTTAGTTCTTGTTAGGATTTACCCGTTGGTTTACCCCTTTTTCACTACCTACTTTTGTTTTTTATTTGTATTTCCTTCAACACTTAGGAGTTGCCTTCAGCACTCTGGCATCGCTATTATGACATGCTTATACTCTCTAGTCCCAGTCCCATTGAGTTACTTGGGTCATTTGTGGACATTAATGGAAATATATTATCTTATCTAGGTAGGAGTTGCTTCTAGCATCCCTAATACATACGTGTTTGGTTCATTTGTGGGCTTTAACATACTATCTTTTTCTCTTCATTCTATCAGTTTGTATATCATATACAAAGCTACATTATCTTCATCAGAAAGGACATAAAAAAAGGTCGGTCTAGGGAATTTCATAACATCATAATAACAGGAATAATAATTAATTTGATTCCATTGGATGACAAATATCCTGCATCTTTCCCAGGTTTAACTAGATGATTATCATAAGATCCTAAGTTCTCTTGAAATGATTTCTATAGTTCGTGAAACATGATTCAAAACAAAACTTTAAAAACCATGCTTGCAGAATAAGATCACAAACAGATATTTGAAAAACAAAAAAGCAAATTCAAAGGACCCACTTGTTTTAAAAGTGAAGCTGGAAGGTATCGTATAAAGTGCCCATCTGGATGTTTTTCAGATCGCTGTTCATCATGTCCTTCATCAGAGTAACATAGCCGAGTAATTTCATTGGTAGTTGGGATCACCCCTTCTTTCAAGTATCTTTTTCCCAACATAGCATTGATCACTGTCGATTTACCAGAATTAAATTCACCCTGTTGCATAAATTCAAGACCTTCAATGTAAGCATGTTATTTGCTGTTTAATTCACATACAAACTCCACGAGACATAAAATCAGCATTGAGAGAAAGACAGGAGTTATTTAATTATGAATAGTGCAGGAAACATTTGATTTCGAAAAGCACAAATCTTCATTGATTAAAAGGATGCTTACAAAAAGCCTAAAGGTTGCTTGGAGCCAGCAAGAAACTAATGCCCAGTGGCATGAGACATCACTATGTTTCTGTAAAGCTAAATGTAATAACTTTCTACCTTGCTTATTTATAATCCAAAAGCAGACATCGTTGCTAGTTTCTGAGAAGCAACAAATGTAGCTACATAATATTTAAAAAAGGACCCAAAAAGGCAAAAACCCAATTCTTGTATTGCTCATACACGTTAAAGGACTTTAAAGGGACCAAATTCCTCATGCCCAATTAATTAAGAGTCTTTCAGCATTTGCCCAGAAAAGCTAAGACAACTGAAGTTATTGACAGCTTGTAATGAATATGCCACATAATAAATAATAAAGCAATATATAAATAGAATGATAATAAATGAAGCATACACACTGCTAGATTGTATTGGGTATCAACCCAGAAAAATATAAAAATATTTGTATAAATGGTTAATAGAAAATGATCATTAAATTTACAGTAAGGGACCCTGTATATATATTCCTAAGCAGGGGCTTTCAAAACCTTTTCAGTTAAAGGTCATGTCTCATCACTAATAATTAACTTTATGGTTTATTATATCATTTTCATTAACTCTTTATTTGATATCTTAATTATTTATTTATATTTGTTATTTGTGTTTAATAATTATATTCCTTATTGTGTATGTGACGTTGCCTTCCCCTTTAGAAATGCTTTGTCCCCAAAACAATCCTGGATGATTTCCCTTCCATTGTGGAGAGACATCTTGATTCCGGATCATGGTTGAATATTTGTGAGTTTTGTTTTGCAGTGAAAGCATGAGATTTTTGAGTTCTTCTAGTGGATGATGTAGGCTTCCTGACCCATATAATTTGTAGTTCTTCCCTTGCCATTTGAATCCCATAAATTGTTCTTAGAGGTTTGTGGCGTAGATGGCCAATTGCATCAACCGTTGTGCTCCTAATATACCATGTCCATCCCATTAAGTGGTAGATAAGATAAGATAAGATAATTGTATTAATGTCCAACAAATGACCACTAAAGTAGGCCAAAGGGACAATTGGGTACAAAAAGATGTCAATACAAAGTGGAAGCACTAAAACAACTCCTATGAAAAGCAAGATGCAGAAAGTAAGTTATGAATATAATCTAAATCCCAGAAAGCCAACTCTAAAAATGGAGAGTCAATCCAGGAGAGAGATGTACAAAAAGAATGTATCTAGGATCTATGATATAAATGGTACAAGCTTGTCATGCTCTACTAGAACCATCTCTGTAGAGCATAATGTTGGAGCACGATTGTCGATAGACCAAAACCTCCAGGCATTAATATCCACTACAATTGCCAAATTTAAGATCCAAGAGAGGGGGTTAACCCATGTCGCGAAACTCACGGGGAATGCTGGACGCAAATGCCAACAATCTCCCCCCCAGCGTTACCCAGGTGAGTTTCGAACTCGAGATCTGTCGCTCTAATACCATTTGTCGGAGCACGATTGCAATTAGACCAAAACCTACAGGCATTAATCTCTGCTACAATCACCAAAGTTATGATCCACGAGAGGGGGTTAACCTATGTCGTGAAACTCACAGGGAGCGTTGGACGCAAATACCAACACATAACATCTAGTTTGTAGTTCCAAACCTTGTATCTGTATAGAAACTTTATGGCACCATCTTGTTTCCTTGACCATCAAAAACTGTAACAATGAGAACCCTCACAGGGTATACAAAAACGTATAGTTTTTTTCAAGATCGATATCCACAAAGTTGTGAGTACTTCCCAAGTATACAATGATAGATATATTTTTATTCTTTATGCTTCCCTTGAGTTTTAAGGTCATTGGTTCAATTTTTCCTATAATTAGTGCAAGGGATATCATGGGTTTTTCGTCCTTAATGCTCTAGCTATTTCCATTGTTCCTTAAATGAGGTGAAGTATATCTTGTTATAGATGGTTGCACTTCTTCTTTTTGTCCTCTACCTTTATTACAAACCCATGATTCTTCTTCCTTCTGAGTTTTCCTAGTGCACGTGATTGTTGCCAATGATATTGTTATCACATATATAGTAGCCGGGATACCATACATTTTTTGTTAGATTCCAATACACTATTCAGCCAGTTCCCTTGCATTGAGATGCTGAGATGAGCATCTACTATGGATCACTATCAGATTATGGACAGCAATTCTATTACCCATGCCATGACTGAGTCTCAGGACACTCAGAGAGATGACCGATGTAGCTATTTAGCCATTTGTACAGAGCAGTCTGTATTGCCCAAAGTTACAGCAGCAGTTTTAGAGGACATATGATGGCTCAGATGATGAGCATTCAAGTATATGACTCAGCAGGTATATTATGGTGTTGTGGTTATATTGCTTTTATATTCATCCTTGTAGCATGTCTTAGCATTTAGTATCATGATCTAGCAATCATATAGATATGAGGACCTGGTTGTACTTATATATTATTATCATATTGTCCCTACTCAGACTTAGAAGTTCTTAACCTATACTCATTGGTTTTACCCTCCTTAGGGAGAAAAGAGGTGATCATTCCCACCATATTTTGGCTTGCTAGTGTTGGTCTCATTATTCACTATCTTCATCCATCCATTACCTACCCAGTTTGTTAATTACCTTGACTTATTACTTGACTAGTGGCATGGAGGACCTTTCCCCGCTGTAGCCTCTGTATTGGATGAGCTTCCTTGTTTATTGTGTCTCGGCTCTGAGTTGGTGACAAAACTTACCTTTGGTGAGTTGGATTTCCTCATGAAGTCCCCCTAGTCACTAAAGATGTTGTTAGCTAAACCTGAAACTTTTAGTGCTGCCATGAATACAAAGTATGGAAATAAAATGTTGTATCTTGTATGAAAGCCCATTCATGCAATGTGTTTCTCCACACATGAATGAAAGGCAAGCCAAATGAAAATGGCTATGAAATATCAAATGTTATATCTATTGTGAAATGTAAATACCTAGGTAAACAAGTTGTCTAAAGACACACCTAGAAGTGCTCAAGTAAACAAGTGCCTTAAAAACACACCTGCAGCAAGAATCCTAATATAATGCAAATCTATGCAATGTGTTTATAAACACACATAGATCAAAGGCTATGGAAACTATAGGCCCAAAAAGCAATGGAACTTAAACTCTATATCAAAAAGATTGCTGGCCTCATTTATATTATGGACTGTGTGCATCTGTCAAGGTGAATAAACACTCTTTAAACAACTTACCCATTTGTGAGACACCGCCATTCCCTATGTTATTGCTCATTAAGTATATGCTATGGCGTGTATTCCCTTTCCATATCCAAAGTGTCACAGTGTTAAGTCAGTAAGTCAGCCCTTAGCCTAGCCATTTTACTTTTAGCCTTCACCCTTCACTAGCAAAATGGTCACAACTATGAAGTGAGTATAGTCTTGAAAGTCTAGTCTGAGTAATAATAATAATTAATGACTTTATATATTTGGGTTTAGATAGCCAGTAATGATTACTTTTTGTTATAATTGCTATTTGAATGAATTGTAGAGCATATATTAACTTCTAACACTTGCAGCAGCTTCTGATGATATGCTGAGTTATATTTTGGTCATGTTGACTTGGTCAAACCCAGTTTGACCAAGGTCAACCACAGGACATGAGATGGTTAGACCTTATGATGATGCAGATAGATGGTTTATGGTCTATGTACATGTACATGATGGTTCTATGCAACAAGTACAGGTTTATGATGATGATTTGTGACTTTCAGCATTATTTGATCACTTACAGATTATTATTATTTCATCTGTCCGAGCATATTGGATATATTATATGATCATGCAGAGATCCATATGGTGTATGAGTACACATCTTAGATGGATTTGGGCTCTCTGAGACCAATGAGACAGTCTGTTTTTAGTTTCGGGCAGATACAGTGATGATTTAGCCTCAGTTGGCTATCCTAGTGCAGTTTTGGCCTGTCAGAGGCCTTGTCAGAGCAGTGATGAGATTTGATTGGTTCACCTAGGGCGATGTACATGGAGGGGGTGTTCCAACCACTTGTTATTACCATATTACCCCCCTCCCAGACACATTGGTGAGGTTACCTTGACAGCGCAGGCACTCCGGGAGGTAGTTTGGGCAGTTTCACACTTCCCGAGGCAGTCCAGAAATGGTAAAAATGGCTACAAAGGAATTCGATTTGGGCTACTGAGGCAAGCTTATGGCATGGGATGATGTTTGATGATGAGTGGGATGTCTTCCACACCTTCTCCAGCAGTTTCAGCTTCTGGTGGGACGCACACCCATCACTTTCGGCATTTTATGATGATTTCTGAAGCCTTCCAAGGCTCACGACTTTCCCAGAGAGGCACGATTTGGTGTCTAAGAGTGATTATTTTATATTATTGTGCTATGGGGATTGACCAAGGGTGTTATAAATTACCCCTTGGACCCACCATGAGCTATTTCTTATGTTTTATCATTGACATTTGGTGGGACCCCCTTGTTATGAGTGATTTGTCCATTATTATATTGTATTAGTGAGTTGATCCATGTATTGTATTGTTGAGCTCATCTCAACCATTGATTAGATCTTTTGATCTTTTAATTTTAGCCACTCATTCAAAAAGTGGTTAGGGTTTTGGTGCCTCTCCTTCCTATTTAAAGGAGAGAGCTCCTCATTGTAAGGGGGACTTTTGGATCTGTATTATTGGAATAGAAAATATTATTGCATCTATCTGTTGTGTTGTGGTGAATGCTTTTGGAGTTCGTTCGTTGATTCTTCCTTTGCATTGGGTTTTTGGAGATCTTGTCTTGCTATCTTTTGTACCACGATTTTGTCATCTACAGATGGAGGCCGAATTGATTTGAGGAGGACGTATTGGTAGGGGAGGACCCTCCCTACTTCTTTCTTGGGTTTCTTTGTCGGTAACAGGGAGTATTACTGTCTTTGACCTTCTATTTCATGTTACTATTGCATTTCGCTTGCATTTCCTCCATACTTGATCTTTCTGATTGAATCGATTTCCTTGGTCTGACAGGTAGAGGAGGTCGCACTTGTGGGCTAGGGCATCATTTTGGCAAGCAAAATCAACAATTTCTCATTTGATCTCTACGGGAGTCTTCCTCAACAACAAGGCATCTTCATCCATCACTCAGGTATGATCTCAAGGTAATTTCTCATTCCATGATCTATCCATTTGTCTAAGTTACTAAAAACCCTCATAAGTTAAAACCCTCATTTTACAATTTTTTCAGATCTGGCAAGATCTAATTGGCTTTTGGGTATAAAATTTAAAACCCACCTCTATAGCATCCACGGCAATTCAGATCTATAGTTTGGTGTCGATTGGCCTTCATTCGACCCATTTCCCAAGGCAAAATAGTCTCTCCAAGGGAGGTCGCACTTCCTAGGAGGGGTGCATTTGCTAAGATCTAGGACCTGGGTAGGTGAGATCCCACTTGATCTTTCATCTACACATTTGATAACCTACCCCTAGTGTGTCACTTCAGTGATTTTCACCTTGTGGGCCCCATTCCTCACTTTGGGGGTTGAGCCTCACTTGGGTCACTTTGTGATACATTTCAATCTCAGATCTACTGAGATCTAGCCATTGGATGACCCTAATTTTCAAGATCCACCTAGCTTGACACCTCAACATCCCTGATCTATAATTTGGTGGACGTCTGACTCCATTTGGCCCATTTCCCAAGGCACTAATCTTCTCCAAGCCAATTCGACTTTCCTGGATTGTTGGGTTAGCTTGTGGTTTGATCCTTGTCTTGTCTGCTTGAGTATCTTGACATTGTCATATCCTTCCATCAAGCTCATCTTTGGTATTGGTTAGCCCCAATTTGGTCCTTAACTACCCTGCATTGGACACGATTCCCAAGGCAGTAGATTTTCTCATAATTGACTAGTACCCTAATCCTGAATCTTACTTCAAACATCATAAGTCACTCACATATACATATTGGACCAAATCCACACTGTTTAAACCCCTTGATCCAACCTATTACTCATCTTGTGACTTCATCCATACATCTAGGGTTCACCATACACCTTACGTACTTGATTTGATCTGGTGTTTTGGTCTGATCTCTCCTATCGGGAGTGGATCTGGGTCTCCCCCTTTGTTGTGTTGGGCTAGATAACATAAAGCGAAGATTGCCTCGATTGGCGTGACAACCGTTCATTGGGAGTTGAGGCTATCTTGGTTGCACCTCTGTGGTTGCCCATCCCCTCTGCCATCCATCTTGGATCCATCTCTAGGGGCAACTACAAGTTAGGTGATAACAGATATCTTAGGTGGTTTTCATCCTCGTAAGAGTATAACATGTCTTCTTCAAAAGAGACATCTACTTCCCCTCCATTTGTAATTTTGCAATGATATAAGTGATTGGATGCACATTTATGACTTGGAACCCTATTCTTACCACAACTACGACAATTATTTTCCATATTTTTTCCTTTTTCATCAAAGTTGTTTAGGGAAGTAATTGATTATCTTTCGACTTCATATTTGTATGACTTTTTATTATTGCATTTGTGCCTTGGTGATTGTTGTCACATCCATAGTAGTTGGGGTACCATGCGGTCAGAGGCATGAGCCCGTCCTTATTACATGAGTTGAGCATCTTCTCTCATGTTTGATCATCAGTGGTGGAGTTATGTTTCCGAGCTATTCCGAGCATCCAGAGCATTCTCTCCAGTTCCCCTTTGCCATGACTGAGCCTTTCATGACCCCATTGAGATGTATTAGTTGGGTTATGGTTCACTGAGCAGAGCAGCAAAGCAGCAATTGATACACTTTCCCTTGCCCTCATGCAATCAGAGTGGTTCTTCATGGTTACTTCAGAGACAGGTATATGAGTGAGCAAGTATACATCATGTATTTGGGGTTATCAATTGTCTCCTTTGTCTATAGTAGTAGCTTTGACTGGGCATTTGGGGACTAACAATGGTGATATTATATGCTTTCGGTACTTATTGTGGACTTGTCATCATGAATAGTTGAGTGGTCCTGATTGTTGAGGCTTTAGTGTATGCTCTTTAGTATTGCCTACTTTGCACAAACTTGACCATTACCCCTGCTATGACCGATACCATTTCTCACTTCCTCCATCTATATGTTGATTCCATCCTTGTGACTTTGTCATTGGCTTATGACCCAGACTTGTGAGATTGAAGAGCTTTCCCCCACTTTGACCTATGTGCATGATGGACTCCATGTTTTGCTTATGTCTAGACTCTAGAGTGTGTGACCTAGTTATGGATCTTGTTCATCCCCTTCTGCTTGTATGATGCCTTGTGGATTGGGTGCATTTGTGAAGTAACTTTTATCACACCACAGTAGATGGGCTACTATTCTTGCTCAGCAAATATCTGCACTTTTCAGAGCTTTGCCTTTACAGAGATCAGATATGATGAGCAACATTATTTGAGATCACTTACAGATCAGAGCATTGTATATCAAACATTGAGTAGACCTTGTGCCAAGGCTAAGCCTTAAGAGCTTAGATTTGATGACCGATATGACCTTTTGTTTCATACAGTTTCAGTTCAGTGCCTAGAGTTCCGAATGTTATTATTGCAGCTATGTTTCAGTTGGTTCTTGATTGATGATTGTAAATTTCCTTAAAATCCAACTAGGGCTAGAAGCATGCAAACTAATTACTACCAATAACCACGCATGGATTTCTTCACTATGCAGCGGAAAATAAATACTGAAAGAAACATAGCAGCAAGCACATCAATAGAGACAACTCAATCTTTTTGGGTATAAACCCCCGGACAAAACCCAAGATGGGAAAACCAGTGCAGCAGTATGAGAGTATATTTTATTTCAGAAAATATGGAGCCTTTTACAAATCAGAAAATCGATTTTTCAGCCCACAATGGCAAAATCAAATCACACAGAAATATTGAGAAAAATCTGTGAAATGGGCACGAATCCCAATGCAGCAACTCTGCTGCAAGAGTACGGTTGTACGGCCTGCTGTACGGATCCATACAGCCTACTGTATGATCACCTCTACGTGCTCACTTTGTCTCTCTCTCCTCTGCGCTGCCGCCTTCATCAAATGGTTGCTCCTCCGTCTTCTTCGTCAAAACTCTTCTTCTCACACTTCTCTTTCTCCGTCTCTGTCGGAATGCAATTATGTGTCATCTCCACCAATTGACCTTTCTTTTATAACTCAATGCTAAGCGAATAACCTAATCTCACTATAGATCTAAGGTTGAGATCCTCCGGTGAGAATGG
Source organism: Larix kaempferi (assembly GCA_027924585.1). NCBI lineage: Eukaryota > Viridiplantae > Streptophyta > Pinopsida > Pinales > Pinaceae > Larix > Larix kaempferi. Next base: position 1,892,310 of record BSBM01000857.1, on the reverse strand, counting down.
ATGGTCAAGATTAGATCTTGCCATTACTTTAAATTTTTCACTTATACTTTATAAAAAGTATTTCATCAAGTCAATAATTAATTAAATACAATTGGCTTCCAATTAATGTCTTCTAAATGCAAGGACACATGCATGCAGAAAGACCTTCCTTCCTTGTCACTTTCTAACACTCCCTCTCAACGAGGAAGGGATTCGGTAACAACTCCAACTTGTCTCTAAACATCACAAACTTGAGTTTGCAAAGTGCCTTAGTGAATATGTCTGCCACCTGCTCATCTGTATGTATGTACTCCAACCGAATGGTTCCTCTCTAAACACAATCTCTGAGGAAGTGATACCTGATGTCAATGTGCTTGTTCCTGTCATGGAACACTGGATTCTCAGAAAGGTTGATACCACTCTGATTGTCACAGTGAACTATAGTAGTCTCTAGCTCACTCTCGAATAATCCTGACAGCAAATTCCTTAGCCACATCCCCTCACATTGATGGCTGCCATGTACTCAGCCTCAGCTGAACTCAATGCAACTGACTTTTGATTCTTGCTAAACCAAGAGACAACTCCTGACCCAATTTTGAAGCAGCAACCTGAAGTGCTCTTCCGATCCTCTACACATCCTGCCCAGTTAGCATCCGTGAAACCTGCCAACTGTATACTCCCACTGCGCTCATAAACCAATCCATACTCCACTGTACCTCTGATGTAGCGAAGTATGTGCTTCGCAGCTGTCCAATGTACTCTTCGAGAGTTCACCATGAACTGACTCAAAGAGTTGACTGTAAACCTAATGTCTAGTCGAGTGTTGACCAAATACATAAGCGACCTGATAAGCTACCTATACAGTGTAGGATCAAACTCCTCTGATCCCGATACATCAATCTTCCTCCAGTTGGAAACTAGAGGTATGGCCATAGGTCTATAGTCCTCCATCCTGAATCTCTTCAAGATCTCTACTGCATACTTCCCCTATCCAATGAAGAAGCAACCATCTCTCTGCCAAACCTCCAGACCTAGGAAGTAATGCATCAATCCAAGGTCTTTCATCTCAAACTCCACTGCAAGATTGGACTTGCAGTCCCTAATCAACTCCTCATCTCCTGTAAGAAAGAGATCATCCACATATAGAACCAACATGAGAGGTACTTCACCTGCCAAGAAGTACAGGTTATGGTCTGCCTCACTCCGCTGGAACCCCATCTCTCGTAGATAGCTGTCAATCCTCGAGTACCATGCTCGAGGTGCTTGCTTGAGCCCATAAAGAGCTCTATGCAACCTGCATACATGAGACTCTCTACTCTCCACCTCAAACCCCTCTGGTTGCTCAATATAAACCTCTTCCTCAATCACTCCATTGAGGAAGGATGTCTTCACATCCATCTAATGAACGCGCCAACCCATCTCTGCTGCCAATGATAGGATAGTCCGAATAGAAGAATACCTAGCGACAGGGGCTAAGGTTTCCTCATAGTCAATACCTTCCTTCTGCGAATACCCCTTCACCACGAAGCGTCCTTGTACTTCTCCACACTTATGTCTGCTGCATGCTTTACCTTATAGATCCATCTAAATCCCACCACCTTCTTATCCTGTGGCCTCTAAACAACCTCCCATACCTGATTCTTCATGATTGAGTCATACTCCTCAACCATGGCCTCTTGCCACATATCATGTTGTGCAGCCTCCTCGAAACTAGAAGGTTCAAAGTCAATCAACTCTGTCATCAGTGCCATATAACTCAGTCTCTTTGGTGGTACGCTAGGTCTGAAGGATCTCTGTGGAAGACTCACCTATCTGGAATCCTAAACTGTGGACCTATACCACTTAGGTCGTGGCCTAGTGTCTTCCTGCTGCGGTTGTTGGATGTCCTCCTTCTGCTGCTACTCATCCTCTCCATCAAAGATAGGAGGATCCTGTCCAACTGAATCCCTCTGACTACTAGATCATGTGCCCTGTGTTTGAATCTGTACCTGTGACTCCTCCAACTTGACTCCCTCTGAGTCCTCAGCTGGATGCTTTTGTGCTGGTAAGTCCATAAATCTTCTCAAGGCTTTGTCCTCGTCAAACTGGACATCCCTGCTCACAGTGATCCTCTTGCGACCTAGGATATATACTCTATAAGCCTTGGAAGTCTCACTATACCCAATTAGAAGCCCCTTCTCTCCAGAAGGATCCAGCTTCTTCCTAGTGTCAACATGAATGTGACAATAGCAGATACTCCCAAATATAAGAAAATGACTCACGTCTGGTCTAGTACCTATAAATACCTCCTCGTGTGTCTTCCTCCCCAATGCAGTGTGGGGACACCTGTTCTAGACATATACTGCAGTCCAAACTGCCTCAGCCCATAGGAATAGTGGTAATCCCTGATCAAATAACATGGCCTTGACTGCACTCACCAGTGTCCTATTCTTCCTCTCCGCCACCCCATTCTGCTGTGGCGTATGAGGAATAGTGTGTTCCTTCTTGATCCCCTCTAATGCACAATACTCCATGAACTCTTTGCTGGTGTACTCACCACCGTTGTTTGTCCTCAATATCCGGATCTTTCTCCCTATTTGGTTCTCCATGAGAGTTTTGAACTCTCAAAACCGATCGAAGACCTCTGACTTGGCCTTCAGAAAATAGATCCAAGTTTTCCTAGAATAGTCATCAATGAATGTGACGCAGTAACTGTAACCATTGAACAAATGAACACTCATCGGTCCACAAACATCCGAATGCACCAAGTCTAAGGCTCCCTCAGACTTGTGTTCACTATGTGGGAAAGGTTTCCTGATGTTCTTCCCCAACGCACAACCCTTGCAGTGGTTGTGCTTGTCCTCAGTTCTTTCCTGATGTTCTTCCCCAATGCACAACCCTTGTAGTGGTTGTGCTTGTCCTCCTGAACTGAAGGAACTCCAATGACTGTCTGTCTCAGATGCCTCAGTGCACCATGGTGTAAGTGTGCCATCCTCCTATGCCACAACTCACAATCACTGCTGTTGCTATTGACCAGAGCCTTTGCAGGCTCAAACTGTAGCCTGTAAACCTTCCCGCTCCGAACCCCAATCACCCTATCCAATCTCTGATCTGACCCATGTGGCCTGATATATACTTTCCTGTCACTAGAAAACCCTTGTCTTCTAGTGTGGATACTGATATGAGATTCTTGGTCATCCCTGGGACATATAGCACATCAGCAAAGCTAATAGGTTTTCCAAACTCCCTCTGAAACAATACAATGCCAACACCATGCGCCTGATACCGCGCATCATCTCCTAACTCAATATGGAGATTTACTCCACCCTCCTGCAAGCTCTTGAAGAACCCTTTGTGTCCTGTCATGTGACAAGATGCACCACTGTCTACATACCAGATACTGCTATTGATGGAGCTTGACATGCAAGCTATCAAACAAAAGTCCTCCTCAAAACTCTTTCTGAAATCATCCACCTCTGTTGAACCTGCCATCTGAGTGTTTTTGTTCTTCGTCTTCTTCTCTGAGCACTGGGAAGCAAAGTGACCCTGCTTGTGACAAATGAAGCACTTGACTTTTGACGTGTCCAAGTTCTTCTTGCCACCCTTCTTCTTCTTTGCCTTCCCCTTACCTTTGTTTGTTTGGGCTAGAGCTTCTTCATCCACGATCTGTGTAGTGCCGTTGGATGAAGCTAAACCTTGACCCATCCAGGTCTCTTCCTGTGCGAAGTCATCCCACAATCTCTTCCAGTTAGGGAGCTTCTCCCTAGCCACCACACCTTTGACAAAGACGTCCCATGGCTTAGAGAAGCCATTTAGAGTTATACGAACTAGCTCCTCATCCTCAGTCTCAGCTCCCACTGCTCCAAGCTCATCCCTAATCTGTGTGAGCCTTGTAAGATAAGGCACCACTCCTTCACCCTTGGCCATCCTGGTACTGCGCAATCTCTCCTATAGCACCATCTTCCGGTTTTCATTCTTACTCTAGTAGAGACTCTCCAAATCCTTCCACATCTCTAATGCGGTTTTCTTCCCAGACAGATGAGGGACTATGTGGTCCTTCACCCCATCCAAGATGATCAACATTGCCCTGGAGTCTATCTTCTTCCATCTAGCCAAATCTGTCTGATCTGTGGGAGCACTCTTCTGATCATCAATGTGCTCATCAGCATCACTGACATCAAGGATCCTGGTGATCCTCTCTTTCCAAGTAGGAAAGTTTTGTGCCCCATGGAGTCTATCCTCAACTCTCAACTGTACGGCCATAATGAATAGTACCTGTAAACCCTTGGATAGATATGCAGTGATCTATCCAACCAACCTGTTGCTTTCTCTCATCCTGCTCAGAAGAGTTCTAATATCATGTAAATTTCCTTAAAATCCAACTAGGGCTAGAAGCATGCAAACTAATTACTACCAATAACCACACATGGATTTCTTCACTATGCAACGGAAAATAAATATTGAAAGAAATATAGCAGCAATCACATCAATCGAGACAACTTAATATTTTTGGGTATAAACCCCCGGACAAAACCCAAGATGGGAAAACCGGTGCAATAGAATGAGACTATATTTTATTTCAGAAAATATAAAGCCTTTTACAAATCAAAAAATCGATTTTTCAGCCCACAATGGAAAAATCGAATCACACGGAAATATTGAGAAAAACCTATGAAATGGGCACGGATCCCAATGCAGCAACTTTGTTGCAACAGTACAGCTGTACGGATTCGTACGTCCTGCTGTACGGATTCGTACGTCCTGCTGTACGGAATCCGTACGGATGTATGGACTGTACCGTTGTACGGTCACCTCTTCCTGCTCACTCTGTCTCTCTCTCCTCTGCGCTGTCTTCTTCTTCGAATGGTTGCTCCTTCGTCTTCTTCGTCAAAACTCTTCTTCTCACACTTCTCTTTCTCTATCTCTGTCGGAATGCAATTGTGTGTCCTCTCCACCAATTGACCTTTCTTTTATAACTCAATGCTAAGCGAATAACCTAATCTCACTGTAGATCTAAGGTTGAGATCCTCCGATGAGAATGGATGGTCAAGATTAGATCTTGCCATTACTTTAAATTTTTCACTTATACTTTATAAAAAGTATTTCATCAAGTCAATAATTAATTAAATACAATTGGCTTCCAATTAATGTCTTCTGCATGCAAGGACACATGCATGCAGGAAGACCTTCCTTCGCTGTCACTTTCTAACAATGATATCACATGATATGACCTGTAGACTTGTGATTGTTAGCATTGATTATTATCTTGTTGTTTTAGTCATCTTCGTAGCATTAACTTGGTACATAACTCATGATGTGGCAGTATTATCTAATAGATAGAATGAAATATCTTGGTTGGATTTAAATGATGAATTGGATGTATTACTTGCACGTAAAGGTTCACTGACTATATTCATTGGTTTCACTACCCTCCCGTGAGCATGGACATGGTCTTTCCTGACATTTATGTCTGCTAGCTTAGGCACCACATTCACTTGACTCCATCCATCCATGACCTTCCTTGTTTTGGCTTTCACCTTGACTTGTCTTCTTGACTTTTTGATATGGAGGACTTCCCCACTTCTACCTCTGTGTTGGATTGCACCCACGTTTGTTTTGTGTCTTGGCTCTAAGTTGGTGACAGAACTTGCCTTTGGTGAGTTGGATTTTATGCCTTTATCATTCTAGTCAGTTGCCCTGATGTTTGGTTTAAATTGCGGAATTCCCCCTAGTCACATGAGATGTTGTTAGCTAAAACTTGAAGCACATGTACTACTTATGAAATTATTGGAAATCTCTTATGAATGCCCATTGAAATTAAATTCCAAAATGTGTTTCTAAACACACGATGAATTAAGGGCTAAAGCAATGAAATGCTAAAGTACCCCATGAAGGGTCCAAAAAAAAGGTCTAAAAAGCAATGGTTAAATAAATGCTATATCTAAAGATTGTTGACCTCATAAATGTAAATATACCCTGGATGCAAGCTGCGATTAGTTGTGCTTTTAAGCCCATGCAAAATCCCAGAGGGGTCATATAGGCCAAAAAGGCCATGGAAATTAAATGAATGATCCTAATGAAGCTGTATCAACTTGATGTAGACATGATGCCAAGGTTGAATAAGCACTCTCTAAACAACTTACCCATTTGTGAGGCACTGCCATTCCCTTTGTTTATCTTGTCCAGCACAGTGTCTAGCTCCCCTTTTCCCCATCCAAAGTATCACTTAGTTAAGTTGGTCAAGTCACCCCTTTTACCTAGCATTGTCCTTAGCCCTCACCCTATGCTAGCAGTTAGGCCATGTCCATTGGATGAGTATGTCTTTAAAGCTTTGGTGCAAGTAAGTTATAAATAACATTTGAATATCTATGTATTAACTGCCACTTGATTGATGTTTATACTTTAAGTTAAGCTGTGAATATGATTAAAGGAAGATGTCTTAGTCATTTGTTATGATCTAGTCTTTGGTTGTATTTTGACCTAGTCAAACATAGTTTGACCATGGTCATTCTTGGGATCCATGATGAGATGGACCACTTGTGCTTTATGATGTTGATTTATGGTCCCACATGCACCTATTGATGATTCCATATGTTGGACATATGCTCCAGATGATGATTGATGCAGTCGGTGATTTTTATTATTATTTCCAGATCATCATATTTTACACTGTCTAGGTATGGTGGACCCTACTGATGACCCTATAGGTTATCATGAGGTGTATGAGTACTCATCTCTAGTGAATTTGGGTCTTTTGGATCTATTGAGACACTTACCTTTCAGTTCTGGGCATTTTTGGGCATGATTTCAGCAGTTATCCACCTGTTGACCAGTTTGGTTATGCTGATGTGGCCTGTCCAGCAGGAGCATTGGAGGCAAGTCGTTGCCTAAGGCAATGCAGAGGAAGGGGGTGGTCCAACCACTTGTTTTTAACATTATACCCCCCTTCCAAACAGCATGGTACACTCAATTTGATAGCGCAGTCACTCCAGAGGCAGTTTTGGTCAGTTTGAGTGTTTCCAAAAGGATAAAAACAATGGAATAAAAAGGTCATTGAGGAATTCAATTTGGGTAATTGAGGCAAGGTTTTGGCACTTGGTCTGCTCAGAGGTCATCCATGGTGTATCCCCCATCTTCCAGATCAGTTGGCACCAATCAATGGGGTCCACATGGGCTACAGGAGCTCTTTTATTGCATTTCTCTCTCTGATTATGGGGATAGGATTTATCATTTGTACACTTGGACATGTCATAGACTCATATTTTATATTATTGTGCCATGGGGACATGCTAGTGAAGGGAAATAATACCTCCTAGCACCACCATGTGCTCCTAGTCACTTGTCCATGTCTTATGTTGTGTCTCCATGCTATCTAGCCACCCCCCATGTGTGATGTCACCCCTCCTAGAGACATTTTAGCTATGACGTCAACCTCTATTTGAGTGATCCATGTGTTATATTGTATTGGCTCATCTTAGCCATTGATTATATTGTTATAACTTTTGATCTCAACCATTAGTTTTCAAAAGTGGTTTAGGGTTTTGGTCTTCCTCGTCCTATTTAAGGAGGAGACCCCCTCATTGTAAAGGCACCTTTGGGGCTCTTGAAGATTGGAATAAAAATACTATCTTGTGGATCTACTTCTCTTGTCTTGATGGATTCTTTTGCAAGTTGAATATACAATCTTTTTCTTGTGTATCATTGTGGTTCTTGGGGCTTCAATTTGTTTTCTACAGGGAAGGCTGAATTGGTGGAGAAGAGGACGACTTCAAGGGAGGCTATTGTGGGGAAACCCCATATTTTGCTTTGATTTGGTCTTTGGTTGAAGGGAGTATCATTATTGTATCCTTGTGACATAGTTGATGCTTTCTACTTCATCTTTTCATCATTTTCATAATTCTTTTGCTAGGCATTGTTTCTCATTAGATCTTGTCTTATAGGAGGACGACGATTTGGTCATCTTTGAGGGAGGACCATTTGGCTTGGAGACTCAAGATCTCACTCTTGAATATACACACAAGGAAAACATTATCAATTTGCAAAGTGGCCACAAGCATTAGAGGTATGTGCCTAGATCCATTCTTTCTTCTTCATTGGTCATAAAACCCTTAAAATTTAAAACCCTCATTTTTCCTTTTTTTAGATCTACTTGGATCTAGCATGCTTTTGGAAAAAACACTTAAAACCCACCTCTCTAGCATCCACGGCAATTCGGATCTTTAGTTTGGTGGTGATTGGACTTCATTTGACCCATTTCCCAAGGCATATTGGTCTCTCCAAGGGAAGTCGCATTCTTTGAGGGAGGCTAATTTGTTGGTTCCAAGACGTGGGTAGGTGATATTGTTGCTTCATTGAAAAGATCATCCCCTAAAACCTACCTCTAGTGCTTCACCTTGTGGGCCCCATTCCTCATTTTGAGGGTTGTGCCCCACCTAGGTCACTTGGTGATGCATTAGACCTATGGAGATCTAGCCATGGCATGTGCTTGACATTGAAAACCCACCTTGATTTTTACTTAACTATCCTGATCTATAATTTGGTGGACATCCGACTCCATTTGCCCCTTCATCCAAGGCACTAGTCCTCCTTGAGACAATTCACACTCCTTGGGTAGGTGGGCTTTTGCTAGATCCCATACTTAGGTATTGCTACTTTTTTGCCAAATCCATAGATCCATGCTATAGCATACCCCTAGTACCATCTCACTTTGATTTTGACCTAGTGGGCCCCATTTGGACCATTTTCCACTTTTTAAGGGTGGGCCCCACTTGGATCTATAAATGGATCTAGATCTAGTTTTTTAAGATGAAAATGTAGTAATTCTAGTCCTAATTTTTATGCTAAATAAAATAAGATGTCTGATTTTGCAACAATACAAATCTATCTTTTACCAAGCTACAGTAACCAAGATATATTTTCTTCAGTCCTCTTCTACATCCGAGGCTAAAAGAAGAGGACTGAAGAAAACTCAACCAAGTCTGTTGTCCTGATGTAGGGCTAATAGAGAGTACGAACTGCCCACAAACCCGTTGCCTGAAGGGGTTCGTACGTTGCTGAGGTCTGGAGTACCTAGCCCGTCTCTCAGGACGGAGTCTGTGATGAATCTGCTGCCGAGAGCTCGTGGGTCAGGGGGAGGTTCCACAGATCCTCACTAATCTAGAGCCTGGATATGTACTGATATCAGTCGGTCTCTTGGTGCCCTTGTCTGAAGGTAATACCCTGAAAAATGACGTGATCTTCTGCGTGGGGTCCGGTCTGATGGGATGCTGAAGAATATGCACTCGGAATTTGAGAGCCTCCCGCATGTAGAGAGCCAAACATCTCTGATCGGGGTACCTGAAAAACTCGGCGAGAGTCTGAGAGTCTCTAAACAAACAATGGAACCGTCCTCTGATCCCGTAGTAACTAGGGCATCTAAAAATGAAGTGTGCCTCGGTCTCCACTTCCTGTAGATGACATACTTGACAGATTCTATCTGGTCTATCAATCTGGTGGTCCATCTCTACCCGAAGTCTATGAGAACCGACTCTGAACTGGCCTATAGGGATGCGAAGAGCATGCATCCAGTGACGAAACGTATACTGGGGTCGGACAATGAGCCCGTCTCTCAGCTCCAGGAAGTGCTCTGCGTAAAAGGTCATCTTTGGGCATAACCCTTGTTATCACCTATTTTGTACAAATACTTGAAGCCTTATTGAGCCGCCAGTGTTGGAACACATCAGTGTTCACTTCCAGAGTATCTGGGTTTCAGATTGCAGCAGTTAGCCAATTTTGGCTAGCCAGTTTTTGTTTTTAGTCGATATAACCATGGCCCCATGGGGGTTTGTAATAAAGTGTGCTAGTAGGATTTTGAGTGTCTCGGTCCCCCATGACTTGATTAAGCAACTAAGGTATTCCAAAGAGTTTTTTCCCTTGTCAATTATACTTTGCCTATAGCCGAGCTATAATCGATAATGTTTTCTCCCGCTTCCTCCAAAGCTGGAATGCCCGATTTTGAAAATTTTAGCCATGGGGGGTTATTAGAGTCCAACTAATGTATATAAGCCTACTAGACACTATTAGAATAGGTTTTGGTCATGTCCTAAATCTCTAGGACCCTATGAAAAAAATTTCAAATAAATTTTACCGGCTCCGTCGAATTTGGGTTTTTAATTATTTTTTAAATTTTAATAAATTTCTCTATAGTTTAAATAGAGAAATTTCAATTTGTAATATGTCAGTCATCCGGGATCTGATTTCAGTGATTGAAGGCTCCAGACTTAAGTCAAAAATCATTCATGATCCTCGGACCAACTAACCCTAAGTTTCAAACAATAATTTGGCCTCATAATTAATATTTTCTCAAAAAATCAAAAAATGAGAAATATTAATTAAAATTTTCAAAAAATAATAAATTGGAGATAATTTAAATCTCTCCAAAAAAGGCCAAATTGAATAAAGTCAAAGTCAAAATGACATGGCAAAAAGTATTAATGATGATTCCAGTCAACTCCCAGTGCATTCAGTGAGGCATCCAGTCACAACCAGAGATCTTCAATCAAGAAATTCGCCCTCCTCATGTGCAAATTCGTTTTTGTGATTTGGCAATTGATTAATGGGTTGTTGGATTTTGAAATCAATGCATGTGGGGCTCCTTCCTCAAATTATGGGCTCCTCTCAAGTTGCAACACCTTGAAACTTGACTTATGTGATTGTATATTGCTCCAAGCCAAGATTTGATTGGTTTGTGATTGGAATTTGGAGTTTTGTCAAGTGTTTTTGGCTCTCCTTATGCCAAATTCGAATTAGGGTTTTAGCAGTTGGTTTTGCTATATAATGAGGCTCTTTTTCCTCATTCCTCATAGAGATTTTGAGCATGAACACTCTGCCAAAATACTATTGTAATATTTGTTTGATTTTTGAATAATATATTGACTTTGGAGGTCCATACAAGTGCTTTGGGGTTGTCTTTCACATTGCTTGGTGATATTCTTCTCACCCTATCTCTTATCTCAAGTTTTGCAATATTTAATATATGTTCTATAAATCATAGAAGTGTATTATTCAGTTTAACTTGTTTGATGTTTAAGGGTTTTGCAGGATTCACATAAGGTGGAGAATGACTTGGAGATCAAGTTGCTCTTTATATTCCAATGGTTATCAGCACCTAATCAAAGTTGTCTTGCAGGTTTCCAAAAGATTCATAGTTCAAAGAAAAGAAACTTTTCAAACGGAGATTTGGCCTCTTCCTCCATCAACAACTTCTCAAAACTCTTTTGGTTACATTGGTTCTAAGCTTATCTCTTCAAGCCCATCCCCATTAGATTAGCCTCACTCACCCATTCATTTTGTCCTTTCTCTCCTCCTCCATTCCATTGTTTTTTGCCCTAGATCTACCTCTTCACCCATTCGTTTTTGCCATCCTCAACCTCTTTCAAGCCTCCTTCCATTTGTTTTCTTCTCATTGGCTCCATTCATCCACCTTGAAAAAGGAGCCCTAAACACACAAAAACAACAAAAATGATTTGTTAGAGTAGTGTTAGTTTCTTTTTAGTTTGCAAAGTAGCTTGTTAGAGTTAGAGCTTAAGTGTTTTTCCATCTCATGCATTGAAAATTTTATCTTAGAAGCATTTTAGATTGAAGTTTTAGTTTCCATTTTAAAGATAGAAAAAATTTCATAAAAATTTCTTTAAAATTTTATACTTTAGATCTCTTTCCCATCATTTTTTAGGAGATTGTTGTTCGCTAGTCCGTTTTTCCATACAAATATTTTCAAACAAAAATCTCATACTTTTTATGTTTTAGGCTTTAATTTTCAAGTTTGGACTTGGTAGATTCCAATCTCATTTGATTTTTGACGTTTAATGGGTGCTTGTTGAGTATATTTTTCAAGCTTGTGTAGGTTCCTTGAAAAAAGAGATAAAACTTGTGAAGCACATTCGAAGAAGAGCAAGCATATTCAAGGAGAAGATCCAAACCAAGCAATAAACCAAAACACAATCTCCTTTTTGTACTAGCCTACAAAGGCTTCCAGGTTTTATTGCAATCATTTGTTTATCTTAAGTTTCTCAGAAAAGACCTTTCAAGAGTCAAATTCCCAAAGGCAATTGTATAAGATTAATAAAAATTTCAAGTGGAGGAGGCCTCCACTTTTTTGGTTTTCTTCCCCATTTGGGGAAGAGTGTTGTGATTGGTTAGATTAGATCTTTCATTTTCCGCTATAGAGTAATCATTATTTTTCATACTCTCTTCCAAGTTTTGACTTGAGGTAGTATCCTTGGGATTTCATCTCAAGGGCAGGACCACATAACTTTGTGGTTACTCCTCTCTCCCCGTTAGTTGCCTTGGTCGAAATCTCAGCTAGCTGGGAAGTTCTCAAGTGCTAGCGGTTCTTAGTGATCGACCTTGTTCGGAGGAAGACCCCACCTTAGCTTAAATTTGTTGGTAGAACACTAAGTCTTTTTATTTTATTTCATTTCGCAAGTAGCATGCTAGTTGTCGTTTATATCTGTTGAGCTATCATATGGTTTATTTTTTACAATTGCTTTACTTGCAATAAAATAAACAAAGTCTCTTGAACTTGGCCAAATCCAAGTCAAGAGCACTCTCTGTCGGAGAACATTTTAGATTTGCATTTTCTCCTTGCATTAGGCATATTAGATTAGAAAAGTCTCTTGAACTTTGGTCTTAAGACTAAGTCAAGAGCGCTCTCTATCGGAGGGTTGAACGGTGCTCTTAATAATAAAACATTTCAACTCACATCCCCCTTAATTAATTTATTTTTGGTTGATTATCCAACACCCGTATGCTCTGCCAACCTGCAAAGGTTGGGCTAATACTCAGAAAGGTGAAGGACTTGCTAAACTTACAAGTGATAACATAATAAAAACTTTACCCAAAACCCAAAACCAACATCAAATCACTGAGGTTGCTTCCTGAAACAAGTGGTGTCGGGAATCCACTGTCAGACTCGAGGGTGGTCAAGCCATTGTACACTTATCCTCTCTGCAATCTGGGTCCTCCCGACCTATCATCTAAGAGGTTGCCAGTATTTTTTCCTAGTTAAGGTTCTACTCTTTTGATATCCTTGTTCTTAGCTTTAATAATCAAGACCATTAAAATTTACAATTTACCAAGATAATTTTCATAACGATCTCACGAACAACATTTTTTCAAGACCCACACATTCAACATCAAAATCTTTGTTTTTATTTGACTCCATAAGGCACTGGTTACTTCAAAGTTTATTTCTCAATCAGGACCATTTGTCCTTGTGTGTATTTCATATTATGAATGCTTTTATCTGATTATAAGTCTTGAAACATACTGTTCATCTTGTTATCTTATTTAGCAATGTGGATTGCATCATTATCTTGTGTTGTCATATCTTTTAATTTGGTCTCATCACATAATAACTCCTAAACAACACCCATCCGCATCATTCACACTTAAAACATTATAAAACACAAGAGACTTAGTGAAACTCTTTGTAGGGACTACCCCCCTTGGCTTCGTTAGGAGTTAGCCTAAACGGAGGAGCTGGGATTCAGGTGACAGTACCTACCTCATTGCTTGACCCCAAGGCCACACCTCTCCCCACTTCCAGTGAGGGAGACAGCTTTCGAAAGATTTCCACTGCTGGTGTGCAATCTGGCGGACAACCCCCCTCCCAGAGGATTGACCAAGGTGACCTGGACGAACTACCTGTAGATGTCTTCCCGGATAGTCTTGTTCAGTCTCTGTCTAGTGGGTAAAAGGTGACCAGGAGCATCCAATGAATATCAGAAAGGGGGGAGACGATCCACCTAAATACCCACTACCTCTAGGAGATCTGAAACCCCTGTAAACCAACATCGGGCCCGACCCGAATGGGTAGAACGGGAAATAGCCTCGGAAGAGCAATATGCTAGGTAAGGGTACCGGTCTCTGCCCTCCGCCGAGTCTGCAAAGCCCCGGACACGATGCAAGAATGATATCAAACTGAAAACCGTCTCGAGCCTGAAGGGTTGAGCTCCGAACTCGGCAAGGTTGATGTGTTGAGGTACTGTCTGTTTACATCTAATAATGTGGCGAAGAAGAAGGGTCCGGACTCTCTCAACTAAGGCCCAGGCTGACTCAAGTAAAGATGGCCCCCATATCTCCGAGCCATATAGAACAGTGGGACGGATCAAGGTGTCCATGAGGCTCATCTTGGACAAGATGTCCTGGAAGTGATGTAGAAAGCACTCTCTCTCGAGAAGGGCTAATGATCCATAACTTTTGTTGATCCGAGGCTAAAGAGCAGGTCGCAAACTGAAGCGAGGGCCTGAGAATTGCACCCCCGAGTAAGTATAGGTGTTGGTGATCTGAATGTTCTTTCCTCTGAATAGGAAGTGAAGGTCCGAAGTTTTCTTCACTCCATTGAAGATCATAACCTTGGTTTTACCCAGGTTGACTGTCAACTGTCGAAGATCGCAAAACAGAGCTAAGGCATCCAGTTGCCTCTGTAATCCTTCTGGGGATGAGGAAAGGAGGACCACATCGTCAACAACGAGTAGAATAGATATCAAAACCTAGTGAAGAAGACAACCATCCATGTCCTGGATATGCTCGTGTAGAAATGCCTCCAACTCATCAATGTAAATCCCAAACAGGGTGGGAGATAGTGGACATCCTTGTTTGACCCCAATAGTACTCCGAATGAAATCTGACATCCCATGCGTTGTGCGAAGACGACCGAGAACAGACTCATATAGGCGAATCAACCTAGATCCAAACTCCCTTCACCTTGAGGCTTCCTGCAAAACTTACACAATTCTCACACAAACAAGATTAAATCTAGTATGCTCATCAATCAAAACCAAGAGAATAATTGTACAACCAAATACTAATATTACTCTTTGAAATCTTGAAAGCATGCTCATAAACAAACAAATTGACAACTGCAAATGCTTGTTCTACAATAGCTAGATCTAAACATTGACTTGCATAAAAAAAATATAAAACTCAGAAAGATGACACCTCAACCAAAATTAGCACATGCATGGAACAAGAGTCACAATCGACCTCCAAAGCCTTCAATCTTATTACTTGAAAGAATATTACACATTACAGGAGCCGAGGTTCTATGCCTTCCTATCATTGAGAAGCAACCAATAGAGACCTCGTTTATATAGATGTTGAGAGAGGGAGGGCAAATTCAAAAGGAGGGGGGCCAATTCCTTGAAGAGGGGATCTCAAATCCCAATCAAATATTTGATCTAATCTTTGATTGATGTGCCAAGCCATGAGTTGGTTGCCACATAGGAAGGGCGCCTTCCTCTTCAACATAGTAATCTCCTTCATCCATAAGAAGGCTGCCATCTCAAGAAACTCGCCCAAGTGGAGGAGGGCGCACTTCATGAAGGGAAGACACTTGTCTTGTCCATATATTTGATTGGATCTACTCAATATTGCATGAGATATTCCTTTAATGCCAATGCCAACTCAATTGGGCCTTCACTGAGACAAATTCCATTGATTTAGGAATTTGATTTTCTCTCATATCTTTATTTTTTTAATTAAATAATTCCTCTAAATTAATTTTGAGAGAATATTTATTTAAGTGAACAATATTCACTTAGAACTTAGGAAAAGTGGGCTTAGGGATTTTGTGGGTGCTTTAGGCTAGAAAACGAACACCCCCATGGCAAATTTCACCTCCTAACCACACTTTTATCACTTTTTTATTTTTTTAATTAAACTATTAAAAAATCCCATTAAATGGGAAAAACTATTTTTGTCTGAATAGCTTGAAAATTCTAGGGGACCTAGTGCATGTCCATATGACTCAATGTTGATGGCTAGCATGTGAAAAATACTTAGACACATAGGCTTTAATAACCTCCCTAGGTTCAACCACCATGAAAAATAGTCCAGCTTTGGAGGTATGAATGAAAAACTCAGGAATTATACGCCACTGAAACGCAACGCATAATTCCTAAGGAAAAAACACTCTAGAGTATCCCCTTGATAGTTAAACCTAAGGTAGGCCAAGCCTTTTACAAAATTATCATGCTTAGACCAACTTATTACAATTCCCCCATGGAGATATGGGATGTTAATTTTTAATGCAGCTGCGAGACCCATTCTCAGAGAGAATGGTACCCTAGTCAGTTAACTAGGGTTCTTGGTTATGTTAACCAGGCAGAGTAGAGAGTAAGACCCTAGAAGGTACCCTAGGGCCCCCAGCTATCTCCTGGGGTTCTTGGTCGAGGACCAAGCAGGTTGATGCCATGGCAAAGTCCCTAGCATGTGGCTAGGGCCCCTATCTGTCTCTAGGGTATACTGGTCTAGGACCAGATAGTTTCTTGGACACAAGGACCAAGCAGATCCTGCAGGCTGAGACAGAGACATCCTAGTCTAGAACCAGGTAGATTCTTGGTCAAGGACCAAGTAGGTACTATAAGTGGTTGATCAACATTCAGTCTGGGACTGAAAGCTCAGCTTGAGGCTGAGGACCATTCTCCGAGAGAATCAAGGACCTGGTCAAGGACCAGAGAGTTGATCAACATGATTCAGTCTGGGACTGAAGCTCAGCTTTGGGCTAAGAGCCATTCCTTGAGAATGGAGGTTCTTGGTCAGTTACCAAGATGATGATTTGTGATGTCCTCTTCTCCTAGGTCTTCGAAATGGTTGAGTTAGATGGTCTTCTCAAGGGACTGGCCACCCCTTGATGAAGCCACTAACATTTGACCTTAGGAGCGGTCTAGAGGACCACGTGATCACATTATCCAGTGTGGACCCTCCCTTATACAGTGATGATGAACTTTCAGGTTATATGGAACATTTGTACATTTGAGAGAGAGATGACTGGTTGTACCTTCCCCACCTTAATTGATTGACTTTTGGTCCTTACACCTTGTTGATTATTTGTCTTGTGGTACCTTGTGGTTAATAGGGTCATTTACCCACTTTGAGTTATCTTTTGATTTTTACCACTTTTGATGTTTTTGGTCTTATGGGTACTACGGTTGTTTGAGTTTACCCTTGGTCCTAGGGGTTATGGGTCATATACCCAGGTCCCACACCTATGTTATATTGGGTCATGATTTGACTTATACCATATATTGGTACATGTACCCTCACCTATTTTATGACCCTAGTACCCTACTTATGTTTTATGTGACTTTTTTATTTTATTTTATTTTTTATTTTAATTTTACATTTATTTTTTGTTTTTATTTTATTTTTATTTCTATTTTTATTTTTCATTTTTTATTTGTATTATTAAGTGGTAACTCCCTAACTTAAATCTTTTATTTAACCTTTCTAGAAGGTCTTGTTCCTATATATTAAAGACTTCTTCTTTTCATTTATCATCTATTTATCTCAACTTTGATTACGTAAAGGGGTTCCAAGCTCGCTCACCTGCCTAGGGCTTCCACCTATTCATTTTTTCTGATCTGATCTAAAGTATGTTTTCTGCTGCTTGAGACAAGGCCGCAACCTTCCAGCTCTGAACTATCCAAGTCATTTTTACCTGCTGAGGATGTGTTAAAGTCAAATCTTCTTTCTTTATGCACCTGGTCTCCTCCTTCTGTGCTAGCTGTGAACCCTAGCAGACTTGGCAAGAGTCTTTATGCTCAGATCTGCTATTTGCAAGGTTTGGTATGCCTGCTTGAGTACCGATCTGCCTTCTTCAAGCTCAAGCCTTCTATGTAGAAACCAAATCTGTTTCTGTGAGAACCGATCTGCTATTTTTTGGTTTTGATCTTTTGTTTTTGAGCTCCAATCTCTGACTTCTGCTAGAGTCTAAACCCGTGACCCTTAAGACTCAGATCTATGTATTGGTGGAGGCAGTAAGGCCTTGGAGTTTATCCTTAACCTGCTGGTTGTATTCTTTTGTAGGCCGAGAGGTTTGAAAGTCATTTTTTGGTGGAGGCCATGAGCACTAGGATATAGTCAGAAATTTATGGTAATCAACCAGTTTGTTCTAATTCTAATCTGAGCATTTCTTTGGAGGTCATAGTTGTTGAGGTCTGCTCTATGTTTTTATGAAGTACCTGTTATCACATATATAGTAGCCGGGATACCATACATTATTTTTTTTATTACAGTACACTATTCAGCCAGTTCCCTTGCATTGAGATGCTGAGATGAGCATCTATTTTGGATCACTATCAGATTATGGACAGCAATTTTCTTCCCCATGCCATGATTGAGTTTCAGGACACTCAGAGAGATGACCGATGTAGCCATTTAGCCATTTATACAGAGCAGTCAAAATTGCCCTGAGTTACAGCAGCAGTTTCAGAGGACAGATGTGGGTTCAGATAATGGGCATTCAGGTATATGACTCAACAGGTATATTTTGGTGTTATGGTTATATTGCTTTTATATTCATTCTTGTAGCATGTCTTAGCATTTAGTATCATGCTCTGGCGATCATATAGATATGTGGACCTGATTGTACTTTTATATATCATATTGTCCCTACTTAGACTTAGAAGTTCTTGACCTATACTCATCGGTTTTACCCTCCTTCGGGAAATTAGAGGTGATCATTCCCACCATACTTTGGCTTGCTAGTGTTGGTCTCATTATTCATTCTCTCCATCCTTCCATTACCTACCCAGTTTGTTATTTACCTTGACTTACTACTTGACTAGTGGCATGGAGGCCCTTTCCCCGCTGTAGCCTCTGTATTGGATGAGCTTCCTTGTTTATTGTGTCTCGCCTCTGAGTTGGTGACAAAAATTACCTTTCGTGAGTTGGATTGTAGACCTAAATCATTCTGGTCGGTTGTCCCCATGTCTGGCACTAGCACGAAGTCCCCCTACTTACTAAAGATGTTGTTGAGTAAACCTGAAACAGATAGTGCTGCCATGAACACAAATTATGAAAAAGGAAATGTCATATCTATTGTGAAGAGCTGAATGAAACTGGCAAATAAATATCAAATGTTATATCTATTGTGAAATGTAAATACCCAGGTAAACAAGATGTCTAAAAAACACACCTGGAAGTGCTCAGGTAAAGAAGTGCCTTAAAAACACACCTGCAGCAAGAAGCCTTATGTAAAATGTAAATCTATGCAATGTGTTTATAAACACACATAGATCAAAGGCTATAGAAACTATAGCGCCAAAAGTCAATGGAACTTAAACTCTATATCAAAAAGATTGTTGGCCTCATTTGTATTATGGATTGTGAGCATCTGCCAAGATGAATAAACACTCTTTGAACAACTTACCCATTTGTGAGACACCGCTATTCCCTGTGTTATTGCTTGTCCAGTATATGCTATGGTGTGTATTCCCTTTCCATATCCAAAGTGTCACAGTGTTAAGTAAGTAAGTCATCCCTTGGCCTAGCCATTTTTATTTTAGCCTTCACCCCTCACTAGCAAAATGATGACTACTATGAAGAGAGTATGGTCCCGAAAGTCTAGTCTGAGTCATAAATAATAATTAATGACCTTATATATTTGGATTTAGATCGCCAGTAATGATTGTTTTTTGTTATAATTGCTATTTGAATGGATTGCAAAGCATGTTTTAAACTTTGACACCTTGCAGCAGTTTGATGACAGTTTGAGTTATATTCTGGTCATGTTGACTTGGACAAACCCAGTTTGACCAAAAGTCAACCACAGGACATGAGGTGGCAAACCTCAAATGATACAAAGATATGATATATGGTCTGGTATAGGTCACCATGGTGGTTCTATGCAGTTGTTTCAGGCTTATGATGATGATTTGTGCTTTTCAGCACTTTAAAGATTATTATTATTTGGTCTGTTCGATATGATGAGTATTTATTTATGACCATGCAGAGGTCTATATGGTGTATGAGTACACATCTTAGATGGATTTGGACCTTCCGAGTCAAATGGGACAGTCTGTTTTCAGTTCCGGGCAGTTACAGTGATGTTTAAGCCTCAGTTGGCTATCCTAGTGAACTTTTGGCCTATCAAAGGCCCTATCAGAGCAGAGCAGAGAGTTGACGAGTTCACCTAGGGCGTTGTGCATGGAGGGGGTGGTCCAGCCACTTGATATTACCATATTACCCCCCTCCCAAGGACTCTGGTGGCCTCACCTTGACAACGTAGGCACTCAAAGAGGCAATTTGGGCATGTTCACATTTCCCAAGGCAATCCAGAAATGGTGAAAATGGCTACTGAAGGATTCGATTTGGGCTACTGAGGCAAAGTTATGGCATGGGATGATTTGTGATGATGAGTGGGATGTCTTCCACACCTTCTCCAACAATTTCAGCTTCCAGTGGGACCCACACCCATAACTTATGGCATTTTATATTGATTTATGGAGCCTCCTAAGGCTCATGACTTTCCCAAAGAGGCACAATTTGGTGTCTAGCTTATTTATTTTTGGATATTGTGCCATGGGGATTGACCAAGGGTGTTAGAAATTACCCCTTGGACCCACCATGAGCTAGATCTTATGTTTTGTCATTCACTTTTGGTGGGACCCCCTCTCCTAGGGTGATTTGGTCCATTGATGTATTATTTTATTAGTGATCCATGTATTGTATTGTTGAGCTCATCTCAACCATTGATTAGATCATTTGATCTTTTAATCTTAGCCACTCATTCAAAAAGTGGTTAGGATTATGGCCTCTCTGCATCCTATTTAAAGGAGAGAGCTTCTCATTGTAAAGGGGACTTTTGGCTCTGGATTATTGAAATAGAAAAATACTATTGCATCTATTTGTTGTGTTGTGGTGAATGCTTTTGGAGTTCGTTCGTTGGTTCTTCCTTTGCACTGGGTTATTGGAGATTTATCTTGCTATCGATTTTGTCATCTACAGGTGGAGGCCGAATTGGTTCAAGGAGGACGCATTGGTAGGGGAAAACTCTCCCTGCTTCTTCTTTGGGTTTCTTCGTCAATAACAGGGAGTTTTACTGTCTCAGGACCTTCTATTTCATGTTATCATTCGCTTATACTTGTATTTCCTCCATGCTTGATCATTCTGATTGAATCAACTTTCGTTGGTTTGACAGGTAGAGGAGGGTGCACGTGTGGAACTAGGGCATCAATTCAAGCAAGGCAAATCAAAGATCTCCCATTTGATCTCTGCGGGAATCTTCCTCAACAACAAGGAAACCTCACCCATCACTCGAGTATGATCTCAAGCTAAATTTCTCATTCCTTGATCTATCCCTTTGTCTAAGTAACTGAAAACCCTCATAAGTTAAAACCCTCATTTTACAATTTTTCAAATCTACTTAGATCTACTTGGCTTTTGGGTAAAACATTTAAAACCCACCTCTATAGCATCCACGGCAATTCGGATCTATAGTTTAGTGTGGATTGGCCTTCATGTGACCTATTTCCCAAGGCAAATTAGCCTCTTCAAGTGAGGTCGCACTTCTTGGATTGGTGAGTTTTGCTAGATCTAGCACCTGGGTAGGTGAGATCCCACTTGATCCTTAATCTCCACAGTTGATAACCTAACTCTAGTGCTTCACCTTGTTGATTTCTGCCTCGTGGGCCCCATTCCTCATTTTGAGGGTTGAGCCCCACTTGGGTCACTTGGTGATGCATTTCAATCTCAGATCTACTGAGATCTAGCCATTGGATGATCCTAATCTTCAAGACCCACCTAGATTTACACCTCAACATCCCTGATCTACAGTTTGGTGGACATCCAACTCGATTTGGCCCACTTTCCAAGGCACTGATCCTTCTCCAAGCCCTCACAACTTTTCTGGTTTGTTGAGTTTGCTTGTGGTTTGGTTTTTGTCTTACTGCTTGAACACCCAGACATTGTCATATCCACTCATCAAGCCTATCTTTGGTACTGGTTAGCCCCAATTTGGTCCTTAACTACCCTGCATTGGACACGATTCCCAAGGCAGTGGATTTTCTCATATTTGACTAGTACCCTGATCTTAGATCTGGTTTTACATCTCATAAGTCACTCACATAACCAAGTTGGACCAAATCTACATTGCTTAAACCTCTTGATCCAACCCATTACTCATCTTGTGACTTCATCCATAGATCTAGGGTTTACCATACACCTTACGTACTTCATCCATACTTGATTTGATCTGGTGTCTTGGTCTGATCTCTCCTATCGGGAATAGATTTGGGTCTCCCCCTTTGTTGTCTTGGGCTAGATAACATAAAGTGAAGATTGCCTCGATTGGCGTGACAACCATCCATTGGGAGTCGAGGCTATCTTGGTTGCACCTCTTTGGTTGCCCATCCCCTCTGCCATCCATCTTGGATCCATCTCTAGGGGCAACTACAGGTTTGGTGATAACATTTTGGTGTCGTTGCCGGGGAGGTAGAGGCTTACCTTCAGTGTCTGCGAGTGTCTGTGCGTTAATCCATATCTTATCGCATCCGGTATTTTGCCTTGGTGATTGTATTTTCAATTCCATAATTACTTCAATCACCATTTTAATTCACTCATCTCACCTCTCCTATGACATTCATTTCGTTTCGGTGAATTACCTGTGTGGTTCACCTGGCGACTCCACCGTGCGACTCTAGTGAGGAACGAACCCAACATAAAGTCTTAAATCACGACTCTACTGGGAAGCGAACCCATGTATATATTCCAATAAAAATCTTAGTTTTTAATGGACCAAGATTTTCTTCGAAGTCTTAAACAGGATTTAAAAGAATTAATAGAGATTAATGAAAGAAATTTGAGATTTAGGTATTGTTACCAACTTATTTGTACCATAGTTGGATTATCTGAAGAGCCGCCATTGGACAAACATGATGAATGTCTGTACTCCAGTGTATCAGATGATCCAGCATTTGTGCCTAGCCAGTTTTGGCTAGTCAGTTTTGTTTTTCAGTCGACATGACCATGGCCCCATGGGATTTGTAATAAAGTGTGCTAGTAGGATTCTGAGTGTCTCGGTCCCCCATGACTTGATTAAGCAACTAAGGTATTCCAAGGAATTTTTTCCCTTGTCAATTATACTTTGCCTATAGCCGAGCTATAATCGATGAGGTTTTCTCCCGCTTCCTCCAAAGTTGGAATGCCCGATTTTGAAAATTTTAGCCATGGGGGGTTATTAGAGTCCAACTGATATATATAAGCCTACTAGACACTACAGGTGTTGGTCATGTCCTAGGTCCCTCTCAAAAAAAAAATTGAAACAATTTTACCGGGTCCTCCGGTTTGGGGTTTTTAATTATTTTTTATTTTTTAATAAATTTCTCTATAGTTTAAATAGAGAAATTTCAATTTGTAATATGTCAGTCATCCGAAATCCGAATTCAGTGATTGAAGGCTCCAACCTTAAGCCAAAAATCATTCTTGATCCCCAGACCAGTTTATTCTAAGTTTCGGACGTCAATTAGGCCTCATAATTAATAATTTCTCAAAAAACCCAGTTACAGAGAAATTATTAATTAAAATAATAAAATTGAATATTTTGGAGATAATCCAAATCTCTCCAAAATAAATCAATTTGAATAAAATAAAAGGCTAATTGACATGGCACTGGACATTAATGAAGATTCCAATCATCTCAGTCATCATTCAGTTGAGTATACAGTTAGCACAAGCTTATCTTCACCAAGCAATTCGCCCTCCTTCATGAAAAACTCGATTTGATGACATGTCAATCAATAAATGGTTTGGTTGTTTGGCATTAAAGCCTATGGTAGGCGCCCTTCTAAGATTGAGCAATCACAAGGATTGGCTCCCTTTGAAGACAAGTTTGCATTTATATCAAGTATGAGGTGGAGCTCCCACTAGACTCACGCATTACCTATTGGAGCCCACGTGATTTTGGCATGGAGCTCGAGTTCTACCACATGGCTTTCACTCATTGCATGGGTGATACTTCCAAGGAAGAGATGAGGGGCGCCTTGCCTAGGTGGAGGCCACCTCCTCATCTCAATCAATGAAACTCGACTTGTTTGGTGAAGTTTGACTCCAAGCTTGGTGGTGATTGGGATTTTGACATAGAGTTCGATTTTTGTCAAGTGCCATTGGCTCTCCTAGATTGCTAATTCGACTTAGGTATTAGGTAGCTAGTCTTTGCTATAAAGAGCTGCCATTTTGGCCTTTCTCTCATGGAGATTTTGAGCATGAACACTTTGCCAAAATATTATTGTAACATTTGTTTGATTCTTCAATAAAATATTGACTTTGGAGGTCCATACAAGAGCTTTGGGGTTGTCTTTCACATTGCTTGGTGACATCTTTCTCACTTTATTCCTTATTTCAAGCTTTTCATTATTTAGTATATGTTCTATAAATCTTAGAAATGTACTATTCGGTTTGGCTTGTTTAATGTGTAAGGGTTTTGCAGAATTCACACAAGGTGGAGAATGACTTGAAGATCAAGTTACTCTTTTCCCATCAATGGCTATTAGCACCTAATCAAATCTTTCTTGCAGGTTCCCAAAGGATTCTTTTATTTCAAGAGAAGGAACTGTTAGTTTTTGTAGCTAGGAATGTGTTCCCCAAGTGACATTTGCCTAATGTAACTTAGAAGGGGGGAAAAGGTGACCCTCACATTAATTTCACTTAATGAGACTTTATAAAGTTAAAGTCAATTTTTGATTTAATTTAAGTGGGTGAGTGAATTTTATTTATGTGATTTAAATAAAAGGGATTTTCACTCTCATTGAATCTCATCCATCGGATTAGATCTAATCTTCATCGTTGGATTAGAAACACCCTAGGGTTTGATCAAAAAGGTTGGAGGGAGGCATTTAGACTCACTTTTGCATTTTTGGAAAGTGAAGAGAGAGCTAGAGAGAGCAGAGAAAAGGGGCTCGATTTTCGAGGCAAGGGTTTGGAGATTTTTCTAGTTGCACGCAAATCGAGGCAGTCTCATTTATTGCTGCACAAATATCAAGGAGTACGGACAGCATTTATTGCTGGCATGATTTTCGAGGCAAGGGTACATTCATTAATTGCTGCACAGTTTTTGAGGTTGTATGGATTCCGTACAGTATGGATTGGGGCACAGTTTTCTAGGCACGGCTTTGTGCATAGAAATCAAGGAGTCTACACAGAAACCGAGGCAAAACTCTGCACAGTTCTCGAGATAAATTCTGGCACGAAATTCGAGGGTCGTACAGCTGTACAGACTGCATTTAATTTCTGCACAGAATTCGAGGTTCTGCCTGCACATAGTTCGATGTTGTTGGCACAAATTTCAATGGCCTGTTTTGGCACAAATTTCGAGGCATAAGCTGGGCACAATTTTCAAGAATTTCGAAATGAAATTAATGGTGGAGATAAGTTAAAATTTTCACTGTAATTCTGTATTGAAAATTTTGTTGAAGAATTAATTAAATCTCTCTCTCTCTAACTGGTTTTCCCCGTGGGGGTTTTTCCAGGGCACAGTTGCCGAAAAATTCTGAGTCTCTATCTTTTATGGTGTGCATGTTTAAATATTTTTTTTCAGCCTATTATTAGTGTTTTACAACGTGTTTAATTGTTCTTGAAAATTTCATAAGTAGCTTTCAGCCTATGCAAAACCGGCTGAAGGTGAAAACCACTAAAATGTTGACATAAACCAGCAAGCAGCAAAACTCAGAAAATCTACAGGAACATAGTAGAAGAGTCTTCCCTCTTCCTCCATCAACAAGCATTTCAAAACAAATTACCTTGGTTACCCTAGCTTCCATCCTCTAGCTATCTAGGTTTCTCCATTGAATCTCCCTTTTTTTACTTGATTTGCTAAACCTCATCCTCCTCCCTCCAAGTTTCTTCTTACTTTCGTTTTGAGCCCCTCCTCTAGCTTTCGCCCTTCATCCATTCGTCCAACCTCCTCTTGCCATCTCTACTTCTCACTCCATTCGTCCAACCTCCTTAAGCTTTCTTCATCCATTCGTTTTTGCTTTCAAAACCTTCATTTTTCCTCCTCTTCGTCCACCTTCAAGAAAGCCCTAATTTCAAAAAAAAAACAACAACAAAAAACAAGTTAGAGTGTTAGTAGTTAGTTTTATTTGTCGTAGCTTGCATCTAGTCTCTTGAAGTATTCAAATCTCATAAAAAGTTTCAAAGTTTTAATCTTAGATCTCTTTATTTGCATCTCATAGTAGTTAAAATCTCATATTAGAAGTTTAGATCTTGCATTTGTTAAGTTTATTGAGCACATAGGGTAGTGAAAATTTTGCATTTAGCTTGCATTTGTTTGCATTTTCTTTCTCACTTAAAAGATAGATTTTATATACCAAAAATATTTCAAAATTTTTATGTTTTAGATCTCTTTCCCATCATCTTTTAGGCATATGTTGTTTGCTGGTCCGTTTTACAATTATGCATATTTCGAAATAAAATCTCATAAATCTAGTTTTTTTTTAAAGTCTTTTATAGATTTTAGTCTAAATAGTTTTATTGTTGTCTTTTTCTAATGATTAATGGGTGCCTCGGTTGAGATTTTTTGAGACTTGTGTAGGTTACTTTGAAGAAGAAGAGGTGATTTTGGAAAGCAAGACTCAAGAAGATCTAACCCAAGAGAAGACTTAAACCAAGAAAGACAAATACTAAAAGCATTATCCTTTGTAAAAAGCCCTCAAGGGTTTCCAGGTTTAAAAGTTCTCATTAGGTATTTCATTCTTCTCAAAAGACCTTGCAAGGATCTCATTCCCAAGGCAATTGTATCAAGTTAATAAAAAGCTAAGTGGAGGAGTCCTCCACTTTTTTTTGGGGGGGGGGTTATTTCCCATTTGGGAAAGAGTGTTGTGCTTTGCTTAGCTTAGATCTCCCTTTCTCTTTTAGTTCTTAGATTAATATTTCATTTTAGTACTCCATTTCCAAGTTTTGACTAGAGTAAGAAAACTTTGGGATTGCATCCCAAAGGCCACATAGCTTTGTGGTAGCTTCTCGTTCCCCATTAGCCTCCTTGCCGAAGTTCCAGCTAACTGGAAAGTCTCAAGGACTAGTGGCTCTAGTGATCAACCTTGTTCGGAGGTAGATCCCACTTTTAGATTAGTATTGTTTGGTAGAACACTAAGTTTGTTTTCAGTTTATTTCAAGCATCTTGTTACATCTTGCTATCATCTTTTTATTTTCAGTCATTCAAAGCTTTGTTTTGGTTCTTCAAGTTACAACTGCTTCTATTTCATAAAAGGAACTAAAGTCTCTTGAACTTGGCCAAATCCAAGTCAAGAGCACTCTCTGTCAGAGAGCATTTAGTCATTGCATTTCCCTTGCATTAGGCATTTAGACTAATTAAAGTCTCTTGAACTTTGGTCTTAAGACTAAGTCAAGAGCGATCTCTATCGGAGAATTGAACTGTGCTCTAATAATAAAATATTCCAACTCACACCCCTTCATAATTAATTTATCTTGATCGATTATCCAACACCCGTATGCTCTGCCAACCTGAAAGGGTTGCGCTAGTACTCAGAAAGGTGTTAGATTTGTTAATCTCACAAGTGATAACTTAATAAAACTTTACCCCAACCAACGAACCAGCGTTGCTTTTCGAGATTTACTGAGGAAGTTTCCTGAAATAGGTGGTGCCGAAATCCCGCTGTCAGACTCAAGGGTGGTCAAGCCAATTGAACACTTACCCTTTTGCAATCTGGGTGGCTTCAACCTATCATCTAAGAGGTTACCAGTATTATTTCCGGACTTTTGATATCCTTGTTCTTAGCCTAATAATCAAGACCATTAAAACTTGTAATTTATCAAGATAATTCGCACAACGATCTCACGAACAATACCTTTCAAGACCCACACATTCAACATCACATCTTTATTATTCTTTGACTCCATAAGGCACTAGTTATTTAAATTTCATATCTTGATCGGGACCATTTATCCTCGTGGTTTTACTTTATCTTGTGGATGCATTTTTGAACTTCAAATCTTGAAACGTACTGTCATTTTGATATCTTATTTAGCAACATGGATTGCATCTTATCTTGTTTATCACATTTATAATTTGGTCTCAACACAAAAACTCCTAAACAACACCCATCCGCATCATACCTTACACTTAAAACATTAAAACACATTGAGCCATAGTCAACTCTTTGTAGGGACTACCCCCCTTGGCTTTGTTAGGAGTTAGCCTAAACGGAGGAGCTGGGATTTAGGTGACAGTACCTAACTCATTGCTTGCCCCCAAGGCCACACCTCTCCCCACTTCCAGTGAGGGAGACAGCTTTCGAAAGATTTCCGTTGCTGGTGTGCATCTCGGCGAACAACAGGTATGAGGATAATTATCAAAATAATTATGGGTATGAACCTGCACATCAAGATTCTTATGATACCCATCATTCACCTCATCCATCTAATAATTTTTCCCAAAATATCCCGTATGAACCAATTAGAAATTATCAAACCAGGCCAAGGCTTTTGGTAAATGATCCTCGCCCAACTCAAGCAACTAGAACCTTTAGGAAACCTAGGCCATCCCCTTTTGATTTTTCAGAAATATATGCGGCACCTCATCTTATGCCGAATGGATACATCAGGGGGTTGCCTCATTTTGATGGAAGTAATAGAACATCTATTGAAAGTCATTTGGATGCCCTCTGGGACCATATGGAGTTTCTAGGTGATGATGGTGAGGATGTCTATATGCGAGCCCTTGGTGCGTCCCTAGAAGGGGACGCCCATCTGTGGTTTGATCATTTAGCCCCAGGATCCATCACTGGGTATAACATGTTCATGGATTTGTTAATAAATGAGTGGAGAGAAAACATTAATGAAGCTATGGAAGAACAATCAGAAAATGAGTGTCTTGATGAAAATCAACTTGATGAAGATGATCAAAATACTGATAATGAATTAACTAATGATTGTATTTATCAAATTGATTCATCTTTTCCTGAGCCAATTGAGTATTGGAACACATCAGTGTTCACTTCCAGAGTATCTGGGTTTCAGATATTTGGGTCTAGCCAGTTTTGGCTAGCCAGTTTTGTTTTTTGAGTCGACATGACCATGGCCCCATGGGGGTTTGTAATAAAGTGTGCTAGTAGGGTCTGAGTGGCTCGGTTCCCCATGACTGGATTAAACAACTAAGGTATTCCAGGGAGTTTTTTCACCGTCAGATTATACTTTGCTTTAGGCGAGATATAATCTCTTGGTTTTTCTCCCGCTTCCTCCAAAGCTGGAATGCCCGATTTTGGAAATTTGTGCCATGGGGGGTTATTAGAGTCCAACTATAATATATAAACCTACTAGACACTATTAGAATAGGTTCTAGTCATGTCCTAAGTCTCTAGGACCCCCAGAAAAAATTTTACCGGAGGCGTCGGATTTGGGGTTTTTATTTTTTTTAATTATTTTTTAAATTTTAATTAAATTTCTCTATAGTTTAAATAGAGAAATTTAAGTCTATAATATGTCAGTAGTCTGGGGTCCGAATTTAGTGATTGATGGCTCGTTTCATAAGCCAAAAATCACACATGACCCATGGACCAGCTAAACCCAACTTTCAGATGTCAATTCAGCCTCATAATTAATATTTTCTCTAAAAAGTCATTTACAGAGAAATTATAAATTAAAATAATAAAATTGAATATTTTGGAGATAATCCAAATCTCTCCAAAATTAATCAATTTGATTAAAATAAAGGGCTAAATGACATGGCAACAGACATTTATGAAGATTCCAATCAACTCCAAGTGGCTTTAGTCAACTATCCAGTCACCAGCAAGAGATCCACTTAAGCTAATTCGCCCTTCTACCTTCAAAAGTCGATTTAGTGAGTTGGCAAGTGGTAATTGGGTTGGTGGGTGTGCATTTAAGCCTAAGGTAGGCGCCCTCATGACTCATCAATTACCATAAGCTTGGCTCCCTTTGCAAATCACGAGTTAGTACCTACCACATCTCCACTTGTCATCCACCACCCAACTCCCCATCCTCCACCAACCAACTCGCCCTCCTCTCAAAGCTCACGCACCTACCTCTAGCTCACGTGGATCCTTGTTGTAACTTCCCCATTCGAGAAGTGATACTTCCCATGCAATCTACAAAGTCGAGCTTGCCACCTATCCATTCAACCTACCAACAAGTCGAGTTGTCATGTGAATTAGCTCTCCAAGCTTGGATTGATTGGAATTCGACCTTCATGTCTATGCCAATTCAACCTAGGGTTTTAGCTAGTGGTTCTACTATAAAGAGAGGCCCATTTGGGTTGTTATCTGATGGAATTTTTGTGCACCATTACTCTGGCAAATTTGTACTAGATCATAGCAATTGCTATCTTGAAATAAAATTCGACTTTGGAGGTCCATGCAATTTCTGCAACATTGATGAATGCTTCTCTTGTGAGGTGACTTCTTTCTATGCTTTCAATTAAATGCTTATGTGATTGATCAAGTAACTAGCTTTAGAAGTCTATATTCTAGAACATAAGATCTACCATTTGTGGTTTGCAATTTGGTTTATTATGCAATGTTGATCAATGAGTTATATGAATAGGATGTACTCAGTTATACTAGCATTGATATAACCTTGGTTTTCGTAGCATACTAGTCATATATTTGATCTCACTTTTGCATTGAGTTGTTTGTCTTTGAAGAGGTTTTTCCAGGTGTAGGAGGGTGTGAGCTCGGCTGCATCTAGCCCATCTTCATCATCACAAGTGTTTTTTAACATTGTTGTCTTTCCAGGATCTACAAGGGTTGAGGTTGTTCCAAGAAGAAGCACAAAGAGACTTTGCTCCAAGATCCATCCTTAAAACAAAATCTTTTTTTTTTTAAAACCTTGGTTACTTTAGGTTTCTTTTCTTCAAGCCATCTTATCTTCTCCTTGAACCCCTTTTGATTTGAATTGCTAGCCCTTTCATCTTTTGCCATAGTCCAGCCCTAGCCATCCCATCTCCTTCCTCTCGTCCCCCTCCAAAATTTCCTCCTCTTTTCATTCCATTCGCTCTCTCTCTTTGCTCTCGTCTTACCCTACCTTGAGTGCCTTCTTCCTCTTGATTCGTCCCATTTCTTTTTGCCCCATCTACCTTCTCTTCCTCTCCACTCGTCCCATTTCTTTTACCTTATTCTCCTTCCTTCCCATTACCTTTTGCCTTAGATCTTAAGCCTTCACATTGCTCTCGTCCCATCTCTTTTTGGCTTTCTCTCTTTGCTCTCGTCCCATCTCCATTTGCCCTATCTCCTCCCTTTCGTCCCATTCCAATTCATCCTCTCTTCATACCATCTCCCATACCCCACTTTCCATTCGTTTTTTCCCTCCTTCTAGCTTTCGTCCACCCTTTAAAAACCTACAAAACACATAAAAACACAAGTTTTGGTAAGATCTAGTAGTTGTTCTCATTTCATTGAAAGGTTAATCTTAGATCTCATGCTTGCATTTACATATTTAGGATGCAGTCTCTTATTATCATAGTTGGTTTTGCATTTACATTATTACTAGTTTAGATCTTACACTTTGGAATTTGGTAGTTTGTGTTAGATCTCATTTAAAAATTTAAAAAAAAAACTTGCATCTCCTTAGTTTTATTTGATTGATAGATCTAGGTAGTTTCCATTTTGTTTTGGTTATCTAACATCTAATGGGTATTTGAGTTGCTCATTTGTGATAGATCTTTCCTTGAGAAAGAAGGGTTTTGATAAACAAGAAGAAGCTTCAAATACAAGAAGTTATCAAGAGGACAAAAGGACGATCCAAACCAAGACTAGTATTTATCCTTTGTAATAGCTCTTAGGAGTTTATTTTAAATATTTTCCAAGTTATTTCTTTCAAAGTCCCTACAAGGGTTTCATTCCCAAGAGCATTTGTACTCTCATAATAAAGTTGCAAGTGGGCTTTTTAAGCCCTCACATTCACTTCCCCATTTGGGGAAGCCTTGTAGTCTTCTTGGATTGGTTTGAGTTTCTAGTTTAGATCCTTTAATATGCTCTTAGATTAGTTTCCATTCCAATAAGTTATTTTTGTTATCATTTCCGATTCACTTACCCCCATGCTCTCCCGAGTACGGTCTTTGACCTAAAAGAGATTCTTGGGTAGATTAGAGTTTATTTTCTGTTTAGTACTTTACTTTTCATCTTGTATTTTCTCTTCCAAACCTTGACCAAAGTAGAGCTAACTTTGGGATCATATCCCAAAGACAACATAACTTTGTGGTAGCTACTCGTTCCCCCATCAGCTTCTTGTGGACATCCAGCTAGCTGGAAGGTTTCCAGGACTGGTGGCTTCTAAGTGGTTGACCTTGTTCGGAGGTTGATCCCACCTATTAGATTAGAATTTGTGTGGTAGAACACTAGATTTTCCAGTTTATTTTATTTGGCAAAGTAGTGTTATTGGCAGTATTTCATATCTTTCAAAATCTATCACATTGTTTAATCATTTTAAAGTTGATTTATCTTGCTACTACAAACTACTTTTTGCTTCTTAAAACGAACCAAAGTCTCTTGAACTTGGCCAAATCCAAGTCAAGAGCACTCTCTATCGGAGAGCATTATCAGTTTTGCATTTTCCCTGCATTAGGCATTTGTTAATTAGCAAGTCTCTTGAACTGTGGTCATAAGATCAAGTCAAGAGCGCTCTCTGTCGGAGAGTTGAACAAAGTGCTCTAATAATAAAAAATTTCCACACATTTTCCCTTTTAATTAATTTATCTTGGTCTCGTGTCCTACACCCGTATGCTCTGCCAACCGGAAACGGTTGGGCTAGTACTCAGAAAGGTATAAGACTTGGTTAATTTCACAAGTGATAACATTAATTAAAATTTTACCCCAAAACCCCAACCAAGGCAAAATCACTAAGAACTTCCTGAAGAGGTGGTGTCGGGAATCCACTGTCAGACTCGAGGGCGGTCAAGCCGTAAGCACACTTGCCCTCTTTGCAATCTGGGTGCTCCCGACCTATCATCTAAAAGGTTGCCAGTTTGTTTTTCTTGGTTAAGGTTCCACCTTTTTTGAATATCCTTGTTCTTAGCCATAATAATCAAGACCACTAAAATCTTTAATTTACCAAGATAAGCTGCAAAACGATCTCAAAAACTTTTATCTCAAACACTTGTATCAAGCATTTCACAATCACTTTTACATTTTGACTCCATAAGGCACTGGTCCTTAACAACAATATTTTATTTGCTTATTTATCAATATTGGAGCATTTGTGTTAATTTTCGTAAAAGGTGATTTATTTCTGATTCAGTGTATCTCTCATCTTCTATTTTGCAACGTGGATTGCGTTATCTTGTTTTTCATTAAAGTTTTATTGTGTCTCTCACTTTCAAAAAACTCCTAAACAACACCCATCCGCATCACAACACCAAAAACATTTTAAACACACAAGAGCCTTAGACAACTCTTTTGTAGGGACTACCCCCCTTGGCTTCGTTAGGAGTTTGCCTAAACGGAGGAGCTGGGATTCAGGTGACAGTACCTGGCTCATTGCTTGCCCCCAAGGCCACACCTCTCTCACTTGTAGTGAAGAGACAGCTTTCGAAAGATTTCCGCTGCTGGTGTGCAATCTGGCGGACAACAGGGTGAAAAATTTATTATGTTATAGAAGTTTACCAAATCAAACACTTTTCTGAGTACTAGCCCAACCTTTTCAGGTTAGCAGAGCATACGGGTATCGGATAGCAACCAAGGTAAATTATTAACGGGGGTGTGAGTTGAAATATTTTAGGATTATTGAAGCACACAGTTCAGCTCTTCGATAGAGAGTGCTCTTGACTTTTTCCTATGACAAGGTCCAAGAGACTTATTTAATCTATATGCCTAGTCCAGGGGAAATGCAAACTTAATATGCTCTCCGACAGAGAGTGCTCTTGACTTGGGTTATTTCAAGTTCAAGAGGCTTTGTTCTTTATTAGAATAGAAGCAGCTTGCGTAAAGAAAAAACACACTTTCTGAAGTAAAACAAGTAATGAAAGAAAGTAACAAGTGCACAATTTCTAAGGTCAAAATTAACAACCAACTAAGAAATAAACAACAAGGTGGGGTCAGCCTCCGAACAAGGTGACCGATAGAACCACCAGTCCTTGAGACCTTCCAGCTAGTTGAACTTCAAAGAGAGTTAATATACGTACATAAATAAACTTTAATCTAGAAAACTTGATGTAAAACTAGCATGCATGAAAAAAACCTCCCCAAATGGCGAAGGAAAAAACAATGTGTGGGAGGCCTTATCCCACCTAGCCTTTTTATTAATCAATCTACAGATGCCTTTGAAAATAAAATCCTTGAAAGGTCTTTTTGAGAGAAGTAAAACTACTATTGAAACAAAACTTAGAGCCCTTAAATGGCTTTTACAAAGGAGAATGTAAATGATTCTTTGATTTGGTTTAAGTCTTCTCCTTGAATATAACTTTGATCCTCTTTGAAACTTGTCTTTTATCACATATATGGTAGTTGGGCTACCATACATTATTTTTCTGATTCCAGTGCACTATTCAGCCAGTTCCCTTACATTGAGATGCTGATATGAGCATCTATATTGGATCACTATCAGATTTGGACAGCAGTTGTATTCCCCATTGCCATGACCGAGTCTCAGGACACTCAGAGAGATGACCGATGTAGCCATTATACCATTTGTACAGAGCAATCAGTATTGCCCAAAGTTACAGTAGCAGTTTCAGAGGACAGATGATGGTTCAGAGGATGAGCGATCAGGTATATGACTCAGCAGGTATATCATAGTGTTGTGGTTATATTGCTTTTATATTTATTCTTATAGCATGTCTTAGCACTTAATGTCATGATCTAGCGATCATATAGATATGTGGACCTGGTTGATCTTATTATATATATTATATTGTCCCTACTCAGACTTAGAAGTTCACTATTCATACTCATTGGTTTTACCCTCCTTGGGGAGAATAGAGGTGATCATTCCACCATACCTTAGCTTGCTAGTGTTGGCTTCATGATTCATTGTCTTCATCCATCCATTACCTACCTTTTAGTTTATCACCCTGACTTACTACTTGACTAGTGGCATGGAAGACTTTTCCCCACTGTAGCCTCTGTATTGGATGAGCTTCCCTGTTTATTGTGTCTCAGCTCTGAGTTGGTGACAAAACTTACCTATGGTGAGTTGGATTTCCTTGTGAATTCCCCCTAGTCACTAAAGTTGTGTTGGCTAAACCTGAAACTTTTAGTGCTGACATGAATATCTTGTATGAAAAGCCCGTTCATGCAATGTGTTTTTAAACACACATGAATGAAAGAAAAGCCAAATGAAAATGGCTATGAAATAAAATGTTATATCTTTTGTGAAATGTAAAATACCTAAGTAAACAAGCTGTCAGTGACACACCTAGAAGTGTCAAGTAAACAAGTGCCTTAAAAACACACCTGCAGCAAAAAGCCTAAAATAAATGTAAATCTATGCAATGTGTTTATAAACACACATAGATCAAAGGCTATAGAAACTTCAGGCCCAAAAAGCAATGGAACTTAAATGCTATAGCAAAACAATTGTTGGCCTCATTTGTATCATGGATTGTGCGCATCTGTTAAAGGTGAATAAACCCTCTTTGAACAACTCATTCATTTGTGAGACAACGCCATCTCCTCTATTGGTGCACATTCAGTATATACTATGGTGTGTATTCCCTTTCCCATATCCAAAGTGTCACAATGTTAAGTCAGTCAAGTCATCCTTTAGCCTAGCCAGTTTATTTTAAGCCTTCACCCTTCACTAGCAAATTGATCACAACTATGAAGTGAGTATGGTCCTGAGAGTTTAGACTGAGTTATAATAATAATTTATGACATTATATATTTGGATTTAGATCGTCAGTAATGATTACTTTGTGTTATAATTGTTATTTGAATAAGTTGTAGAGCATGAAATAACCTGTGACACTTTGCAACAGCTTCTGATGATAGTCTGAGTTATATTTGGCCATGTTGACTTGGTCAAACCTAGTTTGACCAAGGTCAACCACAGGACATGAGATGGTTGGACCTTGTGATGATATAGATAGATGATATATGGTCCATGTACATATACATGATGGTTCTATGCAGCAGATACAGGTTTACGATGATGATTTATGGTTTTCAGCATTTATTAATCATTTACAGATTATTATTATTTGACCTGTTCCGGTATATTGGATATATTATATGATCATGCAAAGATTCATATGATGTATGAGTACACATCTTGGATAGATTTGAACCTTCTGGGTCCAATGAGACAATCTATTTTCAGTTCCGGGCAGTTACAGTGATGATTAAGCCTCAATAGGCTATCCCAGTGCAGTTTTGGTCTGTCAGAGACCCTGTCAGAGCAGAGATGATTTTTATCTAGTTGACCTGGGGCGCTGTGCTTGGAGGGGGTGATCCAGGCACTTGTTTCTACCATATTACCCCCCTCCCGTACACACTGGTGCCCTCGCCATGACAGCGCAGGCACTCCAGGAGGCAGTTTGGGGCTGTTACACGCTTCTCGAGGCAGTTTGGGATTGGTAGAAATGGCTGCAGAGGAATTCAATTTGGGCTACTAAGGCAAATTTTTGGCATGGGATGATCAGTGATGACAAGTGGGATGTCTTCCACACCTTCTCCAACAGTTTCAGCTTCATCGGGACCCACATCCATCACTTATGGCATTTTCTGATGATTTCTGAGGCCTCTTAAGTCCCACGATTTGTCCATAGAGACACGATTTGGTACTTTGATGACTATTTTATTATTATTGTGCTATGGGGATTGACCAAGGGTGTCTAAAATTACCCCTTGGACCCACCATAAGCTTATTGTTATATTTTGTCATCATGATTTGGTGGGATCCCCTCTCCTACGGCGATTTTGTCCATTTATGGTTATATTTTATTAGTGATCCATGTATTTTATTGTTGAGCTCATCTCAACCACTGATTAGACATTTTGATCTTTTAATCTTAGCCACTCATTCAAAAAGTGGTTAAGGTTTTGGTGCCTCTCCTTCCTATTTAAAGGAGAGAGCCTCTCATTGTAAAGGGGTCTTTGGCTCTGGGATTCTTGATATAGAAAAATTCTCTTGTGGAAATTCTTGTGGTCTCCTTTGCATCTGGTGTTCTTAGATGGTGATTGGAAAATCTATTGCATCCTAGCATTTGGGAATTTGTGGTAAGATCTAGCTATTTTTTGGAAATCTTTGTCTTGTCTACAGTAGGGCGACTTCAACTAGGGCAGTTTTGCAAGGCTTCTTCAAATCGATCTCTTTGGCATTCGCTTATATCAGGGGGTTATCATTAGTATCATTGTGATCTATGGTATCTTTATGTTATTTCTCTTGTGGCATTAGTCTTATCTCTTGTCTACAGTAAATCTGATATGGTTGACGTTTATTGTGTAGGAGAGAGGGCGCATTGGCTTCCTTGGGCAAATCGCACTTCACTAGATCTACTCCAAATTGCTTCAAATTGATCGGGTTTGCATAGATCATCATCATCAAGGCATCTACAAGGTTATCCAGGTAAGATCCACAGGTTTGTTTCTCTTATCTTGATTCCAATCCATTGGCACAACACATAATTGATAAAACCCTAATATTTCAAACCCTCGTTGTTACATTTTCTCAGATCTACTAAGATCTAGTGGCTTCTTGGGTAAGATATTTAAAACCCACCTCTATTAAATCCACGGCATCCCGGATCTATAGTTTGGTGAGGATTGGCCTTCATTTGACCCCCTTCCCAAGCCAACTTAGCCTCTCCAAGCACGGGTGCACTTCTTGGTTTGGGTGAGTTAACCTAGATCCGGTACATGGGTAGTTGAGATTCCTTCAGATCTGTAATCTACATGTCCTAAAACCTACCCTTGGACTGTTACTTTGGCAACTTCTACCTTGTGGGCCCCATTCCACATTTTAAGGGATTCAATCCCCATTTTGGACCACTTGGTATCTTAAAACTCAGATCTAGTAAGATCTAACCCTTGGATTGCCTTGATATTCTAGATCCATATTGTCACTTGCTTACACTACTTGGATCTAAAGTTTGAATGACATTGGACTTGTCTTGATCCCATTTACCCCACCTTTTACCCTCCTTGGGCAAAGTCGCACTTCTTGGGAAATTGGAGTTGGTCCACTTGTAGGACATGGGTACATGAGATTTTGGTGGATTTGGAACAAGCATACCTTGAAACCTAAGTTTGGTAGTTCACTTTGTGAAATCTTGCCTTGGGGATAGCATTCCTTGTTTTAAGGGATTGTGGTCCACTTAGGTCAAATCATGATCTATTAGATCTAGACATATTCATCCATCAAACATTTAATAGCCGACTTGTCTTATGCCATAGGGGCCATAAACCATAAGTTAATCTTTTGACTCCATTTATCCCAATTCCCAAGGCACTGACCTCTCTCCAAGTCAATTCAACTTTCATAGATTGTTGGATTAACTTGTGGTCCGATCCTTGTTTGGTGGACTGAACCCTTGTGATATTGTCATATCTCATGATCAAGCTTGTCACATGTACTAGTTAGCCCCAATTCAATCCCTAAACTACCCTGCATTGGACACAGTTCCCAAGGCAATGGATTTTCTCACAATTGACTAGTACTTTAATCCTGGATCTCATTTCAAACACTGTAAGTCACTCTCACATCAACAATGAACCAAAGCTATACTCATTGAACCCCTTACTTGTCTTGTGACTTCATCCTTAGGTCTAGGATACACCATACACCTTACAATACTTCATTCATACTTGATTTGGTGTCTTGGTTTGATCTCTCCTATCGGGAGTAGATCGGGTCTCCCCCTTTGTTGTCTGGGCTAGATAGCATAAAGTGAAAGTTGCCTCGACTGGCGTGACAACCATCTATTGGAGGTCGAGGTGATCGTGGTTGCACCTTTTGAGTTGCCCTTCCCTATTGCCATCCATTAATGGATACATCCATAGGGGTAACTACAGTTTAGGTGATAACATTTTGGCGCCGTTGCCGAGAAGGGCATAGGCTTACCTTGGTTCAATATAGTAGTCACTACTCACTCTCTCCTGCATTTTAAACGACACATATCTTGGTAGAAGAGTTTAAAAAATCTACCTGGCGACTCCAAATCGTGACTCCGCTGAGGAGCGAGCTCATTTGCATCCTTACAACACTAGAAGTAAAACAAACTTAAATCAAGTTGAAGGAACCCCACTTACCTATCGTAAAAGAGATCCTAAAGCACAATCATCTAACTTCTTTTGGAAATTGGTTAACGATTCTCCAAACCGAGCTTCAGGATCTCCTTTGTTTAATTCGATTCCTCCCTCATCTCTTAGTTCAAATTGAAACACAAACTTACTCAATCCAATGGCCGGAACAAATTCTGGAAACCAGAATGTTCCTCCTCCACAGAATCCTAGGATTTTCGGAAGAAAGGCAAAACCATCTCCTTTAGACTTTTCCCAAATCCAAGGAGCACCCCATGATATGCCTGAAAAGTATTTTGAAAAGGTTCCCATATTTGATGGAGTATCTGCTATATCCATTGAAGACCACATTGATATAGTATGGGAACATATGGAAGCAAATGGAGCATCTGAGGAAGATGTTTTCATGAGGGGTCTCCTGGCATCTTTGGAAGGAGATGTTAGGAAGTGGTTTGACAGGTTGCCTGCCTCATCCATTGATGGGTATGATAACTTTGTCAACAAACTAAATAGTGAGTGGTCCCGAAAGTTAGATGGGAAATTTCTCTTGCATCAACTTTTTGACATTAAGAAAAGAGAAAATGAAACAGTCCATGGGTTTAACATAAGATTTGACAAGACCGTAGCTGTTATCCCTGAAGAAATTAAACCAAAAGATCAACCAATTGTTATTCATTACTTGAATGCATTTGAAGGATGGGTTGGTTATCAACTAAAGGATAAAAACCCAAATGACTTGAAGACCGCTCAATCAAATGCAAAGATGGTTGAGCAAAATGTGGCATCCATGGGGAAACAAAACTTTTTCAATCAATTTACCCCATCCACTTCCAGAGCTGATCCTAGACTCCGAAAACCAAAGGAACCTACAAGTGTGCCAAAGGAATCAAAGGACACGTTAGAAGATATGCAAGAAATGATGAGGCAGTTAACTGTCCTAACTAAAAGTGTAGCAAGTTTGAATGATCCTGAGAAACATAGAAACCCTTATGGCCCTAAACCTTACTGGAATAACAATAGGAGACCTGAAGGGGATAGGGATAGGCAACGACCTGAGTATCCAGAAAACTCTAAAAAGAAGGAAGTCAATTGGTGTGATGAAACAGAAGAAGAACCTTCCAACACCATTGACCATGATGACCAACCAGAAAACATCAACTTTATACATGACTTATCCTATGATGAAGATTTTGGAAGAATTCTTTTAGAAGAAGAGCCATGGGAGCAAGAAGAAGACATAGTTGAAGAACCTAGCTCCTCATGTTGTGCCATAGAACTCCCAGAGCCTAAAGAGCAACCAAAGTATCAAATTTATAAAAGAGGGAGTAATTCCCAACCTTCTTTCCTTAACAAACATAAGAAGATTGATGAAGATAAAAAGGAAGAAAAAGATCTTGCTGTGGATGGTTATGATCTTAAGATTGATATGAAGAAAGAGTTGAGCA
Source organism: Larix kaempferi (assembly GCA_027924585.1). Classification (NCBI taxonomy): domain Eukaryota; kingdom Viridiplantae; phylum Streptophyta; class Pinopsida; order Pinales; family Pinaceae; genus Larix; species Larix kaempferi. The sequence continues at coordinate 1,851,941 of BSBM01000857.1, read as the reverse complement.
AGATAATGTGTAATATCCCTGTCAATGAATTAATGAAGATGCCTTCTGTTAGATGCCAAGTAGAAGAATTTTTTGATGGTATTAGCCAAAAAGAAAACTCCTGAAGCTGTCTTAGAATCCTGTCATATTCGGAACCTTAGTGGAACACAAACTAGCAGCATAGAGAAGGATCCACCAATAAACATCCATTCCGCAATTTATGAAAGAAAGAACAGTGGTCACCCTCCATTTTACCTAACATTACACATTCAGAACATGCTCCTTCACAATTGTTTGTTGGATTCCGAAGCAGCTATGAATGTTATGCCTTTACAAGTTATGAAGGAAATGGGATTAGAAGTGACTAGACCTTATGGAAATGTCTGTGGTATAGATTCCCGTCGAGTGCAGTCTTATGGTTTGATCAAAAACCTTAGAGCTGACCTTTTTGCATGTTCAGACATTTCTACCATGATGGATGTAGTGGTCATTGATTTGCCCCCAGCATATGGAATGCTTTTATCTAGGAAATGGGCAGCTGGTTTAGGTGGATACCTTATGATGGATTTATCATATATATGTGTTCCCAACTCGAATGGAGCTTTGATTAGGATAAACAGAGAACCTTGTTATAATGAACATTTAGAATCATTTGATGAAGGGCTAAAGAACACATATGGGGATGAATTGTTAAACAATGCCAAAACTAACCTTGTTGAAGATGAGGATGAGCTATATGAAGTTGATCAAATATGTGTATGGTCATGGAAGATTCTGATTCCTTTTGGGAAGAAGAGCAAGCAACTGAAATTGCAAGAGTAATTAATTTGGAATTACTTAGAAATGAATTTGCTGAGGAAATAGATGAATTGAGAAGAAATGAAAATCAACCTCAAGGTCAGGAACAAAACAATGCAGTCAATCAAGAACCAATTATTGAAAATCAAGCACCTGAGGAAGTTGATGATGGCTTAAGAGATATAGGAAGAGATGAGCATTTGCCTAGTGATATTACTAGGAAAAATCAAAGCTTGGAACCAATTCCCCCATTGGAGAACCTTCATCAGCAAACAAATATTGAAGAAAGTATTGAGAATCCTATCCATGTAGTAGATGAGTTTGATGATATTAGGAGGGGAGAAAGAATTCCTTTTACTGTTAGAGAATGGTTTGCCAGCAGTTGGACAGCAGTTGTATTCCCCATTGCCATGACTGAGTCTCAGGACACTCAGAGAGATGACCGATGTAGCCATTATACCATTTGTACAGAGCAGTCAGTATTGCCCAGAGTTACAGTAGCAGTTTCAGAGGACAGATGATGGTTCAGAGGATGAGCATTCAGGTATATGACTCATCAGGTATATCATAGTGTTGTGGTTATATTGCTTTTATATTTATTCTTATAGCATGTCTTAGCACTTAATGTCATTATCTGGCGATCATATAGATATGTGGACCTGGTTGATCTTATTATATATATTATATTGTCCATACTCAGACTTAGAAGTTCACTATTCATACTCATTGGTTTTACCCTCCTTAGGGAGAATAGATGTGATCATTCCACCATACCTTGGCTTGCTAGTGTTGGCTTCATGATTCATTGTCTTCATCCATCCATTACCTACCTTTTAGTTTATCACCCTGACTTACTACTTGACTAGTGGCATGGAGGACTTTTCCCCACTCTAGCCTCTGTATTGGATGAGCTTCCCTATTTATTGTGTCTCGGCTCTGAGTTGGTGACAAACTTACCTATGGTGAGTTGGATTTCCTTGTGAATTACCCCTAGTCACTAAAGTTGTCTTGGCTAAACCTAAAACTTTTAGTGCTGCCATGAATACAAAGTATAGAAATTGAAATGTTATATCTTGTATGAAAAGCCTGTTCATGCAATGTGTTTTTAAACACACATGAATGAAAGGCAAGCCAAATGAAAATGGCTATGAAATAAAATGTTATATCTTTTGTGAAATGTAAAATACCTAGGTAAACAAGCTGTCAGTGACACACCTTGAAGTGCTCAGGTAAACAAGTGCCTTAAAAACACACCTGCAGCAAAAAGCCTAAAATAAATGTAAATCTATGCAATGTGTTTATAAACACACATAGATCAAAAGCTATGGAAACTTTAGGCCAAAAAGCAATGGAACTTAAATGCTATATCAAAACAATTGCTGGCCTCATTTGTATTATGGATTGTGCGCATCTGTTAAAGGTGAATAAACCCTCTTTGAACAACTCATCCATTTGTGAGACACCACCATCCCCTATGTTGTTGCTCATTCAGTATATACTATGGTGTATATTCCCTTTCCCATATCCAAAGTGTCACAATGTTAAGTCAGTCAAGTCATCCTTTAGCCTAGCCAGTTTATTTTAAGCCTTCACCCTTCACTAGCAAATTGATCACAACTATGAAGAGAGTATGGTCCTGAAAGTTTAGTCTGAGTTATAATAATAATTTATGACATTATATATTTGGATTTAGATCGCCAGTAATGATTACTTTGTGTTATAATTGTTATTTGAATAAGTTGTAGAGCATCGAATAACCTTTGACACTTTGCAGCAGCTTCTGATGATAGTTTGAGTTATATTTGGTCATGTTGACTTGGTCAAACCTAGTTTGACCAAGGTCAACCACAGGACATTAGATGGTTGGACCTTGTGATGATACAGATAGATGATATATGGTCCATGTACATATACATGATGGTTTTCAACATTTATTGATCATTTACAGATTATTATTATTTGACCTGTTCCGATATATTGGATATATTATATGATCATGCAAATATTCATATGATCTATGAGTACACATCTTGGATAGATTTGAACCTTCCGAGTCCAATGAGACAGTCTGTTTTCAGTTCGGACAGTTACAGTGATGATTAAGCCTCAGTAGGCTATCCCAGTGCAGTTTTGGTCTGTCAGAGACCCTGTCAGAGCAAAGATGATTTTTATCTGGTTGACCTAGGGCGTTGTGCTTGGAGGGGGTGGTCCAGCCACTTGTTTTTACCATATTACCCCCCTCCCGGACACACTGGTGCCCTCACCTTGACAGCGCAGGCACTCCAGGAGGCAGTTTGGGGCTGTTACACGCTTCCCGAGGCAGTTTGGGATTGGTAGAAATGGCTACAGAGGAATTCGATTTGGGCTACTGAGGCAAAGTTTTGGCATGGGATGATCAATGATGATGAGTGGGATGTCTTCCACACCTTCTCCAGCAGTTTCAGCTTCATCAGGACCCACATCCATCACTTATGGCATTTTCTGATGATTTCTGAGGCCTCTTAAGGCCCACGATTTGTCCATAGAGGCACGATTTGGTACTTTGATGACTATTTTATTATTACTGTGCTATGGGGATTGACCAAGGGTGTCTAAAATTACCCCTTGGTGTCTAAAATTACCCCTTGGACCCACCATAAGCTTATTGTTATACTTTGTCATCATGATTTGGTGGGATCCCCTCCTAGGGCGATTTTGTCCATTTATGGTTATATTTTATTAGTGATCCATGTATTTTATTGTTGAGCTCATCTCAACCACTGATTAGACATTTTGATCTTTTAATCTTAGCCACTCATTCAAAAAGTGGTTAGGGTTTTGGTGCCTCTCCTTCCTATTTAAAGGAGAGAGCCTCTCATTGTAAAGGGGTCTTTGGCTCTGGGATTCTTGATATAGAAAAATTCTCTTGTGGAAATTCTTGTGGTCTCCTTTGCATCTGGTGTTCTTAGATGGTGATTGGAAAATCAATTGCATCCTAGCATTTGGGTATTTGTGGTAAGATCTAGCTATTTTTTGGAAATCTTTGTCTTGTCTACAGTAGGGCGACTTCAACTAGGGCAGTTTTGCAAGGCTTCTTCAAATCGATCTCTTTGGCATTCGCTTATATCAGGGGGTTATCATTAGTATCATTGTGATCTATGGTATCTTTATGTTATTTCTCTTGTGGCATTAGTCTTATCTCTTGTCTACAGTAAATCTGATATGGTTGACGTTTATTGTGTAGGAGAGAGGGCGCATTGGCTTCCTTGGGCAAATCGCACTTCACTAGATCTACTCCAAATTGCTTCAAATTGATCGGGTTTGCATAGATCATCATCATCAAGGCATCTACAAGGTTATCCAGGTAAGATCCACAGGTTTGTTTCTCTTATCTTGATTCCAATCCATTGGCACAACACATAATTGATAAAACCCTAATATTTCAAACCCTCGTTGTTACATTTTCTCAGATCTACTAAGATCTAGTGGCTTCTTGGGTAAGATATTTAAAACCCACCTCTATAGTATCCACGGCATCCCGGTCTATAGTTTGGTGAGGATTGGCCTTCATTTGACCCCTTCCCAAGCCAACTTAGCCTCTCCAAGCAAGGGCGCACTTCTTGGTTTGGGTGAGTTAACCTAGATCCAGTACATGGGTAGTTGAGATTCCTTCAGATCTGTAATCTACATGTCCTAAAACCTACCCTTGCACTGTTACTTTGGCAACTTCTACCTTGTGGGCCCCATTCCACATTTTAAGGGATTTAATCCCCATTTTGGACCACTTGGTATCTTAAAACTCAGATCTAGTAAGATCTAACCCTTGGATTGTCTTGATATTCTAGCTCCATATTGTCACTTGCTTACACCTCTTGGATCTAAAGTTTGGATGCCATTGGACTTGTCTTGATCCCATTTACCCCAACTTTTACCCTCCTTGGGCAAAGTCGCACTTCTTGGGAGATTTGGAGTTGGTCCACTTGTAGGACATGGGTACATGAGATTTTGGTGGATTTGGAACAAGCATACCTTGAAACCTAAGTCTAGTAGGTCACTTTGTGAAATCTTGCCTTAGGGATAGCATTCCTTGTTTTAAGGTATTGTGGTCCACTTAGGTCAAATCATGATCTATTAGATCTAGACATATTCATCCATCAAACATTTAACAGCCCACTTGTCTTATGCCATAGCGGTCATAAACCATAAGTTAATCTTTTGACTCCATTTATCCCAATTCCCAAGGCACTGATCTCTCTCCAAGTCAATTCGACTTTCATAGATTGTTGGATTAACTTGTGGTCCGATTCTTGTTTGGTGGCCTGAACCCTTGTGATATTGTCATATCCCATGATCAAGCTTGTCACATGTACTAGTTAGCCCCAATTCAATCCTTAAACTACCCTGCATTGGACACGATTCCCAAGGCAGTGGATTTTCTCACAATTGACTAGTACTTTAATCCTGGATCTCATTTCAAACACTTTAAGTCACTCTCACATCAACAATGAACCAAAGCTATACTCATTGAACCCCTTACTTATCTTGTGACTTCATCCTTAGGTCTAGGATACACCATACACCTTACAATACTTCATTCATACTTGATTTGGTGTCTTGGTTTGATCTCTCCTGTCGGGAGTAGATCGGGTCTCCCCCTTTGTTGTCTGGGCTAGATAGCATAAAGTGAAGGTTGCCTCGACTGGCGTGACAACCATCTATTGGAGGTCGAGGTGATCGTGGTTGCACCTTTTGAGTTGCCCTGCCCTATTGCCATCCATCAATGGATACATCCATAGGGGTAATTACAGTTTAGGTGATAACATTGTCTTCACAAGTATTTCTTCTCTTTTCAAGAAACCTACACAAGCTTAGTCAATCCTCAACAAGGCACCCCTTAACGTTAGAGAAAACAAAATAAACTTTGAAACTAGCTAAGACTAAGATCTAATCTATGTGCCAAATCTTTTTCCAATGCAAGCTTTTAAGATTTTTTAAAATGAGATCTAAACTAATATGCAACTAACAATCCTAGATGCAAACTAAATGAGATCTAAGTACCAAAAATAACTAAACACAAACTAGATGCAATTAACTTCTAAGCTAGAAAAGAACTAGATACTAACTTTTGAAAAAGAAGTGCAACTATTTAATTAACAAACTCTAACTACTAACAAGTCTGTTTTTATGATTGTTTTTTGATTTGTTTTTTAAGGCAGATTTGAAGAGGAGACGAGAGGAGTAATGGAGAGAGCTGGTCAAAAAATGAGGGCAGCGAGTGCAAACTGAAGAGATGACAGAGTTTGAAAGGCAATGAAAGCAAAGGTTGATGGATGAGTTTTTTGGGGCAGCGAAAGGAGAGAGAAAAGATTAGAAGGGGTTTGAAGGCTTAGAACGAGAGGGAATGAAGGTCAAAAGGTAGGGTTGCAGCCAACAAAGTGGGCTGCACACAGTCAACTAGAAGGGCTGCAAACAGCCAACTTAATGGGCAGCGGACAGTCAACAAAGGGAAGGGACGAGAGAGGGCTTGATGAGGCCAAAAACGAAGCAAGGAGGATGGAAAACAAGATGGACGAGAGGAGCGAAGGGCTAGCGAATCAAGGGAAAGAAGTCAAGGAGAAAGTGGAGGGCTTGAAGAGATAAGCCTAAGGTAACCGAGTTTGAAAAGAATGTTTTGAAACTGAGGATGGAACTTAGGAAAAAGATCTCCTTATGGTTCAACTTCTTAAAACAAGCCCAACTTTGTAGATCCTGAAAGATAACAATGTTAGAAATTCCTTATGATGATGGAGATGAGATCGATGCAACCGAGCTCTCACCCTTCTCCAAATGCAAGATCTGTCAAGACAACCAACTCGAAACCCAGTGAGATCAGACAAAATAACTAGTATGCTAGGAAAATTTAAATCAAGATCAATACTTCATATAACCGAACAGTTGTATTCATCTAGATTGTAACAAGCTTTGCATAATAATCCAACTTGACAACCGCAAATGGAAAATCTTATGTTCTAAAGATAGACCTCTAAAGCTAGTTATTTGATCCACACATAAGAAACAAGATTGAATGCAAGAAGAGATATCACCTCATAATAGACACATCCACCAATGAAGAACGAATCATATAGACCTCCAAAGTCGAAAAGATTTATTCAATGAAAGATTGTTTACAAATTTCGCAGAGTTTCTATACCCAAAAGATCTATATGAAGGAGCTCAAAGAGCCTCTACTTATACCAATACAAAATGCCCAAGACCTCACTTGAACTTGGCTTAAGAAGGGAGCCAAATGGCACCAAACAATAAATCGAATCCCAATCTAATCCATGCTTGGAGTGATATCTCCAATAGACAACTCGAATTGTAATGATGAGGATGGGGAGGTGGCCTCAACCCAACATAGGAAACTCCATCACAACCTTGTAACATACACCCATCCAATGCGTGAGCTCCATGTAGGATAGACGTGAGCATGAAGGAGATACGCTTGCAGCTTACACTAAATGATAACTTGAGTTTCCAAGAGAACCGAGCCATGATGGGGCCATAAAACTAGGGAGGCGCCCACAATAAGATAAATGCTCATTCACCCATCCATTAAACCTTTGACAAATAGCCAAATCGTGAGTCTTCAAAAAAAACCATACGGTCATGGCTCACGTCATACTTAAATCAAATTCGAATTTACAAAATTTGATTTAGCATGTGCCTCATATATTTTATGTGGGTCGTACACCTTATTTGAAACATACCCCACCTTCAAAAATTAATTTTTTAATCAATCTTGTATTTTTTGGTTTTTTGTCATATAGTGTATTTTGTCATTTTATGGCTACTAAATGCCAAAATAGTGAAAACTGCTCCCAAAGGCGACGTAATCGCCCGAAACCCTAGAAAAGTTACCGCTATGGTAAAGAGCACGCTCCGAGCGTCAAGACAAGCCTCCCCACGCCCAATTCCGCCTCCAGATGAGGTTTTTATCACTTTTTGAAATTTTTTAATTAAACCATTAAAAAATGGTCTAATTTATGGAAAAAATTATTTTTCTCGGAATGGAACGAAACTCCTAGGGGACCTAGTGCATGTTCATACGACTCAATCGAGATGGCTAACACGTAAAAAATCCTAGACACAAGACTCTAATAACCACCTAGGTTTTGACCATCATGGAGAATACTCCAGCTTTGGAGGTTTGAGTAAAAAACTCAGGAATTATACGCCATTGATGAGTAGCGCATAATTCCTAAGGAAAAAACACTCTAGAGTATCCCCCAAATGGATAAACCTACGAATAGCCGAGTCTTTTATAAAAGGATCTCGTTTAGACCAACTTTTTACATTTTCCCCATGGGGGTATGAATATGCAGTTATTACAAATGGGGCAAAATTGCCCTGAAAATGACTTCTGAACTTCTGAACACTAATGATGAACATGAATCATGTTCATGAAACTGACGGCTCATGAGAAATTTAGCTATTTGTACAAAATAGGTGATAACACTTATCATTTTCTTTTCATGCACAATAAAACAAACTTTTTAAAGTTATTTTAGTAGATTAGATTTACTTTTCCGCATTTATATATTTCATGCATTTCAGTTTCAATATTGTTGTTTATTTGATTTATATATGTATACATGCGACGTTCTGACATCCGGTCTGTGAGTTAGGTATAGCTCTGGCCATGTTGCAGATATTAGGTGATATGTTGGTAGCAGTTGCAGAGATAGAGTGTTGGAATGAGGATATGAGTTGCAGAGTTTGAGGACCAGAGATTCTGAGGTTCTCAAGCGCTCTTTTCAGCAGAGCACTTGTCCCAACTGGAGCCAGATGTTATCACATATATAGTAGTCGGGCTACCATACATTATTTTTTTTATTCCAGTACACTATTCAGCCAGTTCCCTTGCATTGAGATGCTGAGATTAGTATCTATTATGGATCACTATCAGATTATGGACAGTAGTTTTCTTCCCCATGCCATGACTAAGTTTTAGGACACTCAGAGAGATGACTGATGTAACCATTTAGCCATTTATACAGAGCAGTCATTATTTCCCAGAGTTACAGCAGTAGTTTCAGAGGACAGATGTTGGTTCAGATGATGGGCATTCAGGTATGAGTCAGCAAGTATATTTTGGTGTTATGGTTATATTGCTTTTATATTCATTCTTGTAGCATGTCTTAGCATTTAGTATCATGATCTGGAGATCACATAGCTATGTGGACCTAGTTGTACTTTTATATATCATATTGTCCCTACTCAGACTTAAAAGTTCTTGACCTATATTCATCGGTTTTACCCTCCTTTGGGAGATTAGAGGTGATCATTCCCACCATACTTTGGCTTGCTAGTGTTGGTCTCATTATTCATTGTCTCCATCCTTCCATTACCTACCCAGTTTGTTATTTACCTTGACTTACTACTTGACTAGTGGCATGGAGGACCTTTCCCCGCTGTAGCCTCTGTATTGGATGAGCTTCCTTGTTTATTGTGTCTCGACGCTGAGTTGGTGACAAAACTTACCTTTCGTGAGTTGGATTGTAGGCCTAAATCATCCTGGTCAGTTGTCCCGATGTTTGGCACTGGCACGAAGTCCCCCTAGTTACTAAAGATGTTGTTGGCTAAACCTGAAATAGATAGTGTTGCCATGAATACAAATTATGAAAAAGGAAATGTTATATCTATTGTGAAAAGCCAAATGAAACTGGCAAAGAAATATCAAATGTTATATCTATTGTGAAATGTAAATACCCAGGTAAACAAGATGTCTAAAAAACACACCTGGAAGTGCTCAGGTAAACAAGTGCCTTAAAAACACACCTGCAGCAAGAAGCCTTATGTAAAATGTAAATCTATGCAATGTGTTTATAAACACACATAGATCAAAGGCTATGGAAACTATATGCCCAAAAGGAAATGGAACTTAAACTCTATATCAAAAAGATTGTTGGCCTCATTTGTATTATGGATTGTGAGCATCTGCCAAGGTGAATCAACACTCTTTGAACAACTTACCCATTTGTGAGACACCACCATTCCCTGTGTTATTGCTTGTCAAGTATATGCTATGGTGTGTATTCCCTTTCCATATCCAAAGTGTCACAGTGTTAAGTCAGTAAGTCATCCCTTGGCCTAACCATTTTTATTTTAGCCTTCACCCTTCACTAGCAAAATGATCACTACTATGAAGTGAGTATGGTCCCGAAAGTCTAGTCCGAGTTATAAATAATAATTAATGAGGTTATATATTTGGATTTAGATCGCCAACAATGATTGTTTTTTGTTATAATTGCTATTTGAATGGATTGTGTTATCACCTATTTTGTACAAATAGTTGAAACCTTATTGAGCCGCCAGTGTTGGAACACATCAGTGTTCACTTCCAGAGTATCTGGGTTACAGAATGCAGCAGTTAGCCAATTTTGGCTAGCCAGTTTTATTTTTGAGTCGACATGACCATGGCCCCATGGGGGTTTGTAATAAAGTGTGCCAGTAGGATCTGAGTGTCTCGGTTCCCCATGACTTGATTAAGCAACTAAGGTATTCCAGGTAGTTTTTTCCCTTGTCAATTATACTTTGCCTATAGCCGAGCTATAATCGATGAGGTTTTCTCCCGCTCCTCCAAAGCTGGAATGCCTGATTTTGAAAATTTTGGCCATGGGGGGTTATTAGAGTCCAATTAATGTATATAAGCCTACTAGACACTATTAGAATAGGTTTTGGTCATGTCCTAAGTCTCGAGGACCCTCAGAAAAAATTTCGAAAAAATTTTACCGGGTCCGTCGAGTTTGGGTTTTTTAATTATTTTTTAAATTTAATAAATTTCTCTATAGTTTAAATAGAGAAATAATAATTTGTAATATGTCAGTCGTCCGAGGTCTGAATTCAATGGTTGATGGCTCGTTTCATAAGCCAAAAATCACACATGACCTATGGACCAGCTAACCCTAAGTTTCAGACAATTATTTGGCCTCATAATTAATATTTTCTCAAAAAATCAAAAAATGAGAAATATTAATTAAAATATTCAAAAAATAATAAATTGAAGATAATTTAAATCTCTCCAAAAAATGCCAAATTGAATAAAGTAAAAGTCCAAATGACATGGCAAAAAGCATTTATGATGATTGGAATCTTCACCCACCTGATTCAGATCAGTTTCGGAGCACTGGGAGTGATCTACAGTTGAGAAATTCGCCCACCTTCATGCAAATTCGTTTTTGTGATTTGGCAATTGATTAATGGGTTGTTGGATTATGAAATCAATGCATGTGGGGCTCCTTCCTCAAATTATGGGCTCCAAACTCAAGTTTAAAGATGAGTTAAGACTCCAAGCTCGATTTGGTTGGTGTTGACATGGATTTGATTGGTTTTTTATGGAGTTTTTGGCTCTCTTCATCACCAATTCGAATTAGGGTTTTAGCATTGAGTTTTGTTATATAAAAGAGGCCATTTGGGCTTTCTCTTCATGGAGATTTTGAGCATGAACACTCTGCCAAAATACTATTGTAATATCTGTTTAATATTGAATAAAGTTTAGACTTTGGAGGTCCTGTTATCACCTAAACTATAGTTACCCCTATGGATATATCCAATCATGGATGGCAATAGGGAAGGGCAACTCAAAAGTTGCAACCACAATCACCTCGACCTCCAATATATGGTTGTCACGCCAGTCGAGGCAACCTTCACTTTATGTTATCTAGCCCAGACAACAAAGGGGGAGACCCGATCTACTCCCGACAAGAGAGATCAAAACCAAGACACCAAATCAAGTTGATTCTAAGTGAAGTAAGGTGTATGGTTTATCCTAGACCTTAGGATGAAGTCACAAGACAAGTGAGGGGTTCAAAGAGTGTAGCTTTGGTTCATAGTTGATGTGAGAGTGACTTATAATATTTGAAATGAGATCTAGGATTAGAGTACTAGTTCAATGTTGGAAAATCCACTGCCTTGGGAACCATGTCCAATGCAGGGTGGTTTAGGGTTGAATTGGGGCTAACTAGTACATGTGACAAGCTTGATCATGATACATGATACATGATGGCATCAAGGGTTTAGTTCACCACACTAAGGTCAAACCACAAGTTAATCCAACAATCTAGGAAAGTCGAATTGACTTGGAGAGAGACCAGTGCCTTGGGAATTGGGATAATGGAGTCAAAGTAAGGTTAACTTGTGGTTAGGGGCTCCTATTGCATGAGACAAGTGAGCAATTAAAGTCTTGATGGATGAATAGGTCTAGATCTAGGTTTGACCAAAGTGGACCACAATCCCTTAAAATAAGGAATGCTATCCCCAAGGCAAGATGTGACAAGATGACACACTAGACCTAGGTTTTGAATTATTCCCGTTCCAAATCCCCAAAAATCTCAAGTACCCACGTCCTAGAAGTGAGTCAACTCACTTCTCCAAAATGGTGCGACTTTACCCAAGGAGGCCTAAAAGTGGGGTAAGTGGGGTCAAGACAAGTCCGATGACATCCAAACTTTAGATCCGGGTAGGTTAGTCAAGTAGGAGTGTGGATCTATAATTTCATGGCAATCCGACGGCTAGATCTTACTAGATCTGAGTTTAAATATACCAAGTGGTCCAAAATGGGGATTAAATCCCTTAAAATGTGGAATAGGGCCCACGAGGTAGAAATAAAAAAAGTAACAATATGGGGGTAGGTTATTTGATGTGTAGATTATGAATCAAGCGGGATCTCAACTACCCACCACCTAGATCTAGGTCAACTCACTATCACCAAGAAGTGCACCCTTGCTTGGGAGAGCTAGTTTGGCTTGGGAAGGGGGTCAAACGGAAGCCAATCCTCACCAAACTATAGATCCGGGATGCCGTGGATGCTATAGAGGTGGGTTTTCAATATTATGCCCAACAACCCACTAGATCTAAGTAGATCTGAGAAAATGTAAAATGGGGGTTTTGAAATGATTAGGGTTTTATCAATTTATGAGCTATGTCAATGGATTGGATCAAGATAAGAGAAACAAACCTGTGGATCTTATCTGGGTAACCTTGTAGATGCCTTGATGATGATGATCTATGCAAACCCGATCAATTTGAGAAGCTTTGAGGTAGTTTTCTATGCAATCGATTTAGTCCAAGAAGCCAATGCGCCCTCTCTCCTACACAACAAACGTCAACAATATCAGATTTGATGTAATCAAGAGATAAGACTAATGCCACAAAAGAAGTAACAGAAAGATAGCATAGATCACAATGATGCTAATGATAACCCCCTGATACAAGCAAAGCCAAGAAAGTCGATTTGAAGAAGCCTTGCAAAATCACCGTTGTTGAAGTCGCCCTCCTGTATACAAGACAATGATTTCCAAAATAGATAGATCTTACCACAAATTCCAAATGCTAGGTTGCAATAGACTTTCCAATCACCATCTAAGAACACCAGATGCAAAGGAGACCACAAGAAAGTTTTTCTATACCAATAATCCAAGAGCCAAAGACCCCTTACAATGAGAAGCTCTCTCCTTTAAATAGGAAGGAGAGGCATCAATATCCTAACCACTTTTTGAATGAGTGGCTAAGATTAAAAGATACAAATGTCTAATCAATGGTTGAGATGAGCTCAACAATAAAATACATGGATCACTAATAAAATATAATATGAGTGGACAAAATCGCCCTAGAAGAGGGGAATCCCACCAAATCATGATGACAAAATATAATAAGAGGCTTATGGTGGGTCCAAGGGGTAATTTTATCCACCCTTGGTCAATCTCCATAGCACAATAATCATCAATGTACCAAATCGTGCCTCCATGGTCAACTCGTAGGCCTCAAAAGACCTCAGAAATCCTCAGAAAGTGCCATAAGTGATGGATGCAGGCCTCGATGAAGCTGAAACTACTGGAGGAGGTGTGGAGGACCCCGATCTATCATCACTGATCATCTCATGCCATAACAGTGCCTCAGTAGCCCAAATCGATTTCCTCAATAGCCATTTCTACCAATCCTGAAATGCCTCGGGAAGCGTGAAACTGCCCCAAACTGCCTCCTTGAGTGCCTGCGTTGTCAAGGTGAGGGCACCAGTGTGTCCGAGAGGGGGGTAATATGGTAAAAACAAGTGGCTGGACCACCCCCTCCAAGCATAGCGCCCTAGGTCAACCGGATAAAAATCACATCTGCTCTGACAGGGCCTCCGACAAACCAAAACTGCACTGGAATAGCCTACTGAGGATCAATCATCACTGTAAGTGCCCGGAACTGAAAACAAACTGTCTCATTGGACTCAGAAGGTCCAAATCCATCCAAGATGTGTACTCATACACCATACGAGTCTCTGCATGATCAATATATATATCCAATATACCAGAACAGGGCAAATAATAATAATCCGTAAATGATCAAAACTGCTGTAAACCACAAATCATCATCATAACCCTGTAGCTGCTGCATAGAATCATCATGTACATGCACATAGACCATATATCATCTATCCATATCATCATAAGGTCCAACCATCTCATGTCCTATGGTTGACCATGGTCAAACTAGGTTTGACGAAGTCAACATGACCAAATATAACTCAGACCATCACTGGAAGCTGCTGCAAAGTGTCAAAGGGTTAATGCATGCTCTACAACTTATGCAAATAATAATTATAACACAAAGTAATCATTACTGGCGATCTAAATCCAAATATATAATGTCATTGATTATTATTATTACTCAGACTAGACTTTCAAAATCATACTCACTTCATAGCTGTGATCAATTTGCTAGTGAAGGGTGAGGGCTAAAATAACTGGCTAGGCTAAGGGATGACTTGACTGACTTAACTTTGTGACACTTTGGCAAAGGGAAAGGGAATACACACCATAGTATATACTGAATGAGCAACAACACAGGGAATGGCGGTGTCTCACAAGTGGATGAGTTGTTCAAAGAGGGTTTATTCACCTTTAATAGATGCGCACAATCCATAATACAAATAAGGCCAGCAATTGTTTTGATATAGCATTTAAGTTCCATTGCTTTTTGGGCCTGAAGTTTCCATAGCCTTGGTCTATGTGTGTTTATAAACACATTGCATAGATTTACATTTATTTTAGGCTTCCTGCTGCAGGTGTGTTTTTAAGGCACTTGTTTACCTAAGCACTTCTAGGTGTGTCATGGACAGCTTGTTTACCTAGGTATTTATTGTTCCAAAAGATATAACATTTTATTTTCATGGCCATTTTCATTTGGCATGCCTTTCATTCATGTGTGTTTAGAAACACATTGCATGAATGGGCTTTTCATACAAGATATAGCATTTTATTTTCTAGATTTTGTATTCATGGCAGCACTAAAAGTTTCAGGTTTAGCCAACACAACTTTAGTGACTAGGGGGAGTTCCAAGGAACTTCAACTCACCATAGGTAAGTTTTGTCACCAACTCAGAGCCGAGACACAATAAACAGGGAAGCTCATCCAATACAGAGGCAACAGTGGGGAAAAGTCCTCCATGCCACTAGTCAAGTAGTAAGTCAGGGTGATAAACTAAAAGGTAGGCAATGGATGGATGAAGACAATGAATAATGGAGCCAACACTAGCAAGCCAAGGTATGGTGGAATGATCACCTCTATTCTCCCTAAGGAGAGTAAAACCAATGAGTATGAATAGTGAACTTCTAAGTCTGAGTAGGGACAATATAATATATATAATAAGCTCAACCAGGTCCACATATCTATATGATTGCCAGATCATGACACTAAGTGCTAAGACATGCTATAAGAATAAGTATAAAAGCAATATAACCATAACACAATGATATACCTGCTGAGTCATATACCTGAATGCTCATCAACCTGTACCATCATCTGTCCTCTGAAACTGCTGCTGTAACTCTGGGCACTACTGACTGCTCTGTACCAATGGTATAATGGCTACATCGGTCATCTCTCTGAGTGTCCTGAGACTCAGTCATGGCATGGGGAATATACACTGTTGTCCACAATCTGATAGTGATCCAATATAGATGCTCATCTCAGCATCTCAAATGTAAGGGAACTGGATGAATAGTGTACTGGCATCAGAAAAATAATGTATGGTAGCCCGGCTACTATATATGTGATAACATGTCCATGCTGGAGCAAGTTGGGATGTTCTTCACATTGTTGGTGATATCTCTTTCATTTGTTTATTGTTCATGCAATTTCATTATTAGATGTATGTTTTAACTTTGATTAAAAATATATCTTTCGGTTTTTGTATGCTTCATAACAAGTTTCTTGCAAAGATTTCCCAAGGTGGAGAAAGGCTTATTAAAGACTAAGTCACTCTTCACTTAACAGTGGTTCTTGGCATCTAATCAATCTATCTTGCAGGTCTTCAAGCTCTTCATTTCTTTTCAAAGGAAGAAACTTTCAAGTGGGAGTTTTTGGCCTCTTCCTCCATCAACACACTTTCAAAACAAATCTTGGTTACTTGTGTCCTTAAGCTTACCTCTTCAAGCCCATCCCCATCAGATTAGCCTTTTCCATCCATTCACCTTGCCCTTTCTCTCACTTGCCCTTCCGTTTTTTGCCCTAGGTTTGCCAACTTTGCCCTTTCGTTTTCCTTAGATCCACCATCTTTGTCCATTCGTTTTCCCCTTTTTTAGTTCATATTACCTCCTTCCTCCCATTCGTCCATCCCTTTCAAGTCTCCCTCTTCCCTTTCGTCCATCCAAAAGGAGCCCTATAAACATCAAAAGCACAAAAACGATTGTTGAGTTAGTAATTAGTTTCTTTTTGTTAGTATTAGTTTCATTTCTTTGTCTTAGTTCTTTGTGTATCTCTTAAGTAGTTAGATCTCTCTCATTAATAGAGTTTCATGCATTGAAAAAGTTAGCCTTTGTTAATTTTAGTCTCATTCAAAGTTGGTTAATTTTTGCTTTAGAAAAAGTTAAGTTTAGGCATCTTAAAAAATCATTTAGGGCTTGCATTTTAATCTTTTGTCTTAAGTTTTGTAGTCTCATTTAAAGATAGGAAAGTTTGCATACAAGCTAGTTCAAAATCTTGTGGTTTCAACCTCATTCCCATCATTTTTTGGAGCATATTAGCTTGCTGGTCCATTTCATAAAAATTGCATTTTTAAATTCAAGTCTCATGCTCTTTTATTATTAAGTGCTCTTAATAATAAAACTTTTCAATCCACATTTCCCCCTTAATTAATTTATCTTGGTCGTTTATCCAACACCCGTATGCTCTGCCAACCGGAAACGGTTGGACTCGTACTCAGAAAGGTGAAGGATTTGATTAGCTCATAAGTGATAATTAATTAAAACTTTCACCCCCATCACCAACGAACCGGCATTGTTCAAAAAGTATTCAAAGCAGTTCTCAGGGGAGGCGCCGGGTTGCCCAATCTGCGACACAGTGGCTGGTTAGCATTGCACGCCTCGCTGTGATTCCAGACAGGTCCGACATGTCTCTTAAAGGAGCTGCTTAGAATGTCTTTCCGAACACTCTTTTGATATCCTTGGTTTTAGCCATAATAATCAAGAACATCTAAAACACTTAAAATTTACCAAGAACAATTTCAAAACGATCTCACAAACAGCTACTTTTGACTTACATTTTTCAGCATCACAAGTATTTCATTTGACTCCATTTGGCACTGGTCTTTAAAAACTCTTATATATCTTCTGAATCTGGACCATATGTCCTTGTCATTTGTTTGATCTTTATCTTGTGGATGCTTTGTTTTAATTCTAAGTCAAAGTATATTGTCATCTTCTAAATTTGTATCTTGTGGAATTTGCAACATGGATTGCGTGTTTATTGTGTTCTCATCATTATACAAAAACTTCTAAACAACACTCATCCGCATCACCCCACACAAAAAACACTTAAAACACAAAAGCCTTAGTGAAACTCTTTTTTAGGGACTACCCCCCTTGACTTCATTAGGAGTTAGCCTAAACGGAGGAGCTGGGATTCAGGTGACAGTACCTGGCTCATTGCTTGCCCCCAAGGCCACACCTCTCTCACTTTTAGTGAAGAGACAGCTTTCGAAAGATTTCCGCTGCTGGTGTGCAATCTGGCGGACAACAAATTGCACAGCATGTTTTAACCTTTGACACCTTGCAGCAGTTTGATGACAGTTTGAGTTATATTTTGGTCATGTTGACTTGGTCAAACCCAGTTTGACCAAAAGTCAACCACAGGACATGAGGTGGCAGACCTCAGATGATACAAAGATATGATATATGGTCTAGTACAGGTCACCATGGTGGTTCTATGCAATGGTTTCAGGCTTATGATGATGATTTGTGCTTTTCAGCACTTTTGCAGATTATTATTATTTGGTCTGTCGGATATGATGAGTATTTATTTTTGACCATGCAGAGGTCTATATGGTGTATGAGTACACATCTTAGATGGGCTTGGACCTTCTAAGTCCAATGGGACAATCTGTTTTCAGTTCCAGGCAGTTACAGTGATGTTTAAGCCTCAGTTAGCTATCCTAGTGCAGGTTTGGCCTATCAGAGACCATGCCAGAGCAGAGCAGAGAGTTAATGAGTTCACCTAGGGTGTTGTGCATGGAGGGGGTGGTCCAGCCACTTGATATTACCATATTAACCCCCTCCCAGAGAGCCTGGTGGCCTCCCCTTGATAGCGTAGGCACTCCAGGAGGCAGTTTGGGCATGTTCACATTTCCCGAGGCAGTCCAGAAATGGTGAAAATGGCTATTGAAGGATTCGATTTGGGCTATTGAGGCAAAGTTATGGCATGGGATGATTTGTGATGATGAGTGAGATGTCTTCCACACCTTCTCCAGCAGTTTCAGCTTCCAGTGGGACCCACACCCATCACTTATGGCATTTTATATTGATTTCTGGAGCCTCCTAAGGCTCACGACTTTCCCAGAGAGGCACAATTTGATGTCTAGCTTATTTATTTTTGGATATTGTGCCATGGGGATTGACCAAGGGTGTTAGAGATTACCCCTTGGACCCACCATGAGCTAGATCTTATGTTTTGTCATTCACTTTTGGTGGGACCCCCTCTCTTAGGGCGATTTGGTCCATTGATGTATTATTTTATTAGTGATCCATGTATTGTATTGTTGAGCTCATCTCAACCATTGATTAGATCATGTGATCTTTTAATCTTAGCCACTCATTCAAAAAGTGGTTAGGATTATGGCCTCTCTCCATCCTATTTAAAGGAGAGAGCTTCTCATTGTAAAGGGGACTTTTAGCTCTGGATTATTGAAATAGAAAAATACTATTGCATCTATCTGTTGTGTTGTGGTGAATGATTTTGGAGTTCGTTCGTTGGTTCTTCCTTTACACTGGGTTATTGGAGATTTATCTTGCTGTCGATTTTGTTCCATGATTTTGTCATCTACAGTTGGAGGCCGAATTGGTTCAAGGAGGACACATTGGTAGGGGAAGACTCTCCCTGCTTCTCCTTTGGGTTTCTTCGTCGGTAACAGGGAGTTACTATCTCGGGACCTTCTATTTCATGTTATCATTCGCTTATACTTGTATTTCCTCCATGCTTGATCATTCTAATTGAATCGACTTTCCTTGGTTTGACAGGTAGAGGAGGGCACACATGTGGAACTAGGGCATCAATTCAAGCAAGGCAAATCAAAGATCTCCCATTTGATCTCTACGGGAATCTTCCTCAACAACAAGGCAACCTCACCCATCACTCAGGTATGATCTCAAGGTAAATTTCTCATTCCATGATCTATCCATTTGTCTAAGTAATTGAAAACCCTCATAAGTTAAAACCCTCATTTTACAACTTTTCAGATCTACATAGATCTACTTGGCTTTTGGTAAAACATTTAAAACCCACCTCTATAGCATCCACGGCAATTCGGATCTATAGTTTGGTGGGGATTGGCCTTCATTTGACCCATTTCCCAAGGCAAATTAGCCTCTCCAAGTGAGGTCGCACTTCTTGGATTGGTGAGTTTTGCTAGATCTAGCACCTGGGTAGGTGAGATCCCACTTGATCCTTAATCTCCACAGTTGATAACCTACCCCTAGTGCTTCACCTTTTGTTGATTTCTGCCTCGTGGGCCCCATTCCTCATTTTGAGGGTTGAGCCCTGTTATCACATATATAGTAGCCGGGCTACCATACATTATTTTTCTCATTCCAGTACACCATTCAGCCAGTTCCCTTACATTTGAGATGCTGAGATGAGCATCTATATTGGATCACTATCAGATTATGGACAGCAGTTGTATTCCCCATGCCGTGACCGAGTCTCAGGACACTCAGAGAGATGACCGATATAGCCATTATACCATTGGTACAGAGCAGTCAGTAGTGCCCAGAGTTGCAGCAGCAGTTTCAGAGGACAGAGGATGGTACAGGTTGATGTGCATTCAGGTATATGACTCAGCAGGTATATTATGGTGTTATGGTTAGATTGCTTTTATACTTGTTCTTATAGCATGTCTTAGCACTTAGTGTCATGATCTGGCGATCATATAGATATATGGACCTGGTTGATCTATTATATATATATTATATTGTCCCTACTCAGACTTAGAAGTTCACTATTCATACTCATTGGTATGTACCCTCCTTAGGAAGAATAGAGGTGATCATTCCACCATATTTTGGCTTGCTAGTGTTGGCTCCATCATTTCATTGTCTTCATCCATCCATGACCTACCTTTTAGATTATCACCCTGACTTACTACTTGACTAGTGGCATGGAGGACTTTTCCCCACTGTAGCCTCTGTATTGGATGAGCTTCCCTGTTTATTGTGTCTCGGCTCTGAGTTGGTGACAAAACTTACCTATGGTGAGTTGGAGATCATTGGAATTCCCCCTAGTCACTAAAGTTGTGTTGGCTAAACCTGAAACTTTTAGTGCTGCCATGAATACAAAATCTGGAAAAATGAAATGTTATATCTTGTATGAAAAGCCCATTCATGCAATGTGTTTCTAAACACACATGAATGAGAGGCATGCCAAATGAACATGGCAATGAAAATAAAATGTTATATCTTTTGGAAAATAAATACCTAGGTAAACAAGCTGTCCATGACACACCTAGAAGTGCTCAGGTAAACAAGTGCCTTAAAAACACACCTGCAGCAGAAAGCCTAAAGAAAAAATGTAAATCTATGCAATGTGTTTGTAAACACACATAGATCAAGGCTATGGAAACTTCAGGCCCAAAAAGCAATGGAACTTAAATGCTATATCTAAACAATTGCTGGCCTTATTTGTATTATGGATTGTGCGCATCTGTGAAGGTGAATAAACCCTCTTTAAACAACTCATCCATTTGTGAGACACCGCCATTCCCTGTGTTATTGCTCATTCAGTATATACTATGGTGTATTCCCTTTCCCTTGCCAAAGTGTCACAAAGTCAAGACAGTTAAGTCATCCCTTAGCCTAACTAGTTAATTTAAGCCTTCACCCTTCACTAGCAAATTGATCACAACTATGAAGTGAGTATGATCCTGAAAGTCTAGTCTGAGTAATAATAATAATTAACGACACTATATATTTGGATTTAGATTGCCAGTCATGATTACTCTGTGTTATAATTGTTATTTGAATAAGTTGTAGAGCATATATTAACCTTGACACTTTGCAACAGCTATTAATGATGATCTGAGTTATATTTGGTCTTGGTTAGACCTAGTTTGACCATGGAGGACCATGGGACATGAGATGTTGGACCTTATGATGATATGGATAGATGATATATGGTCTATGTATACATACATGATGACTCTATGCAGCAGCTACAGGGTTATGATGATGATTCTGGGGTTGCAGCAGTGTTTGTATATGTACAGCGCATTATTATTGGCCTTGATCCGGTATATTGGATATTTATTTTGATCATGCAGAGATTCATATGGTGTATGAGTACACATCTTGGATGGATTTGGACCTTCTGAGTCCAATGGGACAGTTTGTTTTCAGTTCCGGGCACTTACAGTGATGATTTAGCCTCAGTAGGCTGTCCTAGTGCAGTTTTGGCTTGTCGGAGGCCCTGTCGGAGCAGATGTGATTTTTATCCGGTTGACCTAGGGCGCTGATGATGGAGGGGGTGGTCCAGCCACTTGTTTTTACCATATTACCCCCCTTCCGGACACATTGGTGCCCTCACCTTGACAGCGCCAGCACTCCAGGAGGCTGTTTGGGGCAGTTTCACGCTTCCCGAGGCATTTCAGGATTGGTAGAAATGGCTATTGAGGAAATCGATTTGGGCTACTGAGGCAAAGTTATGGCATGGGATGATCAGTGATGATAGATCGAGACCTTCCACACCTTCTCCAGCAGTTTCAGCTTCATCGGGGCCCGCATCCATCACTTATTGCACTTTCAGTGGATTTCTGAGGTCTTTTGAGGACCACGACTTGACTATGGAGGCACGATTTGGTACATTCATGATTATTTATTGGTTATTGTGCTATGGGGATTGACCAAGGAGGGATAAAATTACCCCTTGGACCCACCATAAGCCTCTTATGATATTTTATCATCATGATTTGGTGGGATTCCCCTCTTATAGGGCGATTTTGTCCACTTACATTATATTTTATTAGTGATCCATGTATTTTATTGTTGAGCTCATCTCAACCATTGATTAGACATTTGTATCTTTTAATCTTAGCCACTCATTCAAAAAGTGGTTAGGGTTTTGGTGCCTCTCCTTCCTATTTAAAGGAGAGAGCCTCTCATTGTAAAGGGACTTTTGGCTCTGGATTATTGGAATAGAAAATTATTATTGCATCTATCTCCAGTGTTGTGGTGAATGTTTTTGGTGTTCGTTCGTTGGTTCTTCCTTTGCACTGAGTTATTGAAGATCTTGTTTGCCATATCTTTGTACCACGATTTTTGCATCTACAGGTGGAGGCCGATTTGCTTGGAGGAGGAGGTATTGGTAGGGGAAGACTCTCCCTACTTCTTCTTTGGAGCTCTTCGTTGGTAACAGGGAGTATTACTGTCCCAGGACCTTCTATTTCATGTTACTATTTGCATTTCTCTTGTATTTCTTCCATACTTGATCTTACTGATTGAATCTTCATTCCTTGGTTTGACAGGTAGAGGAAGGCGCACTTGTGGGCTAGGGCATCAAATCGGCAAGCAAATCAACAATCTCTCATTTGATCTCTGCGGGAATCTTCCTCAACATCAAGGCATCTCATCCACATCACTCAGGTATGATCTCAAGGTAAGTTCTATCTCCATGATCTATCCAATTGTCAAAAACACTTAAAACCCTAATTAATCAAAACCCCATTTTTACATTTTCTCAGATCTACTTAGATCTAGTGGGTTATTGGGCATAATATTGAAAACCCACCTCTATAGCATCCACGGCATCCCGGATCTATAGTTTGGTGAGGATTGGCATCCGTTTGACCCCTCTCCCATGGCAACTTAGCTTCTCCCAAGCAAGGTGCACTTCACTAGTTGAGCAAGTTGACCTAGATCTAGGTGATGGGTGTTTGAGATTCCACTTGATTCGTCATCTACACATCCAATAACATACACCCAGGTTGTTACTTTCCTGAAATTCACCTTGTGGGCCCCATTCCACATTTTAAGGGATTTAATCCCCATTTTGGACCACTTGGAACCCTTAAACTCAGATCTACTAAGATCTAACCGTTGGATTACCACGAAAATACAGATCCATACTCCTACCTGACCGATCTACCCGGATCTAAAGTTTGGATGCCATCCGACTTGTTTTGACCCACCTAACCCCACTTTTAGGCTTCCTTGGGCAAAGTCGCACCACCTTGGAGAAGTGAGTTGACTCACTTCCAGGAACTGGGTACTTGAGATTTTTGGAAATTTAGAACCGGAATAATTCAAAACCTAGGTCTAGACTATCACTTTGTCAAATCTTGCCTTGGGGATTGCATTCCTTGTTTTAAGGGATTGTGGTCCACTTGGGTCAAACCTAGATCTAGATACATTCATCCATCAAGACCTCTATTGCCCACCTGTCCCAAGTACTAGGAGTCCTAAACCACAAGTCAACCCTACTTTGACTCCACTTCCCAATTCCCAAGGCACTGGTTTCTCTCCAAGTTAATTCAACTTTCCTAGATTGTTGGATTGACTTGTGGTTTGACCTATGCATGGTGAACTAAACCCTTGAAGCTGTCATGTATCATGGTCAAGCTTGTCATTTGTACTAGTTAGCCCCAATACAACCCTTAAACTACCCTGCACTGGACACGGTTCCCAAGGCAGTGAGTCTTCTGACATTGTACTAGTACACTAGCCCTAGATCTCACTTCAAACATTATAAGTCACTCTCACATCAACCATGAACCAAAGCTATACCTATTGAACCCCTCACTTGGCTTGTGACTTCAACCTATAAGGTCTAGGATAAACCATACACCTAACTTCACTTAGAAATACCCTGATTTGGTGTTTTGGTTTTGATCTCTCCTGTCGGGAGTAGATCGGGTCTCCCCCTTTGTTGTCTGGGCTAGATAACATAAAGCGAAGGTTGCCTCGACTGGCGTGACAACCATATACTGGAGGTCGAGGTGATCGTGGTTGCACCTTTTGAGTTGCCCTTCCCTATTGCCATCCATGACTGGATACATCCATAGGGGTAACTACAACTTAGGTGATAACAAGCCCCACTTGGGTCACTTGGTGATGCATTTCAATCTTGAATCTATTGAGATCTAGCCATTGGATGATCCTAATCTTCAAGACCCACCTAGCTTTACACCTCAACATCCCTGATCTGCAGTTTGGTGGACATCCGTCTCCATTTGGCCCACTTTCCAAGGCATTGATCCTTCTCCAAGCCCTCACGACTTTTCTAGTTTGTTGAGTTTGCTTGTGGTTTGGTTTTTTCTTACTGCTTGAACACCTAGACATTGTCATATCCACTCATCAAGCCTATCTTTGGTACTAGTTACCCCCAATTTGGTCCTTAACTATCCTACATTGGACACGGTTCCCAAGGCAGTGGATTTTCTCATATTTGACTAGTACCATGATCTTAGATCTAGTTTTACATCTCATAAGTCACTCACATAACCAAGTTGGACCAAATCTACATTACTTAAACCTCTTGATCCAACCCATTACTCATCTTGTGACTTCATCCATAGATCTAGGGTTTACCATACACCTTACGTACTTCATCCATACTTGATTTGATCTAGTGTCTTGGTCTGATCTCTCCGATCGGGAGTAGATCTGGGTCTCCCCTTTTGTTGTCTTGGGCTAGATAACATAAAGTGAAGATTTCCTCGATTGGCGTGACAACCATCCATTGGGAATCGAGGCTATCTTGGTTGCACCTCTTTGGTTGCCCATCCCCTCTGCCATCCATCTTGGATCCATCTCTAGGGGCAACTACAAGTTTGGTGATAAGAATATCTAAACCTGATCCAGTTTGCTGAGATTTGTTTTTTGACTTTGTACTGAGATCTCATTGAGGTCTGTTCCTTTGTATTAAGACTTATCAGTTTTTTTTTATTACATCTTGTACTGAGTTTATTGACCAGACCTCTTGTCTTGAGTCTTGGTACTGCTAGTATGTTTTTTACTGTCTTTGATCACTCCTAATTGACTGTACCTCAGCCCAGCCATCTCTTTCTCTCAGGTTTGTACTAACCCTTTAATAGGGTCTCTTGGTTCCTAGTGTTGACTGG
Source organism: Larix kaempferi (assembly GCA_027924585.1). Classification (NCBI taxonomy): domain Eukaryota; kingdom Viridiplantae; phylum Streptophyta; class Pinopsida; order Pinales; family Pinaceae; genus Larix; species Larix kaempferi. Next base: position 1,826,557 of record BSBM01000857.1, on the reverse strand, counting down.
CCTCTGAGAGGCACAGTGTTTTCTGAAAGTAACATTTCTGAGTATACTACAGGAAAGGTTCCACACCCAGGTAAGTATCTTCGCCTATCTCCTTTATTGCTGATTAAACAAGTTTATTATTTTATTATTACATGTTACTGAAGATTACTTTAACACGGTGACCATTTGGTAGTGTTAAAGGTGAGAAGTTGAAAGAGATGAAAATTATGTTTTACTAGAGTTACTGTTGTACTATTTCATTTTTTTGGTACTAGTTGTTAAATGTTAAAAGTGATTTTGCATTGAAGTACATTATTTGTTTTTTTTGCATTAAACCCTAACTCTATAAAAAAAATTAACACTCTGGACATGCAAATTTTACAAAGGGACAAAAATTTGGCCTGATGAACTTCTAAACTCTGGCAATGAACAATGTAAGTTGTTCAAGTCTTCTGAGGTTCACAAGGAGTCCACCTAAGTACAACTTAAGTGGTAACAGAAACCATTGACAAATATTCATAAATCAACCCCACATTCAATCCCGCATTGCTACAAACACTATTGGATCCTAGAATAGAACCTAAATTATTACAAACACCCTTGAATTTCAGGATCAAAATATCGTAGAATAATAGAACTATCACAGAATTGATCTGAAATTTCACAGATGCACTTCACCAAGCTTGTCAATGTCAGTTCACTATTTCTTGAATTCAACTTTACTAACTTTTATCCCACTTGCCTTATTAATCCAAGTACATCCTTCATATTGTAAGCAAAAATGTAACAAGGATCCGAAGCAATGTACCTTATGCATCTCTATTTACTCATAATATACAATACATAGTACATTTAAGAAGGGGAAGATTGAACAATATCCATGGAAGGCAGTGAGCGAATTCTGCAGGCTGCGCGCTAGGGTTAGCTGAGCACGTGAGAGGGCAGCAGGGGCTGCGTGGAGTAGCATGGCGGCGCCTGGGGGAGGGGAGGCCGCCCCCCCCCCCCCCGTCCAAATCTGATGAGGAAGCCTTCAGCAGGCTTATTCACAGCAGAGGCAAGAAAACCTCTCCTCGGGAGGTCCCAAAATTCATAAAGAAGCTAGAAGAAATTCCAGAAATCTCCCTGCCTGAAGAAAAACCAATGAAAATAGCTCTGGCATTGGCGAAACGAGGTCTCGTGGGGCAGTTCATGGGCCTATGGCCCTCCACTAAAACAACAGACAACTGGATACAGAGGAATTGGAAGCCCAATTTCAAAAATGGAGTGACTTGTTACCCTGTAGGGCGAGGGTTCTTCATCTTTGAATTTATCTCAGAAGAAGACCGAGACTTAATCTTTAGAAATGGCCCCTACTTCATGGGGACGCAGGGCTTATACCTGAATAAATGGACACCAGACTTTGATCCCTCGATCGATCTCCCCAAGGAAGTGCCGGTGTGGGTCAGGCTCCCTAACCTTCTGGTGCATTGCTGGGACTTCGATTCCCTGCAGAGAATAGGGAATGGAATCGGGCGATTCATTGACAAAGCTGATAATAAGGGCCAATACACCTGTGCCAGAATCTGTGTTGAAGTTGACCTGGAAGCCGGTCTCCCGGAGGCAATAAAATTAAAAGTCGGATCTTGGACTCATTACCAGAAGCTGGATTACGAGCACCTACCCTTCAAGTGCAGGAATTGCCAAGAACATGGCCACTTCCAAAGATACTGTTCCAAGCTAGTTGCTGAGAAAGAAGACGCTGAAGGATGGCAGAAAGTAAAAAAGGGGAAACCCACGAATATTGCCAGAAGCAAGGAAAGAACGGCCCAGGTTCCTCCAAAGGAAGGCAGCTCAAAAACTTCTAATCAGGAAGATCCTAATGTAGCCCAAAACCCTAGAAATATCCCAGAAGCTGATGAAGTCCGGGCACCACAAGACCCAATCGATCCAATCCATCAACCTAGTGTCGCCAGTCCATCCAAAGAACACGTCAGTCTAGGCTCGGAAACAGGAGCCGATTCCTCTAAGGAAGGTGACACCGAAGCCAGCAGTCAATCAGGTACCCCGGATCAACCAAAACGCGGACGGAAGACAGAGAAGAAGAGAAGGGAAGAGCAGTCCTACAAGGACGTGGTCCAAGGCTCTCAACACACCATACCTGAAATGATGAACACCAAATCCAGGATGAAGTTGGGAAAGACCCCGAAAGGGGGTCATCACCCTCCCCCAGGTAAATAATGCAATTCGTCTCCTGGAACTGCAGAGGACTAGGCAGCCCTCTAAAAGAAGAAGCTATAAGGGATTTAGTAAGAGTAATGACGCCTGAAGTCCTACTAATCCAGGAGACAAAGCTGGAGGAGGATGCTCTTCTCCGTGCAAGCAACTCGTTTTGGAAGAAAGGCCTGGCTAGGGCTTGTAAGTGCAAGAGGAGCCTCGGGAGGCTTAGCAACCTTCTGGGACTCTGCAAAGCTCGATCTTGTTGAAGAAGAAGGAACCACTCACTGGTTATTCACCAAGCTGCTTCATAAAGATTCCGGCCATCATGTAAGTCTCTTTAATATTTATGCTCCTGTCTCTTTTTCTGAAAAAAAAGAATGTTGGGATACCTTAAAACTGTTCCTGAATCTCCACAAGCCTGAAAACCTAGTGTTGGCTGGAGACTTAAATGTAACTCTTGCTCTGGCCAAAAAAAAAGGGGGGATCAATAGTGCGGGACCCTGCAAGAGAGTGGGTTGAAGACCTGATGCTGGATTGGGACCTTGAAGACATCATCCCTGACAAAGGAAAGTACACCTGGTCAAATAAAAGAATAGGACCTGGTCACATTGCTGCCCACTTTGACCGGTTCCTTATTCACTCCTCCTTCCTAACCCTAGGGCTGATGGCATCCTCAAAGATTCACCCGCATTATACTTCTGATCATAAGTCGATCTCCCTCTCTCTTTATCCTGAAGAAAGGTTAGGTCCTATCCCCTTCCGGTTCAACCCAATTTGGGTAACCCAAGAAGGTTTCCTTGACCTTGTTTCTAACTCCTGGAAAGAACCGGTTCATGGCTCCCCGTTCTTTGTCTGGGAAGAAAAGCTTAGAAGACTCAAAGTGGCCCTGAAAGACTGGGCTAAAGGACTGGGTTCCCCAATGGCTGAAAGGAAAAGAACCCAGAAGGCCTTGGAACGGCACCAGTTAATCTTGGAAGAGTCCCCTGTCACTCCTGCTTTGCTATTTCGGGAAGCTGAGCTTCAAAGGGAGCACCATAAATCCTGCAGAGAAGAGCAAACCTACTGGAGAGTCAAGTCAAGAACGCTTTGGCTCCAAGCTGGAGACAAAAATACCACATTCTTTCACAAGCAAGCCCAAGCCAGAAAGATATATAATTCCATCAATGAAATTCAGACTCAAGGCCAAGTGATAAAGGACTTTAGAGGCATTAAGGAGGCAGCCCATTCCTTTTTCAAAGTCTTTATTCCGCCCCTGACCAAGATCCTGTGGAGCCGAATTCCTATCCTCTCTCAGAGATTCCAAATTTGGTTAATGATGAGGGCAACCTGCAGCTGAACAGCCCTATTAGTATTCGAGAAATTAAGAAAGCCCTTGACAAAATGGACCCAGACAAAGCTCCAGGGGCCGGACGGATTCACAGCCCGGTTCTACATCTCTTGCTGGGACATAATAGAGAAGGACCTGTACAAAATGGTGAAGAAGGCTCAGAACTGCAACAAATTGGGGGGGCAGCACAAATTCCTCCTTTCTGGCTCTCATTCCAAAAGAAAAAGGCGCTAAAAACTTCAGCAGATTCAGGCCTATATCCCTTGTGTAACACGGGTTATAAAATCATAACCAAAATAATGGCTAATAGACTTAAAAGAATCCTGCCTAAGCTAATTCTGGAAAACCAAGGGGGGTTTGTGAGAGGAAGACAGATTTTGGACAACATTATTTTAGTGCAAGAAGCCATCCATTCTAGCTACAAGAGAAAAGAGAAGGGGTATGGTGGTAAAGCTGGACTTGGCAAGTGCCTTTGACAGAGTCAGGCATGATTTCCTTTATGCAGCCATGAGGAACTTCAGCTTCAATCAGAAATTCATTATGTGGGTCAAAGCTTGCATCTCAGCCCCATGGATCGCCCGCTGGTTAATGGGCGTCCTACTGATTTTTTCTAGGCCTCAAGAGGATTAAGGCAAGGCTGCCCTCTCTCCCCAATGCTGTTTGTCATTCAAGCCGCTGTCCTAAGCTACCAGTTGACTAGAAGTCTCCAAAACAGGTCTCTTTCAGGCATTAGAATTGTCCCAAAGGTCAAGGATGTAAACCACGCCCAGTTCGCTAATGATACACTTCTACTGGGAGCTGCCAATCTCAACACAGCTAGGAACTTTAAAACAGAGCTGGACTATTACAGGAATAGCTCCGGAAGTGAAATAAACTTCCTCAAAAGCTAAGGTCTATAGCTGGAACTGTTCTCCCCGTGCAATGCTGGAGATAGCCCGGATTCTCGAAATGGAAGGCATCACCATTTGGGACACCTTTACTTACCTGGGCATTCCTATTTTCAAAGATACCCCTAGAGTTGCCCATTGGCTGCCAATGCTGGACAAACTAAAAAACAAGATCCACGCGTGGGGGGCAACTTGGCTCAACAAAGCAGGCAAAGTGATTTTAATGAACTCAGTCCTCACCAGCCTTCCAATCTATCAATGTTCGGTGTTGCTAGCTCCAAAAACCATTACAAACAGAATCAATGAGCTGCTCCGTCGATTCCTGTGGGAGGGTGGCCGAAATTGTGAGAAAAAACTCCATCTAGTAAGCTGGGACAAGATCACTAGGCCAAAAATGGAAGGGGGCCTTCAAATAAGAGACGTGGCCACCCAAAATCTTGCTATGGGAGACAAAATTCTTTGGAAATTATAACAGGCAAAAGAACCTGGAGCAAGCAAATCCTCAAGAAGAAATATTTTACAGGAGACAGGCAGAGATGTCTTGAAAGGGCCACAAAATTGCAGAAAGGCTCCCCGATATTTTCCCTTTGTAAAAGAGCCCTCCCATTCTTCACGCCTAAGCTCACGTGATCTCCTGGCAATGGAGAAAAAATCAGAATATGGGAGGACACGATCCTTGGGGATCAGCCTCTCATCAACTTCAGCGACCTGGGCAATATAAAAGAATGGCTCCACGCTAATAATTGCAGAACGCTGATGGACATATCAGTTTGAACAGAGATGAGGACGAATCTTGGGCAAATTGGAACCTAGGCGATTATCCTCACGATTTAGAAGAGGAAGCTGCTACTCTGCTGAATTTATTGCAAGGAAAGTCTCCCATCAGCGCCAGAGCTAAAGACAAACGCAGCTGGGGAACTCGATCTGGCATGTATACTGCAGCTGAGGGCTACGCTGCGATTTTGGAGGTGCCTTGGGTCCCTCCCAACCCTGGGCCGTGGAAAGCTCTATGGGAATTCGCCTCTATTCCAAAAATTGACATTTTTATCTGGACTGTCCTTCATAACAGCATTTTGACAAGAGAAAAGTTGAAGAGCAAAGGCTGGGCAGGGCCATCCCGGTGCCCTTTGTGCAACCAAGCTGAAGAAACCATCGATCATTTGTTCATTCCTGCGAATTCACTAAAGAGGTTTGGAGTCTCACGTTAGGCTCAAACGCTGTAAGTCTGCCGAACTCAATCAAGGAGCTGATCAGCAGCTGGATCTCTCTTGCCCCCTTCAACTTAAGCAAAAAAGACATCCTCAAGCTAGCGTGGATGTGGACCCCGAAATTTCTTTGCTGGAAAGTCTGGTTGGAAAGAAATAACAGAATCTTTAAGGAGAAATGCAGACTTCCAACTCAAGTGGCATTTAAGGCAAGGACCATGCTCTCTGAAGCTTTAAGCACCAAGTCTACTCTCAGAAATAAGGCTACCCTCTCGCCTGAAGAAGAGCGCTGGTTTAAGGAGATCAATGCGAACCAGCAAAGAAATAAAGCTACCAATCCTCCTCAAAAGGCTCGCTGGGAAATCAGGCTGGAAGAACAGGAATTCATCAAGTGGAGATCTGCCCTGAATGAATGGTGCCTTTTTTTTGACGGGGCCTCGAAAGGGAATCCCGGTCAAGCTGGAGGTGGAGGCATTATTTTCAATCCTTCCGGCACCCCCTTCTTGTACTATGCCTGGGGCCTAGGACACGCATCCAACAACCAAGCGGAGTATCTTGCGCTGTGGCAAGGACTGAATCAAGCAAGAAAGATGAACATTCAGAAGCTTACTATCTTTGGTGACTCTAGGCTGATAGTCAAGGCTTTACCCACCAAGAAGATGCCTTCCGGTATAAGCCTGACCCACACCCACAGGAAAGTCCTTCTCATGCTTAAGCACTTCAAAACTCATAAGGCTTACCACGTTCTAAGGAGTCTCAACAATCTAGCAGATGCTGAAGCCAACCGCGGTGCTATCCTGAGTAAGAGCCAACTTATTGTTAACGGAGAAATATCAAAGCACCCGCTCCCCTAAGGTTAAAGAGACCTGGTCTTCCTGTTCTTTTGGGCATTCCCCAGCATCCAACAGCATAATTCTGACCTGGTTATTAAGCAGGAAATGAAGTTTAGTACAGCAGATCTGGATTTGAATTGTAAAGGCCCTGGCAGCCCATTTGCCAGTCACTAATCAATTTTAACCGTTTCCGTAAAAAAAAAGAAAAAGAAGGGGAAGATACAAAATTGCTTTTCTATTAATCTGTAAGAATGGTAACTATTTTTTCTCAAAACACGGCCAACTTGGCCTCAATAAATATCTAGGAAATATCTTTACATTAAATGTCCAAATGAATCAAGCAATTATTCTCCATGTGCACATAAACACACATAAGCCAGACATCACGAATAAATGACTTGAAATTCAGAGCTAATACCAATTGATAAGCCGATCAACCAGAGTATGTTGAAATTGAACACAGAATTACCACTATAACCAGCAAAAATAATTCATCCAGCTGAGAAACTGCATCAACGAGAAGTGAAACCTCCTCCATCTGTCAAGCATGGAAAGAAGGCATCAAATTAGGCCAGAAGTTGGGGTATACTTTTAATCTGGTCAACTGCCAAGAAACTGTTTCGAGCCCAATAGAATATAATAGCATTTTTGAATCAGACATTTTTTTTTCTAAAATAAAAAAGAAAAGGAACTCTAGATGGCAAACACACACCCATGGTGCAGCTTCATGAACAATATTGATTATTTTCAGTAGCAAGGGCCGTTCCTCATCTAGAATCTCTTTTGCTTTTATGTCCAAACTTTTTCCCACTTCCATAGTTTTGGTTGCATTACTGCTGATATTATTATTTATCATATTTGTTTCAGAGAAGTCTTCAGCATCATATTTTTTACTGCTCTTGTCAGTGAACTTTATACTGAAAAGCAGTGTCTTGACTTCCTTAAGAATGTCATCTCCCAAATATGTAACATTTTCTGTTGAAAGAACAATACCACTTGCACCTGCTCTCACCAACTTATAAGTTAAGCTAGCCACAGCGCTCTCTTTGCAAGAATCAAACATGAAGAATACCGGTATGCTAACATGTTGGCAAACACTACCCACCAACATTTCTGCATTCTCTTTGTTCTCAATAACAAGCATTAACAGATCAGCACCTTCACTGGCAGTTGCATTCTGAGCAGACTCAGCAGTTCGTACAGTTCTAGCCACCAGTGGAAGAAGTGAAGATTCTGATCGAGCACTCTGCATCATATTCCTTGCAATAATTGCAGGCAGATCTGGAAGAAAGGAATGGCATCAATTTAGAAACTTGAACAGATGTATTTACATTCAAATTGTCATGACTTCAAAATTTGTCAAAAAATTGTCGCTTGTCAACTGTTAAAATGCTTCAACTATCCAATGCAAATGGGATGAAAATCCAACGGATATCTAACACCCTTAACGAATTGATTCCAAAATAGTGAGGATTCCTAACCAGATACATTTAAGCATCCAAAATCGGACAATTCCTAACCAGATACATTTAAGCATCCAAAATCGGACAATTCTTAACCAGATAAATTACATAAACCTATTACAGAATCAAAATCAAAATGCTTTAATGATAAACTGTTAGTTGTAAACAATACAATGGTTCCCTTGAATATGGGGATAGCAGTAACACAAAAACATCCTTTGATTGAGTAAATAATTGAAATAAATGTAAACAATGCAGACTTATAGTGGTGCAAAATTATATAGCAGATCTGGGATATTTTTGGATGTACTTTTGGGGATTAAGCTCTCTCATGGGAGCTTGAAAATTTCTTTCTTTTGCAACTCTGATACTTGAAGCTGAAAAGCTTACTATCTGAAAGGGCTCACTGAAGCTCTTATACAGTATGTAATTTGATTATCCTTTACTGAAATTATGCTTTTTTTCCAAGGAAAAATAGTGGTGCAAAATTAGTTTCTAAAATCCGTCAGATATATGGCATATGCTGTAAAAACAAAGGCTAGCTAAAAACATAAACTTTGCAGTATTTCCTGTTGGAATATATTTTTACGCTTCACAAGCACACAAAAGTAAATGATAATGCCTTGATGAATAGGGAATTATGGAGCATGCTCAACAAGATGTTAGTCAGAGTACTGTAGAAATTTTGAAAATCTGTCCAATCTGAAATTTCCACCTCACATCTATGAGGCCATGGATCTACTTCATACAGTTTTAGCCTTAGTGCTGAAACTAATGTATTCAACAACCCTGCAAGAAACTTCAAAACTTCCCAACACTACTTCTAGGCAAACTCAAGTGTAGATAAGATAAGATAAGATAAATTTTATTAATGTCCAACTAATAACCACAAAAGTAGGCCAATGGGACTGCTGAGTAGAAAGACATTACTACAAAACGGGAGTACCAAACGGAGTACTAGGAATTAGTGCCTTTGATCATTAGATTAAATGGAATCTTTAAAGCACTTCCACTTGGGCCTTAGTTGATTTACTTGGCTAAAACACCTGAAAAAGAGCATGACAAATTTCCCCAAGCCTTTGGACTCCTTGCAAAAATCCTTCGAAGGAAGAGTCACCTAAGCACACGCCTTCAATTAAAATTCTAGCTCATACCCTATCCTATGCCTTCTTCAATCTTGTACCCCTCCTAAGATGCCAAATACAAGTGAGATACAAAGCTAAAGCACAAAACAAACAAAGAGATTATTGCCTACCTGATCCAATGGAACATATTTGCTCTTCTTATTAGACTAGAAAAATTAACCTTACAATGCAAGAGAAATCCACAAGTTACCTCAAGAATAAGATCCACAAGCTATGCCACAATGAAAGAAACCTTCAAGAGCCAAGAGCCAAAGATGAAATATAATTTTATTCTCCAATACTCAACAACAAGATACAATGAGGAGCGAGCACTCTGATTTGGATAGATAAGATAAGATAATTTTATTAATGTCCAGCAAATGAGCACAGAAGTAGCTCAATGGGACTGTGTAGTAACATGATGTCAAGACAAAGTGGGAGCGCTAAGGTGGCTCCTATATAAAGCAAGATGTGAAACCCAATCCTAAATCCAAAGAGAGCTAACTCAAAAGATTGAAAGCTCAACCTCCTTCTCAATAAAGTAATATTAGATTTACCTAAACCCTAGATCTAGCATAGGGAATCTCCAAGATATGGTCAAAAATACTAAACAAATGAAATAATGCTCAAAACCCTCAACAAAACCCCAAGAGAGAGGGGGTGCACCACCTAATCAATGTCAAATAGAAGAGGAATGGTACAATACATGCTCAAAGAGAGGAGTGTTCCTCTAGAAATGGTCCAAGAGATGACCATACACAACAAACAAGACTCAAACACTAGAGTGCTCACCTCAATATGGTCACACATGGATTTAAGCATCATGAAAAGGGGATGTCTAGCCTCCAAGAAGGTCCAGTCACCTCAAAAGTGGGGTGCTCTCCTCAAATCACATGCCAAATGGTAGGAGGGGTGCTAGAAGAGTCAAACCCATAGAGTGCTCCCCTCAAAACCTCCAACAAACTCATCCTCAATGCCATATGTGTGGGACGACTCCATCTCCAAACTCTAACATCCATCTAGAAGCTCCAACAAATCATCTCCTTGGTCCAAATGTGGTGTAGCAAGAAGGTCCAAATGTGGTGCAGGAAGGGTCTAGAAGCATCTCCAAGCTCCCACATGCCAATAGAAGGTGTCTCCATCATGAGAAAAGGGAACGACCTCATCAAGTGCTAGGAAGCATCAAGTGAAAGTGTCTCCAACTATGATACCAGACACGTCCATATAGGCCATCGTATCGGACACAAACACATCCTGACACGGTGTTGAACACGTGTTTTGGACGTGTCATGTTTTAGGACACGCCCAAAAAACGTGTCTGACACCGTGTCAGGACATGTCCCAAAAACAGGACACCGTGTCCCTAAAACAGGACACTTCTAACCCAAAAAAAACTGTAAAAAAACAATTTTATCCCCATTCATTCACATTTTTTAGTGAGGCTTGAGCTCTATGAGGGGTTTTTTTGTAGGTGAAGAGCATTAGAAGGTTTTCCATCTTGATCCACCCCCTTTTGTATTTGCCAATGGCATTCTGACATCTTGTAATACATTTTGATTTTGATGACTTAATGATAAATATGATTCTGACATCTATGTAATAGAACATTTTGATTTTGATGAATTAATGAGAAATTTTGAGTGTGTGTGAACCCATTGCATCGATGGAACTATAGCCCCCCATGTTTGTCATCCTTCTATGTCTGCAGTTTGTGGTGTATTTTTATTATTCTTCCATATACATTTACATATTACATTGTTTGGCTCTTAGTTGTGATGTATTTTTATTATTATTCCATGTACATTGACATATTACATTGTTTGGCTCTTACCCTCTCAAATCAAGTCAAGGAGCACACTAATAAGCATTCTATGACGGCATATTCCTCAAACAACATCACAAGGGGATTCATTTCACATAGAGGAGGTTACCCCTTATTTATATTCCTACCCATGACATTCAATCTAGGTGGCATCATCATTGTAAGTGGCATAATCTAAAATATAAAGGGTGTTTAGTAACGAGAAAAGATAATATTCGGGTGTGGCCCCCATCCATGTAATCTAATCAAATAGAAATAGTCCTATTTTGGTTGGCTATCTTATGCCTCTCGCGGGCATCCAATAGTGGGGGCGGGGGAAGCCAATCACCAGCCTTTTTCCCTTGTTTAAATAGTGGAGTGAGGCCTATCCCTTTCCACTAATGGGGGTTTCAATTAGGTCTATCATTGACATATGCATTGTCATTTGTGAATGTGTAATGTGTATTGATTGTAATTTCTATTGAATATTTGTAAATGTTCAAGTTTCTTCAAAATTTTGGATTTAAATGTCTATATTCTTTATAATATATATATATAGATATAAAACGTGTCCTCCGTGTCCTAATTTCGGGGGTCACCGTGTCTGTGTCGGATACTATTATTCCCGTGTCCTGTGTCCTCGTGTCAGGTGACTTAGGTCTCCAAGTGTAGCGTTCCACCTAATAGTCATCAGTATATCATATCGGGTGTCATAGCATGTGTAAATAAATAAATGTCCTGGTGCTAAAGGTTAAACCAACAGATAACTTAGGAAATGTTCTCAAATATGACAATAACATATGAAATTAAGTTACTATTACACCTTTCTAATAACTCAATGACTTAATTAACCTTTACTCATAAGTCTAACATTAGTGTGACTATTAAAATCCTTATGAAATGTGAGACCCCTAAGTTAAATTGCATAGCCTAGATTCCTAAAGTAAATGAAGGTAAATAAAGTGGATGTGAACTTAGGGAAAAAAGGGTCTTTGCAAATTAACCATCATAGCAACTAACTGTGATAGGTATACCCTTAAGTTTCATGACTTGGGGTTTAATAAGTTTCTTCCACATGTATACCTTCGAAGGAAGTGTTGTTATGGGTCATCCATCCTTACGCCTCTTTGTTGCAATCCCTTTTCTTTTTCTTTATTTGATATTTCATTTTCTTAGTCATTTCATTGGCTTACTCCCTTTTGCTTTATATTTGCCTTCAATAGCCTCAGACAAGGGAACTTGGCTTTTGGCAAGGGGAGTGTTGATACCGAAATGCACACCTAGGGGGAAACGCAACAGAAATATTTTGAAGCTGCTCGGTGTGACCTTGGGAGCAAGTCTCGAGTCAAGTGTTGTCACCTGATCCTAACTCCTCTGTTTAGAAAAACTCCCAACCGTAGCCAAGGGGGGTAGACCCTACTAAAAAAAGGTTTCAAAGGCTTTTTTAGTTTATGTTTAGTGATGGGAAAGAGTGTTATTTAGGAGTTTTTGAGTGAATTAATGCAAATTAAACCAAGTCTATTCACAAATTAATTTAAACACATCCACAGCATAATATCATAAAGTAAACAACAATTGTAAGATAGATAAAAAGCAATATGGAAATATTGTTGCTAATGAATGAAACCAATGCCGATGGAGTCACCAATTGTTGGAGTGTTGTAATGAAAAAATGTTGTGCGATTGTTCTTGGTTTATTTTATTTGTGATTTTAAGAAGATGAGTTGATTAATAGGGAAAAGGGAATTCCCAGGATACCTTGCGGTACGGGGAATATTTCTGGATTCGATCTAAGTGGCTTTGCACAAGAACATGTGGGCTGGAACGGAGTCTCGAGAGCGATGTTCAACACTACACCAACAAGGATGTAGTCTAACTGTGCCCTGAGGTCGCTTCCCAATTATTCTCGCTTCCTTAGCCAAAATCTCCCCACTTTTGATCGATTTCGAGGCAACGCCAGATTTTCGTTTGTTTATGGGCGACTTGATTTTATTAAGATGAGTGGATTAACTTAAATGTGAAAAATTTAAAGAATGCAAACTACCGCTTTTGATATCCCAAAGCTCAGACTCGCCTGCGATGGGTAGAGCATACGCGAAGCACGCAAAATGTTAATTCCAATTTTAGGACCCTCCGACAGAGAGCACTCTCGATCTGCAAAAAGCGAGATTCGAGAGATTTAAAAAAAAAAAAAAAATCTTCAAATAATACGAGGGTTGGAAACGGAGAGATGGACGCGGTAGGAACTGTGGAGAACTAGGGTTTGCAGGGCAGTACAGGCTTGGGCTGGTTCCAGGTGGAAGGCGACTGTCGGAAGAGCCCCTTAGGATACGGACAGTGAAGACGGCATGAGCGAAGCCACGGGCGGCGGGGCTGTGGCCCCTCCCCTGCCTAATGACAAGGGGAAAGGAGTAGGCAAAGGGCTAGAGACAAACCTTCACTCCGGAATGGGAGGAGAAGGGACTAGTGGAATAAACAAATCGGTTCAGGCAGCGGGAGAAACCAGGAAACCAGGACAGTGTGTGTCGAAAGCCAAACAGGTACCAAAGCTTCAGATCAGCTCAGAAAGAGTCAGGGTTGACATTCAGTACATGAAAGATCATGCGCTCATTGGAAAATTTGTGGAATTTGGCTAGCGGAGAAGGCTCTACTCTGGTGGATTAATACAACTTGGAAACCTCAGGGCCATTATGATCTTCAACTTGGGGCCAAAGGGTTCTTCACGATAATCTTTTTCAACGAGTCAAACCGCACTCGTATCTTCGATAATGGACCGTATTTCTTTAACTCTACAGGGTTGTACTTAGGCCCTAGGAAAGAACGATTTAACCCTGATAAAGAAAATATGACGATCACCCCTGTCTGGCTTTGCCTGTATTCTCTACCTACAAAATACTGTAAGGAGGAAATTCTTACCGACATAGGCAACACCCTAGGAGTGTTTGTTAAGGTTTCTGAGCAAACAAAGAAAATGAGGTATACCTCGTATGCCCGTATCTGTCTCTATATGGACATCTCTCAAGATCTTCCGGAAGGGATTGAACTAACCTGGGAGGATGAGGACTGGTTCTAGGCGATTGACTATGAACAAATCCCATTTCAATGTCAGCAATGTCATGAGCATGGACATATTTTCCGTGATTATCCACTAAACAAACAGCCCGGAGCTACCTCCAATGCGGACGGAAAAGACTCGGAAGGTTACACCAAAGTAGCGAACAAGAAGCGTCCAGCCAAGTGAGGAACTGGGCCAAAGATCCACAAGAAAACTCAGACGCACAATCGTTTTGAAGTTTTGTAGTCAGCAGAGGAGAAAGCGGTCATGGAGGAGGGACAATCCAAAGAAATGTTGGACAAGGAGCCCAACCCCATATTGGATACTCCTACCCAGGATGCAAAGAAAGCAGCAGTGGGGGAGGATGTTTCCATGCATGGGGAGGAAGGAAAGGAGATGGAACTGGGAGAACTCGACCTGGAAGGACTGGAGGCAGCATGTACAGACAATGTTCCGGCCTCCATACCCCCGCAACAGGTTTCTCTATTAGAGAAAGCTATAATCAAGACTAAAGCACTCAAGTATCTAGGGATAACTTCGGAATCCCATAAAGAAAATGAAGGGAAAAAGAAAAGCCGAGGGGAGAAACGAGGAAGACGCAGTAATATTCAAAGAATCCAAATGGTCGAGGCGAAGCTGGTAGCCTCGGGCCAATATCCCACCATTGATGCAGCACTAGTTTCTTCCTCCCCCAAATTGTTATAAGATGCGGATTATATCCTGGAATATTAGAGGCTGTAATAGTCCTCTGAAGCCCGTCTTCTGAGACGGAAGATAGAGATTGAAAGGACATCCATAGTTTTTCTTCAAGAAACAAAATGCTCGAAAGCAGACCTCCAGTCCTTCGAGAAGCGAACCTGGAAACAATGTGAGGTTATAGGAATCGACGCAACGGGAGCGGCTGGGGGGATCAGCATTTTATGGAACCCCAGGGAGTTAAGTCTATCCGACTGGATGGCTTCCAAGTTTATCCTATCGGCTTCTTTTCATGTGATAGGAATGAGAATCTGAGGCTTCCTATCTAATGTCTATGGACCCTCAACAGCTAACCAGAAGACCTCCTTCTTGGACTTGCTGCTTAACTTAAAGGAGGTGGTCGGTACACGCCCTTGGGTCATGGAGGAGACTTCAATTTGATCTGAAGCCTTGAGGAGAAGCAAGGAGGAATCCATCGCTTACACCCCATTAGTGAACAATTTAATGAAGTAATAGTGGCTCTGGACTTAATCGATGTCAGAAATTCCAACAGTATTTTTACTTGGAACAACAAAAGAGCTGAGGATAGAAGCATAGCTTCTCGATTAGACCGGTTTTAGTTTTGGAGTCAATCATGATGGGTGGGGGGGAGTTGGTTGCCGTGGTACTCCCCTCTGCTGGATCAGACCACTGGTCGATCAGTCTGGAATGGAAAAGGATAGGGGAGAACCTTCGAAGACCTTTCAGGTTTGAGCAATTCTGGCTCCTCCACCCGAACTTTCCAGAACAACTTCGTCAGTGGTGGCAGGACTCAACTCCCATCTCGAGAACATTGATGTACCGATTTCAACAAAAACTCAAGTACCTAAAAGGAAAAATCAAGCATTGGAATTCGAAAACCTTCGGGAACATTTTCCAAAAGCAAAAACAGTTAGACCAAAAAATAAAAGAGGTGCAGCACGCCGCAATGTCCCAGGGTTACTCTACGGAGTTAATGGAGCAAGAACAAAAACTTTTAAAAGAACTCAACCTCAAGGAACAACAAGAAGAGATCCTCTGGAAACAAAAATCTAGGAATCAGTGGTTGAAAGAAGGAGAGCGTAATACCAAGTTCTTCCACAAAGCTGCTATTCAGCATCGCCAGGGGAATAGGGTGGTTTGTCTAAAGAAAATTGATGGTAGTTATGCAGAAACGCAGATGGAGATGGAGCAGACTCTGAACGATTTCTTTGCAGATCTTTTGGAGGAACCCAACATCAATAGGCGCGTCGTAAGGGAGGAAGTCCTCCAACACATCCTGACGGTGATCACGGCAGACCATAACACTATGCTAATGAAACCAATAAGCATGGAAGAATTGGATGAGGCAATCAAGCAGATGGCCGCAGATAAATCCCCAAGACCAGATGGGTTCACCACTAACTTCTTCCACTCTTGTTGGGACTGGCTGAAAGAGGATGTGTTGGCACTGGTAGAAGACTCAAGACACACTGGAAGTATTCTAAAGGCCCTCAATGCCACTTTCCTAACGCTCATTCCGAAGGAAACGGGAACGGAAGACCCACCTATTTCCCTCTGCAATGTCATCTACAAAATTATAACTAAAGTCATTGCAAACCGGCTGCGTCCACTCCTCCCTATGCTGATTTCACCTGAGCAGGCTAGCTTTGTAGGAGGACAGCAAATTCTAGATGGGATAATTCTGGTTTATGAAACTATACACTCTTTGAAGAATGACAAGATTCCAGTAAGCTACTTAAACTTGATTTATCCAAAGCCTATGACAAGCTTAATTGGACCTTCCTAGTAACAATGCTAAGGACCTTTGGCTTTAATGAGCAATGGATAGAATGGGTAATGAGCCTAGTCTCCTCTGCCTTTTTCTCGATCCTGGTAAATGGAACACCCTCGCAACCTTTCTCGGCCTCTCGCGGGATTCGTCAGGGGGACCCTTTATCCCCGTTCCTATTCATCATCATTGTTGAAGGGCTTGGTAGAATGCTCAAAGCCTTGCAACAAAGTAACTGCATACGTGGTCTCACCCTCAGTACAGGATGAACCCCCAAACCCATCAACAATTCGTCGACGACACTATGTTGATGGGCCCCCCCCTCTGTCCAGGAAGCCAAAGGTATCAAAAGAATCCTAGATACCTTTCTAAAAGCTAGTGGTCTGGAAATCAACAAGGAGAAATCCCAAGTTTATTTTTTCAATACTCCAACAATCACTCGCGGGAATATCATTCGCATCCTGGAATTTACAGAAGGACAACTCCCTTCCAAATACTTGGGCGCCCCTCTGGCTAACTCCACAATCCGCCAAATTTCTTGGAAGGACCTGCTAGACAAGCTTAATAGAAAGTTGGAACTTTGGACTTATAGAGCCCTTAATTTCCCAAGTCGTCTTATTCTAGTCAAATCGGTGCTTCAAGCAATGCCCATTTACCTCTTCTCGGTGTTGGTTGCCCCAAAAACTGTTCTGAAGCAAATCCGCACCATTCAGAGGAATTTTCTTTGGGGAGGAACCCAAGAGCATAGGAAATGGGCCCTGGTAAAATGGGACACCTTGTGCACACCAAAAGCGGCAGGAGGCCTAGGACTACGAGACCTAATAAGTGTCAATAAGGTAATGGGAGCTAAAATCTGGTGGCGATGGACCACGTACAATGAGGAACCATGGGAATTGTTATGGCATCGCAAGTATGCACCTCACTGGCCCAAGCAAACTCTGATCAGATTCGGGGAAGATAAACCACGCTCGCATATATGGAAAGCTGCACAATTGAACAGGGGATTAGTCCAGAGACATAGTTTTGGGGAAATAAGAGATGGGGCCTCCACCTCCTTCCTCCGGGACACTTGGCAACAATCATCTAGATTGCCAGATAGACAGGACATACAAGACCTAAAGCTATATCTTCAAAGTAGTCCTCTGGAAAGAGTTCAAGACTTTTGGGAGCCTACCACGGGGGAACAGCATTTTAGAAAATGGAAGCCGAAGCACTGGTGGCAATCCTGCGTCCCGGAGGAGAACTTGGAAAACTTCTACGAGGAACTATGCACCCGTCAGATCCCAAAGGTGGATGGACCGGATAAAGTCCGTTGGGGCTACACCAAAACTGGGAACTTCAATATTGTAGAGGTGGTGAGTCTGCTCGAAGAATTCGATAGGCTGTTGCGGGAGGAGAAATGGAAAAAGGTGTGGTGCGGGAACCTCTGGCCCAAAATTGCAACCTTCAGCTGGCTTCTTATTCACCGACACATCCTAACCTGGGAAAATATCCTGAAGCGAGGCATGATAGGGCCTTCCCGCTGCTATATGTGTTTGAAAGATACTAAAACCATCAACCATCTGTTGGATGAATGCCCTCTGGATTCTTCAATGTGGGGCAACAGGGAGGCAAGGTTCAGAAAGAATGCAAGGGTTAGAGGTCGTCCAGACCTCACACTAGCTACTTGGCTATCCCAGCCCTTCAAGAACGAGCTCCTCAACAGAATATGGGAATTGTTCCCGGGGTTTGTGGTCTGGGAGGTGTGGAAAGAGAGGAACCGGCGAATGTTCGAGGGAAAGGAGCGGAACGCAGAGGCAGTCTGGATGCTAATTGAAATACACCTGAAGGAAACACTCAAACTTAACCAGTGGACATCAAAAGCAAGGAAAGCAGACACTACGGAAAGACAAATTTTAAATGAATGGGGTATTTTCAACATGCCTGCGAGTATGGATAGATTGCGTGTGCAGAATATTCAACACCAAAGCCCTGACTTTTGGCAATACCCACCAATTGGTACCTTTACGCTCAACTTTGATGGCGCAGCGAGGGGGAACCCCGGATCGGCCGGTTTTGGTGGAGCAGTAAGAAACGATGAAGGAAATGTGCTCAACGTCTTCTGGGAGACATGGGTGAATCAACAAACAATGCAGCAGAATTAGAAGGCTTAGTTAGCGAACTGAGATGGGCAATCCAGCATAACTGGTTACCTTTGACAGTTGAAGGGGATTCCATGATTATGATCGCAATTGCTGGGCGCATTCAGCGGGGTTCAACTATATCCAAGATCTCCCAAACCTGGAAGTGGGAGTGGAGACTATCCCAGCTGTAACGTCTCCTGCTCACCACCCCGGTCGTCTAGTTCATGCATGTTCGTCGCAAAGGGAATAAGGTGGTGAATGAACTGGCGAATAAAGGGGTAAGAGCACGTGTCTCTTTCCAGGCAAGCCCATTGGAGGACACCTGTGGCCACACTCTGAGGCGTCGGTGTTTGAAGATCGTGGCCACTGACAAAGCCCACCTGGCAGGAATATCAAGTCGAAGTGGTAAAAGGTCACATGGGGCAGAAGACATGCGGCCACACATGGGACAGAGGTCTCTTCCCATAAATGATCAACCGATTCATTTAACCACGAACCCAAACGGCATTATTATGTTAAGTGGAGGCGGGGATGAGAGGACAGCTGAAACCAGCAACACGAGGCTTACCACTTAATTATTCATACGATAACCTAGGTCCGATATGCCGTGAGCTGGAGGTTTTAATGATCGGACAAGGATGGACAGATGGTTCAAGTGCAGCAATTACGTCTGAACTGGCTTCAACATGTGGGATCGCATTAACCTCTTCCAGGCTCGTGAGCTCATCATCAATTACGCATGTGGAACCCATAGCAAGGACGATATTGCAATGATTTTTTAGCATGGCAATCTAAGCACTTGTACCATGGCCAAATCCCGGAGCAGGCCTCGGGATTTAAAGGCTGTAAAGCTAGAACACTCAAGGACGATTCGAACTGTTAAATCTGGTTGCGTTTTCTAGCGGGGTGCTATGTTGTTTCTGTTTCAATACGAGAATCGGTGGTTACAGTTTGTTGTTGGCTTTTCTCTCACGTCAGGAACTCTTTTCTTGTGCATCATGGCTCCCCGTATGCGAATGCATAGCCATAAAGGCTCTTAGCAAAACACCAAGGAGAGGAATCGGCAAATGGGGGAAGGGACTTCTCACCAGGAGAGGATTGAGCCTGAGGACGCTCACCCTATGGTGTTTGATTGGGCATCTCAGTACCTGGCAGAGACATCTGGCGCCACCGAGACGCAAATTGCGAACATGGAAATATCCCTCCAACAGGAGTTTGAAGCTCGCCAGGAGAGACCGATAGTGGCAAATCCCTTCTGGGTTGGGCGCATTATGCTTGCTCCTGAGATCCAGGCCCGGGACCAGCTAGTAAGAGAGATTCAAGGATTTATAGCGGAGATCAAATGCCACCATCAAAGAGGCCTAGTTGGCATGCGTACGCTGGAGGATGTTGTGGAGGCATTAAGTGTTCCACTCCCATTGGGCGCACAAGGAGCCGGACAACCAAAAACGCCAACGAAACCTCGGCACAGTGACTCGTTGAGCTCTGGTTTTCACGGGTTGTTTAACTTTTGTCCCCTGCTTTGTTTTGTTTCGTGCTTTACCTAAAGATCCTTAAGTTTTTGCAAATGGCCCTTTTTTAGCCGCAGGCACAGCAAGCTTGTTACCTGGCAGTTTGATGGTCTTCAGGACATTGTTGGGCCATTTTGGTTCTCCCTGATGTGAAGAATTGTCTTTAGTGCTTTAGTGCGGCATAATGCCTCTTTTTACTGTAACTTTTTGTACCATTTTGTACACTATTAATAGAAGGTTTCGATGATGCTTACTTACAACAAAAAAAAATAATAATAAAAAAAAGATAAACTCTCCGATAGAGAGCACTCTTGATTCGCAAAAGCGAGATTCAAGAGATTTTAAGGAGCCTTTAAAGACTCAAAAAGAGAAATTGCAATTTGACTAAAAAAAATAAAGCAAAAGGGAAGTTATCTAATTACTACCCAAGAGTCTCTTTCAGGTTAAAAACCGTACACGGGAAAGCAAGGGGATTAGTATTCAATTTAGCATGCAACAAATCTAAGAAAAAGATTAAATGCAAAGTTTAAATAAGTTTGGATTTTGCAAAAGTAAAACTTGAAACAACTTTGAATTTTGTGAAAACTGAAACTTTAAGTAACTTTGAACTTTGTGAAAAGTAAAACTTTAAGTAAAGATTAACTTTGCAAAAGTAAAACTTTAAGTAATTTTTCGATTTTAATTTTAACTTTGCAAAATGAAAACTAGCGTAGCATGATACTACTCTAATTATGATGTATGTAAAAAAGCAAACAAATAAAGGACAGATACAAGCTTCCCCCAAATGGGGGAAGAGGGGTGTGGGAGCTGTAATCCCACTTGCTCTTTTATTAATTTCATTACAAATTCAAATTACTCTCCGATAGAGAGTGCTCTTGAGCCGCAAAGGCGAGATTCAAGAGACTTTTAAGCTTGAAAAAGATAAGGAGAAATATACAAGTGAGGGAGAAGCTTCTTTTGTGGTTCACGCTCCTAAAATTGTTTCCCTTTCTCGCTTTACAGTAAAAAAAAAACTAAAAACCAGCAAACAGAATTTTTTATTAATTAGTCTTCAAGCATTAACCAATTAGGACTAGATCTAAGTTTTTGATATAGTAAATATTAGACTCTTTAGATCTTCTTAAGTATGTAACAAGAGATGATTAAATGCTCACAAGAGGGGCACCCCTCTTAGCTTTGTGACCTTCTCCAACCAAAAATAATGAGCCATCAAACCAAGAAGTCGCCCACATAAGGAGAGGGCGCATTTCCCAAGAGGAAAACACTTGCAGTGCTCCAATACTGATCTGAACTTGACTGGATATGATTGGATTGGCCTCCGATACTGATTGCCATGTCAACTGGGCCTTTATTTTACTCAAATCCCTCAATTTTAGAGAATTTGATTTTTCTCCATTCTTTATTATTTTAATTAAACAATTCTCTTTTATTATTTTGGAGAGAATTTTTATTAAAGTGATAAATAATCACTTAAAACTTAGGAAAAGTGGGTTAAGGGGTTTAATGGGTGCTCCGGGTTAGAAAACGAGCACCCCCATGGCAAATTCCACCTCCTAACCACACTTTTATCATATTTTTTATTTTTTAATTGAAATCATTAAAAAACCCCATAAACGGGAAAAATTAAAATTGTCCGAACTGACTCAAACTCCTAGGGGACCTAGTACATGTTCATAATGACTCAATTACGTGTCTAGCAAGCTCATAAACATTTGACGCATGAACTTTAATAATGTCCTAAGGCTCAAAAATCGGGATGACCATTCCAACTTTGGAGGAGCGGGTGAAAAACTCGTCGATTATACAACGCTTATTCGGCATTTACATAATTGACAAGGAAAAAACACCATGGAATGATCACCGTTGATAAAAAAGTCCTAGGAGGCCAAGTCCTTTACATAAGACCGTCTTGCTAGCACATTTTTACAATATCCCCAAGGGGTATGAACATTAATGTCCTAAGGCTCAAAAATCAAGATGACCATTCCAACTTTGAAGGAGTGGGTGAAAAACTCGTCGATTATACAACGCTTATTCAGCATTTACATAATTGACAAGGAAAAAACACCATGGAATGATCACCGTTGATAAAAAGTCCTGGAAGGCCAAGTCCTTTACATAAGACCGTCTTGCTAGCACATTTTTACAATATCCCCAAGGGGTATGAACATGCAGTTATTACAAAGGGGCCAAAATGGCCCTGAAAAGTCTTCTGAACACTGATAATGAACATTGAACATGTTCACAACACTGGCGGCTCACAAGAAATCCAACTATGGTATAAAATAGTTGGTAACAAGGAGAACCCACATAGTTTTCCATTTACATTTATCAGCATCAACCTTAGAGTATTGGACTCTTTTAGCTTAATTGAGGCATCCATACAAGGGAATAGTTATGAGACCTTCGGTTGTTACTAATAATAAATCATTTACAAAGGGGAAAATTTGGCTAGCGGGATGAAAAATGGCTAGGCAAAATGTTATGAAATGGATGAATCCACTTAATTTAGTTCACTAGGGTACAAATTAACCTTCGGACTAACACTAAGCAAACTACTATCAGTGTTAATCGACTTGAAGTTATTGGAATACTCGACATAGTCCTAGTGCTTAGTGGACTTAATCCAAATATGTATTACATTTGTATTTTATCCTTTTGCCACTTATATTTTTCTCACTTGTGTCTCCCCTACCTCATTGTAAATATTTCATAGGTAACCTGGTCAAAGATGATCATTGTCAACCAATTTTATACTCCAATATATACCTTTTACAATATAATGTGTACAACATGAACAGCTGCGACAAATTCCTTTGTCCTCGCATTCCTTCTTTCTTACATGTAAATATTTGCATTGTTGTCTAAATATGCACATACAAGTTGGTATTAGAGCCTGCAACTACGACTTTTGGGGTTCTGCAAATCCAGCTCCATCAGCGTTTCTCCTACCCGAAATTCTACTCGAACTCTCTCTTATAATTGAGTCCTTGCATTGTTGTCTGATTGTGAACATATCAGTTGGTATTAGAGCCTGCATCTAGGGCTTTTGTAGTTCTGCAATTCCATCTCCATTGGCGTTTCTCCCAGCCAAAATTCTCCAAGAACTCTCGTCTTATAGCTACCTTGCATATAAAATAATTTTCTATATTCTAGAATCTCTGCAAGGCTTTCAAACCCAATTTTTGGCTTGCACTAATGCATTTAGCCAAATATGCCTTACACACACTCTCAATATATTACACATTATGTGTTTTGCAATCCCACTAAACACTAATTGGTCATTCATGTACATTTATGCAATCTCTTTCTTTCCCACTTACATCTTGAGCTTCTTTAAAACTCTTCCATCATTTAAATTTTGATCTATAATTGCTAATTGCTGCATGCTTCTTCTCCTTCTTAATATTATTTTTTCTTCACTCTCTATGTCCTTAAAATTCAAATATCCGAAGTTTCCATCAGTTTTACTCGATTGCATCTAGATTGGCTTCTCGTCTATTGCCCATGGCATGATTTGTAAATTAAAGAAGAAAGCAAATGCCACTGCTAATAAACGAGAGAAGACCAAGTGGATTCAACTATGCACTAACAGATATAGGAAACCGCCTTCTATATTTGATTTTCTGTATAAAAATAATTTAGGGAAAAAAATAAATAAATAAATAAAATTCAACAAACCTTGATCAGAGAGCACAACGCCGGTGGCCCCAGAGGCAGCGGCAATATCCACGCGGTCCGCAACGAGCAGGTGAGCTCTGCTTCTCAGCAATGCCTTCAAAACGCACGCTGCTTCATACAATTGGCCTCCTCCACTCTCGCCCGCGTCCAGAAAAACCATTGTGAAGAATCCATCTTCCGACATTGACACCGCAGAATCAATAACCTTCAAAACACGAACACTTTGAGCCTCATTCAACACCTCATTCGCGGTTACTCGAAGCACCAGCCCTGGTAATTTCACCTCTGCTCGTTTCAAATTCCCAGGAAATATGGTTTTCCGTTTTTCTGCTTCTGCTTGCGATGAACTAGAAGAATAACGTACACGATGGTTCGAACTACTGCCGACTCTGTTCTCAATAGAGTATTTACAGCGCATTCCCCCCCCGGGAGGCCTTTTCTGTTGGATTTTCTTTCGTCTTACAGTTAGAGAGCTGAATGAGATTAAATATTTATTTTGGGAGAATGCTTGAGCTTTGAGATTCGAAAAGAAGTGATGACTTGCGGTGGTTGTGAACAGCAAATTGGCCATTTCCTCCAATTCTTATTAAAAAATTCAATGGCCATGATTCATATTCGGCTGTGGTTGGAACATTTTTAAAGCTTTGCAGGTACTCGGTTCACGGAACCCTGGTTTTGCTCCTGAGCTTCAAAAGTTTTCAGGTGGATTCTCTTTCAGAGTTAAATGTATGGAGGAATCGCCTTCGAAAGACCGAGATCTTATCTTCGTCGGATAACAAGGTCAGCGGGATCCAATCATTTCAAATGGAGGGTCGTCATCAGAGAAACAATAAAAGAACGCAGTAAGTTAAAGTGAAACAAGTAGATGGAATAGCATAAGTTAAAGTGAAACAAGTAGATGGAATAACATAATGTTGAAATGTGTATCAACTAAATGTAAAAATTATGTGATTATATCTATGTGAATGCAAAATAGAACAAAGAGATGTAGCTTACAGCCAGCAATTTGTAATTTGTTGAGGAATAGATCCTCCACCTGAAAGTAGAAAAGTTGTTAGGGAGAAGGGAGAATTTGGAGAGAGCTTGAAAGGAAGTTAAGGAAAATGAAATAGTGGAAAAAGAGAAGTACCTACATATAGAACGTAGTTAAGGGAGCTCCATTGATTGTAGCAATGTCTCTCCATTTTTCCTTACCTTGACATGTGGATTATCCTACATATGTTTGTATCGATCATAGGAAAATGTTGGGGAGATGTGAAGATCCTTAAGGAAAGGGACTCTGGAAAGTGCAGTGAAAGTCAAACCTTGATGCTCCATTGTACCAATGTCTATTGTAGCCTTTGGTAATGTCATGCCTTGAGATTTATGTATTGTCAATGCCCATGCCATTTTAAGTGGGATTTGAGTACGACCCCCCCTTTGTATAGGTGGAATTGGTAGAAAAGTAGGATTGTTGGTATCCCATGGAGGACCAATGTACTTTTGGAAGTTAACAACAACAAATGGTGGAAATTGTGGAGGATGATTGTTTGATTTGTAGAAAATATCAACCACTTGTCCGAGCGATCCATTAACGAGGCCTGCTGAAACCCACAAGTTTGATGTTAACATTACTCGTTGCCCAGAGCAAAGCAACACTACACGCTCTAGTTGGTCATCTTCAACTTGAGTAGTAACATGGTTGTTTATGTGCTTAGTAATAGAGAGTGCTATCGGAATTTGCAAAGACTTCAACATGTGTAGATTATGAAGCGAAGCTAGTTGGTTGGTTGCAAATAAGTGCATGGAACCTTTGAAAGTAGATAACTCATCCTTAGAAAAGAAGGAGTCCGTCTTGGACATGAGAAGCTTCCAATCCTCTATAGTAGCTGATGCATTTCTGATGTTGTTAAGGAGGTTCCTGAAGGTGACTTGCGATGGGTCATTTCCTTGCTGGCGAAAAACAGTTGAAAGTGTTACAACTTTGTTGAAGTTGCGCCAAAGTGCAGTACCATGGGAAGAGCGTGCATACAATGGAATGTCCATAACTAGTGGTAATTGGGCAAGGTCTCCAACAAGAATAAGTGAGCAACCACCGAAAAAGATGTTTTATGGTGAGGGAATGCTTCACGGAGACGTTCATCAATTTGGGTTAAAAGTGTTGGGCCTAGGAAGCTCATTTCATCAATGAGAATGTAGTGGATATGGTGAAGTTCCTCTTGGAGGTTTGAAAGTGAATTCCCTTCCAAAGGCATGAAATGTTTTATAGGAAAATGAAGGGCCGAATGGATAGTAGATGCTTGGATGTTGAATGTTGCGACGCCGGTAGGGGCAAGTAGCAATAGCGGGGATTGACTGAAGTTCTTGTTCAAGGAAATGGATTCTCTTATGCAGCGAATGAAGAATGATTTGCCAGTGCCAGCAGTCCCTTGTACAACCATTATGAGTGGAGGACTTGTTTTGATGTTTGTGGAGTGATTCGTGACAATGGAGAGGGCTTTCATTTGAGTGGGGGACAATGTTTCATAATTTGGTGTATCGGAGTAGGATGGTTGAGGGAGGTGGTGGTGTGAGCGATTCTTTTGTATGAAGGCAATGGCAAGTTCTTGCAAGACGAGGGGGGTGGTCGTATCATGCCAATTATGGTTGTTGTCAAAGTTACGACGACCCAGGATGTCAAGGTCACTTATTTGCATGTCATTGGTAGGGTGTAGTTGGGAGAGCAATTCCCATTCATCCAATTGCATGGGTTGTGGGTTTTGCAAATCTTCAGAAACCATAGGGTGTTCTGATAAGGAAAGGGGTTCAGATGGTTTCTGGTGAACATGCCAAGGAGTGTAGGTCAACTTCAGTTCTTCCCAATTTGTAACAATGGCTTCGTCGGAAGCACCAATGTCGAGTTGTATAT